>BPLQ01010013.1:52500-560471 GCA_021605075.1 Caerostris darwini
TCATCTGCTCGATGTATTTGCAAGCGTTAACTTTAATATTTATAATTCGAAATTATAAACATGAATGCCTTCTCAAAAATAAGAGATTGATGATATCCATTCTCAAATTAAGATTTTTCTTATATTTTATTAAGTTATGGATTACAAATGTGAACATGATATTGCTACGGAAGTGTATAAGACAGTCGTGACCAACCCAAATGATCTTGTGGTCCATTTTGGAAATGCATCAAAACTCCGCGGGCCGCATATGAAATTATATATCCTTTAAACCCACTATAGACATTTTTATAGTGAAAAATTGAAACATAATGAGTTATTATTACTGTGTTTACTATTATACTTACATATAAATATAGAAGATATAATAAAAATAATACTAAATGCACATTGTAAAGAAATATATAACACTAAAAATGAAATATAAAAATAAATAAATATAAATGAAATAAAAAAAAATGAAATCATTAAAAAATATTTATTTTACTAGTGCGATATTTGTTTCTTCATTCTTTCACTTAGCTTTTACAAATTGATCTCAATTTGGGTATTTGCACATCGTAATGGGTGTTGCATGTTGGTACATTTTTGAGCCTGTTTTGTGTTTGGTCAACTTCATTTTTGGGGAAGAAAAAAAAAACCGATTCGGTAAAAGTTTAATCAAAAGCTTTAACAACTTTTTGTGCCAGATTTCTCAAATTTGAAAATTTATCTTTTGTGACGTAAGTGTTATAAGTATTCTGATGTTTCAAAAATGTGTTTTAATTTGATATTGCATTGTATGTCAACCAGTTAGTTCCATTTGAAGATATTCTGGGCTCGATTCGATTTCAACATGAAAAGGAGGTGAATAGATTTCATAAATTTTGTTGTATATGTCTAACTCCAAATTACTGAATAGGCTTTCAAAACTAGCTGTTTTCACTACTTTGGGCATTATAAAAAAATATATGTATTGTAAAAATGTGATAAATCTCACTTCCAGAAAAAGGTTCAAAGCTGGCTATGGGTTTGCCAGTCCTGTTATAAAATATATATACGCATGGAGAATCTAATATGATTCCCCACTATTTCTACAGATTATAAAAAAAAGTAGTATTTGAAATACAGAAAAATAAAACAACGCAATCAATAAAAAAAATGAAAACACAGAATACTTTTTATGAAAACAAGACTTTTAATTATAAGTTGAAAAATTAATAATTAACGTTTATTTAATTATAAAATTAATTTAACGTTATTTTTTAACCGTTTATGTGAGAAATAACATTATGTGTGCGCAATTATTTAAGGTTCTATAGCAAAGGTTAGGAATGATCATTCATAAGAAATTATTAAATGTAAATAAAATAAAATACTAATCTCTTACAAATTAATATACTTATATAACTTACTTATACTTATACTTGTTATATATAACGCCATAGTAATTTTTTAATTTTTATGGAGTCCTAAAATCAAATATTTCTAGAAAAAAGCAGTTATAATATTACACCAAAAATAAAAAAATTGTTTTTGAAAGCAGAATTGTAAACCACAGAAAAATTTTATATTTAAATATTAAATTATGAAAAAAAAAAATAATTAATTGACAATAAATTATTAAATACAATTGCATCTTTGTATTTATATTTTTGTATTCTTTTATCTTTGTATTATTGTATTGTGTAGTATTGCGTTTTTGTATTGTGTATTATTGTATTTTTGTATTGTGTATTATTGTATTGTATATTATTATATTTTTGTATTATATATTATTATATTTTTGTATTGTGTATTATTGTATTGTATATTATTATATTTTTGTATTATATATTATTATATTTTTGTATTATATATTATTGTATTTTTGTATTGTATATTATTGTATTTTTGTATTGTATATTATTGTATTTTGTATTGTATATTATTGTATTTTGTATTGTGTATTATTGTAATATGTATTGCTCTATTTTTGTATCATATATTATTTCATTTTTGTATTATTTATTATTTTAGCATTTATTTTATTATTCATATACAACTTGTATTTAATACAATAGTAATATTTTAATTAACTCAATAATAACACTTGTAATTAAGTCAATAAGTATAACATTCCAAATACATTTATTAATTAATTGTAAAAATTATTTACTGAAGATTTGTCATTCTGAATATTTTATTAAAGTTTATAAAGCTTGTTATCAATATATTAGAAAATAAAATGTGTAAACTATCAAGGCATTTAGTTAAAGAGAGATAATGCTTGGCGGGGAGATAGATAACGTTAAGATAGGTACAGATCAAGAAAAAAATTTTAAGAATTATTCACCTAGAAGATATAAATGCCTGTCCTTGATGTTAAAGCATAACAAACGCTTATTTCAATTGCAACAATATTCTATTACATTTCTGATTATTCAAGTATTATTGTCTTACAAAATAAAAAAAATAAAACTTTATTAAAGTGACGTTTATTAATAAAGAGAATTTATTTCTTAACCTGTCAATAACTAGAATTCTTTATTCAATAACTGCAGAGTTTATTAATTATTTCCAGATCATATCTAGAAATAATTAAATCTATACTGTCATAAATTAATATTCACTTTATAAGCCTGTCTTTCTTATTATTATTGACTTTTGTCATGAAAGGTTTGAAGGAAAAAGTACTACAAAGACGAAATGCAGCTGAGATCCTGATTATGTAATTCAATACAATATTCCTTCTTCATTTACATATATAAACTGTTGAATGAAAAATGACAGTAGGATATAATTATAGTAATCCAATTAATTTAGATGTTTATTAATGATGTTATAATTTATATTTATATCAATAAAATATTGATCTTAAATGTGAGACAGATGTATTAAGATTCATAATTGTCACGAATGTAACTTCCAGAACAGTGCATTTTATTTCAAGGGCAGAATTCATGAAATCCATTCGTAGACTAAATAATGATATGTCGAAGGATAATTAGTTAAATAGCCGCAAATTTTATATTAGATTACGTTATTGCACTTATTATATTTATAATTCATAATATTTTGAAATAATAGTGACATAGACACCATAATTCTTTAATATTTCAATTACCCTTAGAACATCTGGCGGAGTCTAACAGTTGGCATATTTATATTTTGAATTATATGAATCACTTCCAAATGTAACAAGCGAAATCATCTTAAAGTTATGTTGTGTAGCCAGGGATAAACTCTATATTTCCCAAAAGTATTCATCTTGGTAACGAATGAAATGACATCCTTGGCCAATTGTTAATTATAAATAGCAATGGCACTAAAGAACAAATTCAGATGCACCAAAATGGTGCTCCTATTCTAAAGAAGTGAATAAGTTTTGCTAATTCCTGGACCAAGCATGAAGTTGTTTAAGTTAGCATTGGAAACTGTGGATCTGGATCCCCAGGTAGCGTGCAGCCTGATGACCAATTGGTTAGCGCTCTGGCCATTGGTACAACAGGCTTCAGGTTCGAATTTTGGCGGTAGCATGGATGTTTGTTAGTGCTTCTGAATCCACGTTAATCTGTAGGTCCCGGTTTAATTAACCCAGATTGTGCAAAAATTTACCTTAAAGTGACAAACCAAGCCCAGAAATATTTCAATGTGATAGATTAATGAAGGATTTGATGATACGATTTAAATGTTAAGTAAATCAAAAGGTAACATAAAATAATGTGGAATGTTTTTAGATTCACTCAATAAACATTCTTTTCAAAATAACTAATTATTACTGTCTGATTTATAAGAGATATATTATTCTAAATCTAAAGCATTAAATACTTTGATATTTTTTAGAGCTGTTATTTTTACGCGAATCTCTTTTGGCTACAATCAAGTCATCAAATATTTATTAATAATCTAAAGTGAACCTTTTGATAATCCATCAAGCTTTGAAAAAAAACTTCAAACACTTTGTTTTGACCTGCATCTCTCATAACAAGAAATTTTTTTTATCAATCTTCCTCTTCAAGCATTACCTCTTTTCGTTAAAAAGAAAAAAATAATAGTGATATAACTTTTTATTCGTAAATAATTAATTCAAATACGCTACTCATTCGATTCCACCATTTTTGATTTTGTTATACGTCAAATTGAAAAAATCTTATATGAATTTGAATACAGCAGCTGTGCTAAAAAAATAACCTTCTTACAATTAAGAGAAACTTTAATCGCTTTTTTTCAAAACTTAAATTTCACATAAACTTAAAACCATCAACATGGTGTGTTAAAAAAGAGCCAAGAAATTTTTGGGGGCATTATATGTTTGCTTGATATGCTACTAATAATGAAATAACCTAAAAGTTTAATAGATGAAGACTCTTTTCAGTTACAGCTATTTCTGTTTTAAGAAATTTTGTGAAACAGCCATATTAGTACATACTTTTATTTAATATTTTCCTAAGATTTTAGAAACATTTCATAGATAATTTTCATACACATCTTGTGTACATTGTAATAGTACATAGTAATTTTTGTACATAGTGTTAAAATTAGGATAAAATTAACTAAAAGTTAAACATTATTTGAAAATACACAATTTCTAAAAAGATATGATATACATGAAACTTAAAAAAATTATTTTCGTTTTCATGCAACGGCTTAGCTAAAAAGAGAAAAATGTTATTTGAAAAATTAGGCAAACCTAGATGGATATTTTAACGTCACCCTTTTAATAAATAATAAATCATAACATTTAAATTATGATTATTTAAATTAGTATTGAATTTAATTTAATTAAATGTATTTAATAATAATTAATATAAATGTTACTAATTTAAATGCTAAGCAATTAAATGTATGCATTGAATCAATGCATTTTCCTATTCAATTCGTATAATTCATGTATTCATTTTTTATGAGCTAATATTTTAAATATTTTTGAGTATAATAATATATACATATATATAAAAACTAGCTAATGTAAATTAAACACCACTTCTAATTAAGGAGGTAAGACAGGCAATGCAAAATGTTCTCTAGTAAGGAAAAGATTATACACCCTCGGGCCGCTAGTTAGACAGCTCTAATATATAGTGACATATTTCCTCATATTGTAAAATAAAACGTCAAATTAATTACTAATTAATTTGCTAATTAAGGAAGTAAGAAAGGCAACACAAAATTTCCTCTAGTAAGGAAAGGATTAGACACCCTCGGGCCGCTAGTTAGACAGCTCTAATATATAGTGACATATTTCCTCATATTGTAAAATAAAACGTCAAATTAATTACTAATTAATTTGCTAATTAAGGAAGTAAGAAAGGCAACACAAAATTCCCTCTTGTAAGGAAAGGATTAGACACAAAGATAAAATGTTTAAACATACTGGCCTAAGCATTTACGCAGATTTCTAACAAGGAATAAAAACTATTGTACAATTATTATTAACGATTTCATGGCTAGGTACATTTATAACATTGATAGGCCATTCGTTACCCGCGGACCCCTAGTTAGACAGCTCTTTAATATATATTGGCATGTTTCCTCATATTGAAAAAAAAACATCAAAGCTACTGAGAAACTAACTTATTAAGGGAATAAGGAATGCAGCACAAAATTTCCTCTTGTTAAGAAGAGAATAGACACATGGGTAATAAGTGTAAGAAATACTGTTCTTAAGCATTTACGTAGATCTTTGACAATAAGCAAATCTACTACACAATTTAACCACTGTTAATGAAATAACTTTACAACTTTATTACGATGAGATAAAATTGAGATTAATATCAATCGAAAAAGTTAAAAATATATTAACACTGTGACGGCATGATGGTATAGTATTAAGCGCAAGAATTGGAACTTTTTAAAAAAATTTTGGCAAAAAGGGAGACTGTCAATATACCATTATAAAATTAATATATTTTTTAATATTAGTAGTATATATCAAACTAATAAACATGAAAAATTTTGTAAATTTATAAAACTTCATTTTGGGGTGCAAAGGCTTTCTATTTTTAATCAATAGTGAATCTCATTTATCTACCTGTCTGTCATCTTTGCTTCTGTTTTTTATCCATATTCAACCATTTATCTACTACTGCGTCAAAAAAGTAAGACCAATTTTTAATTTAAAATTCCCGGGACTTATGAAATTTAATTATTTTTATTTTTTAGGTTGTTGGCACAATCCTTGACATCTGCGTGAAATTTGACGTCAAGATATTCATTAGTGTTTGAGTTACGCTTGGCTTCGTGAGACGCTGAAACTGATTCCGGCGATTTTTAAAATGTCTGCATCAATTGAGCAAAGAACTTGTATTAAATGTTATTTGAGGAAAAGTATAGAATGTCGCAGAAGACATTCAGTGAGCATTCCTATATCGGAAAGAAATGTTTAGAAGTGGTATAAACAGTTCAAAGAAGGCAGAGAACGCGTTCAAGACGAAGAGCCCTCTGGTCGACCATCAACCTCAACCGACGAAGCTCACGTCCAAAAAATTAATGATTTGTTGCTTGCAAACCGTCGATTTACAATTAGAAACCTTGCTTATGACGTTGCAATTTCAAAAGGACTCAGACGCGTAAAATCTTGATTGGTACCGAAAACACTGAATGCGGCAGCTCACACTGAATTGATCCTTCTGTGACTTTTTCGACAAAAACGAGACCCATATCGTTCCACAAACACCCTATTCACACCGTGCTACTTCAGATTATTCCTTAATCTTAAAAGACAACTCCGGGGACACCGCTTTGAGTCGATTGAAGAGATTCAACGTGAATCACCGCTCTCTTTGAAGGTCATCCCTGCCGAAGACCTTTTAGCATGCATTGAGGATTGGAAAAAAGTTGGCATAAGTGCAGTGTGTCCGGAAGGGATTACTTTGAAGGCGATAAAATAAATTTGGACGAATAAATAAAGAGTTGTTGAAAAAAAAAATAATTGGTCTTACTTTTTGGGCACAGTAGTATAGAACATTCATATTTAAGTTGAGAAAACAAAAGCATTACCAGAACTGCGAACATCTGGAGTTTTATTATATAATGTCAAATCTTGATAGTTCTATATTCTTTAATTTATACAAATTAATTATATACTCACTTAATTTACTTTAAAGAAATTAAATTTACATTTTTACCCCCACAGGATTGCCTAATTTACAATAAAAAAAGAATTACTACTCGGTAAACAAAATTATGGAAACACATGCGGTCGTTTAAAGTACAGTAATTTCTTGCTTATAATATGCAACGCCATATAATCTGAAGGCATAATTTTTCGCCCAAAAAAATACGAGACCTCATATAACCTGCAGCGACGTATTTCCGCCAGCGATTTGGATTTATTATTTTATGTACCGTACACCAATTAAGTCCTGTTTCAACAGAATGCTAACGAAATGGTTTTTAGTTTTATTCTCACAATTATATGAAAATAATTATGATATAAATCATGTGTTATAAACTGGAAGATAATATTTTCTTAAGAACTGTAGTGAAAAAAAAAGAAGCGACATTTTTCTCGATGATTTTAAGATTCATATTTGCTAGAGAGATCGAAATCTCAATTGCTACTGATAATTATTTAGTTTGTAAATTAGTTATTTGCTCATGTAAGATGTTTTAAATTATTTTCTATAACTTCATTTCAAGCATTTTTATTCTTTTATACAATCTGAAATTTATAATTCGATTTTATACAATTCTTCTAGAATAATAATTTGTCTCTAATAACTCAATAATTATTTGTCTAATAACACAGTTTTATTCAATTTTATACAATTTGAACAATTTTTAATTACTTTTATAGCTTTATTTCATTCATTTTTATATATAGGCACATATCGAAGTATGATCTTCATCGAATGTTTCTGTAATTTTGTAAATTCCTAGCTATTTTTTATCGCCCACAACCAACGATATCTATTTGTTCATTATTAGAAGATCATTTATTCTTCTCTCACAGAAAGTTGTGTTAATTTTTATTAGAAAAAAACGTTATTAGGTACTGATTTTATAAAATTCATTTTTATGAAGTTTCCGTAAAAAAAAATACGCACAGATTGTACTCATAATCCATACTGCGAAATTTTAGTTTTCAACGTATAATTTATGGATTATAGACAAATTTAGAAAAAAAGTGTTAATTTTCAGTACATTTTATTATCTATACCATGTATATATGCTAAATAAAGTTAATTATTAAAATTTGAAGATAGTGTTTCAGTCATTCGAATGTATTAAAAGAAATATTTTCAAAAATTTGCGATTGATTTCAAACATTTAAAAAAGATAATTTAAGATAAAATTTATTAGAATTTAACATGTACATTTTTATTATATAAATTTATTTAATACCTTGTTTAAAGTTTTATTCAACAATTCAAAGATTTAAAGCCCAAAAGTTTTTATAATAACTTTAATTTAAAATCGGGAATTAGTAAAAAAATATAAATAAATAATTTTTAATATTTAGTTTTCAATAATTGCGTATTATTTTTCAGTTAATCTGTAATTGTAAGTATTAAATGATTTTAATCTAAATTTTTACGTTTTATCTCAAACTGAAATTTTTTTCTCGTTTGTTATTTGTAAAAGGACTGAATTTAAGAAACTAATAATTTATTAATTCTCTTTATATTCTCTATATTAATTGTCTAATATTTCCTTAACTTATATTTTATTACTATTCTTATTTCAAAAATTATGAACAATAAATATGAATCATTAATCAAAAGTGCATGTCACATGTCAAAAATGTTAAATCGAAAAAAAAAAAAAAAATTCTACACTATCATCTATACTTTATTAATTATTAGAAACTAATATTATTCAAAATTAGATAAAAGGACGTATAATTCAAGGTAAATTTTTATATCTCGCAAGTAATATCTCATAGTTATAGTGCATGATATTTAGTTATAAGTAAAAAGTTATCAATATTTAGTTATTATAGCATGATATGTAATTATAAGAAAATTATATCGATATTTAGATATAGCACTATATTTAATTTTTAGTCATTTGAGTTTTTTTTTTTTTTTATTACAGAACAAAATATTTACACGCGATAAAATAATTAAACAATAATTTGTTGTTGTGTCTCAAAAAATAAACTTTTGTTGAAATCTTTTTTAAAAAAATCATACACTTGAAAATATTTAATACCGCCATAAAAAAAAACTCACGAAAATTTTCATTTTATTGCAAGATATTTATTTTATACATCAATCTAGAAATTGCAAAATTAAAAGTTTAGAAGAAGAAAAGTAGATAAAAAGTTAAGATCGTTGGATAAAATTCAACAAACCTATCAATTTAGATCATAGATTTTGCTTTGAAAAATTAAATTCCACGTATTCAAACTAAACTTTCGCGAGGGATAATTCAATAAAGCTATTGTAATAATCATAATATAGTACTGGATAAATTACGAATAAGCAGAAATTTTATTTTTTTTTAAGTGTGGAAATTAAATTTGAAGTTAATTTACAAAAATATAAATGAAAAAATTTCTTTGAAGGAACCATTATTGCATTCACTATTGTGGTGTGGTGTAACTAGAAAAAGGAATAGCTTTGCATATTTATCAAATACTTATATTCTTCTTCAATGGCGTGACAGGTATATGGTGGGCCCACGATTTCTGCCAGATTCCGGAACAAGAGATGCCAGTTTTTTTTTCGGGGTAGGGTTGTCAGTCTTACTCCCAACATGAATATTAAAACGGATCTATGGTTTAAAGTGGATTCCGAACCTCTACAAACATCCATGGCACTGCGGGGACTCGAACCTGAATCCTGTGGCACCCAGCTCTAGTCACTCGGCCATCAAGCCCCAATACATATATTATTTGAACATATTTTTTTAGAATCTAAATATTTGTTATAATTTAGGTGAACATAGCGTAAATTCATTCAGTTCCAGGACATTAAAGAGTTTGCGATTATAACCGCAAAGTAAACATTAATTCATTTAAATAAAAAAGCCTAATTAATGTTGGTAAAAAAAGTTAAAAATTTCCATTACTTCACAGTGTTGCAGTTTGCCGAATAATTTAATTGAGCGTATCTCACGATTTGGCACTGCACGAAAATCTATTATAAAGTATTACTGTGAAATATTTTCTTATATTTTCGATTTTTTTATTCTTTTAGTATGTAATAAACACATACTATTTAGAAGTAATATGAATAGTACGTTGCTTACAGTGGCATTCTGTCTACATTTAATTTGAAATTCTTCTGCATATTTATTTATTTGATTTCAATTTTTTCATTCATAGTCTTGTGTATTATATTATTTGAAATTAGCATTAAAAAGAAAATTTTTGACATAAAATACTTTACACTCGTGTTAAAATCTTTCCTTGAATTTATATAAGAATTCGGCAATTTATCTATTATGAAAATAATAGAACTTAGTGATTTATATTCACCTAATTGAACAATTAAACTGAAATTCCCTTTTCCGTTTGACACGTAGAAAGTGTACATTTGAAAAACTCTAAAATTTTATTTTCTCTGTCTAATATTCTTTAATATTTTATTATTGTTTATAAGTCAAAATCATGACAACAAATGTATATGAAGTGTCCAATTTAAATTGAAACAAAAAAAAGCGGCACTTTATATTCTCTACCACTAGATTTTATTAATTAAGATTTCATATTTTTTCCTTTAAGGATATTGACTTTAGCCTCAGTTATTAAAACTGTTTCTATTAGCTATTTAAAAACATATATAAAGATTTTAAATATAAAGGTTATAAACAAAGCTTTTTTCAGTTTTCTGAAAACATTTGCTTAAAGCTTTAAGTCAAGTCTGAAGAAATTAGAACACATGTAGTAAATATTAAGATAGCTTATTGTTATATAAGACTTGCCATTGCGAGACATATATATTGGAGTGTATATGCCTAACAAATTCTTAATAAAACATTTTTTATTTATGACTGTATATAAATAGTATATTTGTATACGCATATATATTGCAATATATATGCCTCACAAAAGTTTTCCTGCGAATATACTATTTATATAAATTCTTAAATAAATAATATTTTAAAATAAATAATAAAAATTTACTGCTTTGAAAAAATTAGTATGGATGTATTTCAGATTTTATATATATATATATTTTTTACAAATATTTAAACTCATTTCGTTAAAACTATAATAATACGTCATGAAAAGATGTATCCATAAAAGTTTTCGCATAACAACGTTTTTTGTCAAAAAGTCTTTGAACTGCTTTTTAATCAATTTTTAGTATTTAGTTCCATATCCATGAGTTTTAAGAACACTTTTCAATCGTTATGGTAAAGATTTGTCAATTTGTTTTGTAATTTCAGACACTATTTTGTTCCATTCTTTTTGTACTAAAGATTTTAATTATATTTTTGTATTATCAAATTCTATTACGAGTTTTTGTTTCAAATTATGGCTAAATACAGAACCTCACAATTTTCATATACATAGGATTCTCGTTTAAATTTTAAGATAAATGTAGAAATTAAAAAATTCAAAAGATTTTGATATGAAAAGAATATCAAGTTATTCAACTTATTACTGTATATTTTATCAGATATAATATTTTTCAAATTAGGAAAAAACAAAAAAGAATATTTTTAGGTTACACAAATGTCACAAAAGTTATGTATACGTTTTAGATTTGTATTAAAGTTGTCTACTTTAAATAAATTTTCCATCGTAATTAAGAAATATTGATTTAAATCTGGGAAATTTTTTTTGCAACATTTATAATACTAAAGCAAGCACAATTGAATATTCACATCAATATGTTTAGGATCATTATCCTAATAAACTGTAAACTTGAAGACATATCTGAAACTTTCGATCCTTACACTAATGAAGAATATCTTCCTTACCATACGCCCTTGACATCTGCCAGATCGAAATAATCTTCGAACTCTTTTCGAACATATACACATTCCGTAATATTTTTAAAATTCTGCTGTTAGTCTTATAACTGAAAATATTAGAATTCTGGACTTAATTCTTCACTTAATTACATAAATTCTATATTTGCTGGCCCCTAGGATTGGATCTTAATTTGCCGCTTATTCAACGAAACTAATTTTTTTTTGGATAAAAAAATTAATAGATTATTCTAGATTAACTATATTATATATATATATATATATATTAACGGTTATTCTGGATCTATTAAAAATGCAAACATAGTTAATTATTTTAATTGCAAATTAATAATTGATTTGGGAATGCAGTAAACTTGCTTGATCTTATCACGTGACATTTTAATTTTATATGTAACTAAATATTAAACAAATTGTAAGAAATATTTTCAGCAGATGATTTACTTTAATATGAAGCAGACAATATAAAATTTGAATGAACATTATTTCAAAATATTATCTAAAATTAGTGACAAACGGACAGTTTTTAATCATATTCTAAAACTTTTATGAAATTTATTTACTCTTAAAAATATTATTTTTAGGATTTTTCCAAAATGGAACAATTTTAGATTTAATAAAGCTTGCAGCATTATTTGGAATAAATTGTGGCTCTTTTCCTATTACATTCATTTGAAGTTTTTAATTATTTCAACTTCTTTTCATAGAATTATAACTAAAATTCAGCACACACTAAACTTTTTATGGAACTTTGTGAATTTTTTATAATATATTAAATTAATTACTTTGATTAATTAAATAATCACAAATTCTTCTATAGCAAGTTTAAATTTGTTATAAATTTATAATTAAATTATAAGGATTTTATTAAAGCCAAATGATTATTTGAATTTTCCGAGCAGACGATTATTATGATGAAAATGTTTTTTTTGTTTGGCAACAAATTATTAATGAAAAATCTATCGTTATGTATCACATTTGTTTTCATTGGATTTGATTCGAGAATTATTAAAGGATATTATATCCGTATTAATTGGTAAGATTTATTCGATTTCTTCCAAAATTATGCTGCTATATAATAGCCTAAATTATTGATCTAATGTATTTTAATTTATTATATTTATCCTTTTACTTTTTGAAAAAAATGTTTCTTCCTTTTCTATTTTTTGTATCATATTTATTCTTTTTTAGAATTGGCGCGTAAAGTGAGAAAACGCTAATCAACTTGAAACAAAATTATTAATATCATAAATAAAGAACAAATTTCATCTTGAGCTCATAATATTTTCGATTTAGACTTAAAATACTTGAGTGAAATTTAAATATTTGCATTTAAAATATGAATCCGAGTTCCCAATTTTTATAATACATAAATAATTTTTATTCTTTTATAACTAATATATTTATAACTATAATAGAAATAACAAAAAATTATCATATTTACAACTAAAATATTTTATTCGCATATTTTGTGTTTCATTTATTCACTTAAGAAAGTTCTGAGAAATCCTTTGTAGATTTGTACTATAAAAAATACATGCTATATTTATCATTGTAGAAAAGTGGAATCACTGTTTACTAATTTATGAATATAATTAATACTGAGCAAAATTTAGAATATGACATTATTAATTCAACTTCTAAAAAATATTTTTTTCTTTTTTATAGCTATAATTAATTTCATTCAATACTTATTTGATTAGCTTTTTACAGAATTGACTTAACAAGAAAAAAAATTATAATTTATGATATATCCGCAGTATAAATTCGTTATAAAATTTATATGTTTAAACGGATAATAAATTATTATAGAATCATTTTTTAAAAATTATCGCATCAATAAATTACTTGTTTAAATTAAAAGTTCAAATCAGCTGTAAAAGACAAAAATTTTGCAATAATTGTTTCGTTCTGAAAAACAATTTTTGAAAAGTAAACATTATGTAGTGATTATAAATTTTTAACTTCTATGTAATCTATCTATCTTTAAATGAATCGTAGAAATATTATTTAAAGTAATATTTAAGTATAGAATTATAAAAAATAAAATTTACATTGGACTTGTGAATTTATCCATTGAAATTTATCCGAACTTAATCATATTTTATTAATACTATGAACTGTGTTTTTTTTTAATTGCTCATGGATCATGAACGAGTTAGTCTCTACAAAATTTAATTAAGGAAAATCATTGTGATGTGTCTTCTTAATTTCATAATGGTGAGGAATAGTGTAGTCCAGGATAGCCTTCGCAGATGGTTTCATTGTATAGCATTGCAATTATATTCGTAAAAAGCATACTGATTATGAGTTCAATAAATTATGTCACAATCGCCATGGAAAATATTCACTTTCAATGCTGGTTCTGTAAAGTACACCATCAACGGTATAACAATATATCTTCAATGGCTCTACAGCCCCATGGTGGGACAAGGCCTTCTGCCTATTGGCAGATTCCGAAAGCGGAAGTTTTTTCTTTTTACGGCGTAAGCTCTACGACCTACAGTCATATTAAACCGGAATCAACGGTTTAAAAGTGGTATTTCGGCCACTGCAAATCCATGACACCGCCAGGACTCGAACCCAAAACTTGTGGTGCAGAGCGCGAACACTCGGCCATCAGGCACCCCTATACAACACACATTACATCATTATATATATTTTCCCACTACCACAAAATCTTGAAAACTCATGAAATTTATATAAAAAAATATAAATAATTTTCGGCGGATTAAATAGATATTGTTTTTAAAGCGTTTTTTTTTTAAGTAATTTTTTTATTACTACTTATATGATAAAAAAAAAATTGTAACATGAAATAACTGCGTTATACAAAATTTGATTAAATTAATATCTTAGATTAATGTAATTAAAAGTTCAAAATTGCGTATAGTTTTATATTACATATTTGTTAAATTATTTATTATATTTACAAATTTCTAGAAATATCCTTGAATTCCAGATTTTTTTCTTGATTTATGACATGTCATAGCTTTTTTAGCCTTTTATAATGGAAATTTTAACATTTCTCAGAATAAAAAAAAAATTAATAGTTCAATCTAATGGTATCTAAATTATTTCTTTCATAATTCATTATTTTCCCTTTTAAAATCATTTGCCTTAGTAATTGTAAAAAAACTATTCATGATAATGTTTGATGCTTTAAAATAAATTTTTACTTTTTTCATAAAGAAATTAATAAATCGAAAATTAAATGAAAGTCAGCATAAAATAAAAATATTAAATGAAGGCTATAACACAATTTTCTTGATAAAGTCGAATTTATTTCTCAAATATTTCTCTTAGAATTTCTTTTTAATAAATCATATTAATAAAAAATGTATGAGTCTAAGGCTTATTCCTACTTTAAACAACATTAAATATATAACAAGTTTACTTTAAAGGATATTTTAAAAGAAATTTTTTTTTCTGATATGTAACATAATGCGCAGATGAAAGAGTTTGGAAATCTTTTAAAATTTTCTTATTGAAATTTTTTTTATTTATTTGTTACAGATTTCCTTAACAATCTTTTACGCCCCATGAAATTCATTAAAAAAATATATTGTTTTAAATGTCCGACATGAATAATCAAAATACCAATATGTAGAAAGCAGAGAGTATTAAATATTAAAATATTAAAATTTAACGAGACAAATTCAAATATTAAAATTTAACGAGACAAATTCAAATATTAAAATTTAACGAGACAAATTCAAATATTAAAATTTAACGAGACAAATTCAAATATTAAAATTTAACGAGACAAATTCAAATATTAAAATTTTACGAGACAAATTCAAATATTAAAATTTAACGAGACAAATCCAAATATTAAAATTTAACAAAAAACAATTCAAATATTAAAATTTAATAAAACAAATCCAAAAATTAAAATTTAATAAAACAAATCCAAAAATTAAAATTTAAAAAAAAAAAAAATTCAAATATTAAAATTTAACAAAACATAAAATTTTAAATAATTAAGACCAAATTTAAAATTTTACGAGAAAAATCAAATATTAAAATAGCATTTGACGACGAGACAAATTCAAATAAAATAAAAATAAATATATGCTCAAAAAAAAATTTTAAAAAATTAAAAATCAAAATAATCAAATGATTGAGAGTTTATCATTCTTGTTTCTTCCATAATAACAGCCTTCGAAATACCCAATTACTTAATACCAATTTATAGAACACGGAGTTAATTACTGTAATAGGAATAAATTATCTCCTTTAAATCATCATTTGTTGAACCTCTAATTAAATCAATCAACGTACATATAATTACCGTAAATTTCCTTTGATGTTGTATCATCGAGAAAAACTAAAATCCTTATCGTCACTTACAAATATCTTTGACGAATGTAAATATCAATTTCGAAACATATTTTTTTAAATTTTCCAAAAATTAACCCTTATCCTTTAGAAAAACTAATCAGGCCATACCACTTCAGTAATAAATTAATATTCTAAATAATTTATAAAGAACCTTCGAAATAAAAACTATTATTCAATAGAATTACGATTTTTTTTTATTTATCAGTAATTCAAATATATCTATCGACTTAATTTGGTTTTCGCTCTACGGACATTTTGTGCACACTTTGGGTTAATTAGTACAGGGTCCTACAGTTTAACGCGGAATCCGAATCATGAACAAGCATCCATGCCACAGCCAGGATTTGAACTTGAAGCCTGTGGTACCAACTCCCCGAGTGCTATCCAATTGACCATCAGGCCGTTATATATCTATCTGTCTGATTTGTATAATAAAAACAATTTCGATTAAATATTGCAATAAAATGAAATCATCAATAAGCTTTGTTTGTTATATGGTATTCATTAAAAAACTTTTTTTTTTTTTTTTTTTTTTTTTTTTAAATTCATTTAATTTTTAAACTTGGTGAAATATATAATGAATATAATTTTCTAATAATTTCAAAAGATAATGAGTATATAATTTTAAAGATAACAAATGCATATAGAATTTTTTTTTATATTTCTCTGGTGATTCTTTTAATGAAAAATGGTACAGTGATAATAATAAATTGCTTATTAGCTGAAAGTAAAACTCAATACTAGATGATAGTAAATTTTGCATAATTTTGATACTTAATGAATACTTAATTTGATTATCCTTTCTGTTAATATTCATTAACAGAAAGCATAATCAAAACACAAATAACCAACATTCAAAGCTTTTTTATTTTCAAGTTTTATCACGACTGCCAACTGTAAAATATTTCCGAACATAAGTAGTAAATATTCTAATTTATCTCATTATTTTCGACATTTCAAATAGGTTAGTGGCAGCTCAAACTGTTTAATTGTATTTCGTTTTTGCATAACAAAGCTTTATGCACTTGTTTTAAATAACGCTTTCAATCAGTTTATTCCTTTATAATAAATGCTTTGTTAATAAAATTGAAAAAGAAATGGTCTTTTCAATTAAAAATAATCACTTCAGACGTTAATTTCCTAGTTAAGAATTTCTATTTTTTAAGTATCAATAAACTTGGTATAAATTGCATATTTTGTTCCATCGCTAACTGTCATTTCTGACAAAACATGTAATTAGAGAAGTTATTCAGTCAGCTAGGTGTTTTCGAAAGTCGTACTCCGATACGCTTGTCTCTTATCACTACTATAGCAATTTAAATCAAATTAATTAACAGCCATTTTTATATTTTTGTAATATTTGTTTAGTTTTATGAAAGAAAAATGTAAAGACAATGTCAAAAAAAAAAAAAAAAAAAAAAAAAAAAAAAAACATATCTAAAGTTTGGTTTGGTTGTCGCTCTACGGTCATCTTGTGCACACGAGGGCTAAACAGACCGGGACCAACAGTTTAAAGTGGATTCCGAACCACTCACAAACAACCATGCCACCGCCAGTATTGGAAGCTGAAGCCTGTCTTACCAAAGGCCAGAGCGCTAGCCAATTGACCAACAGGCCGCCGTATCTAAAGTGGAAAGTAATTTTAAATTGTCTGTTTTTCTCTCTTTATCTGTTGAGATTTTTTATTTAAATAAAAATTGAAAATACTCAAAACTTTATTTATGAACTTTTTTGCTTTCATTAAAAAAAAAATTATTAAAATGTGACAATGTTGGAAATTTTTTTTTTTTTTTTTTTTCGTATGAATGTTCTAAATATTTTAACAGTTTATTTGTATGAATAACCATATGTGTCGATTTTTGTAAAATTTTTTAAAATTTCTTCCAACTACTAATAGAAGGAATTTTCAAGTATAGCTTAGTAAATTGTTTATTTGGTTTGCCACTTTTTTTTTTTTTTTAAATTTTTTTATGAATAACTGATGTTGTATTTCTGAACGGTTTGCAACGCTGAAAGGAATTTCAATATTTATTTTCATAGGTGGAAAGATGGAAAAATTATTGAAAATTTTGATTTTTATCGTTTCTTTTTTAAATATTAATCTACATATAGAATCGTTAATTATCTTGAAACCAATGAAGTATAAGCAGAATAATATAAAACAAATTATTAATGCTTTGTTTTCAGCAACTAAGGAATTAAAATGACAAATTAAATGAAACAAATTATTTCTACACCTATCGTCGAAATATGATAAAATTCAATGACGATGTAAACGCCATAGCAAAACAGTTTACAAAAGTAAATTTAGAACGCTCACAACGTGAATAAAATCAATGATAATTGCAAAATTACCAAAACTGTAATTAGACTACTCTTTGTATAATCGGCATAAAGATTTACAATAAACACTATTATAAACATTTTGCATAAATTGTCTACAACTTACCCGAATATGTTTTTAACTTCGATTTTGTAACACTCGGAAGTTTCTCTTTCATAGTTTATTTAGATAGCACGTGACTCTGATAGAGACACGACTTCAAATGGCTCAAAGCATTTTGACTGAATTCAAAATGACTCATACCTGCTTTTAAAAGTAAAAAGTAAAAAACTTAAACGTATTTTTGAACATTCATATACTTTCGAAATAAAGAAATGTTTTAAAATTTTCTTTTACACGATTTAACCTGACTTAACTTTGAGATTTACGTTGACATTTGCTGCTTTACCTCAATTTATTATGTCTTTTCCAAGACTGCTTCGTTGAATCTTTCAATATAAACAGATCTGGATATTTTATTATTGCGTTGATTTATAAGCAGAGCCGATGTCAGAGTGACTAGGGGACTCTTGCTTTGTGTGCCACAGGTTTGGGTTCGAATCCCGGCGGTGCCGTGAATGTTTGTAGTGGTTCCGGATCTACTTTAAATCGCAGATCTCAGTCTGTTATGACTGCAGAACGTAGGGCTGATAATTCTACCCCGTAAAAAAAAAAGTTCATGTTTCAGAATGTGAAAGTAGGCATATGGCCTTGGCCCATCATGTGGTTGTCGTGTCACTGAAGGAGAAGATATACGGCGAGTTTTTTTGTTAAGGTTAGTTTTTAAAAGGCATTTTTCAGTTTGAATAATTTTAATTTAAGAAAGACTAATTGAGAACATGTAAATAATAAATATTATAAAGGTTATAATGATTTATATAGGTTTTATTGCAAAAGAATAAAAAAGATTTTAAAGAATAAGGAAACATTAAGACTTGGTCAAGATAGAATTGGAGACTGATGACCGAGTGACAAGAACTTTGGTGTCACACCGAGTCTGAACTTCGGTTCGAATCCCTGTGGTACCATGGAAGCTTGTAGTGGTTCGGAATCCACTTAAAACAGTAGGTCCCTGTCTACTGTGGCTGCTGGGAGTAGAGCTTACCACTCTACCCCGTAAAAGTAATCATTCCCTGTATTATAATTACCAGTCGGCAGACGGCCATGGTCCAAAGTGAACTGTAGTTCCAGGGAGATAGTTTTCATAAACGATAAATTTCAATCAGTAAAAAAAATTATTTTCTTTTTTTTTAAACGTTTTTTTTAGGTTGCTGGCACTGTCCTTGACATCTGTGTGAAATTTGACGTCAAAATATTCATTAGTGTTTCAGTTACGCTTGGCTTTGTGAGACGCTAAGACTGATTTCGGAGATTTTTGAAATGTCTGAATTAATTGAGCAAGTGGTAATAAGTAAGTAATTTAAAGCAAGCAAGCAAGTAAGAAAGTAATTCAAAGTTGTATAAGCAGTTCAAAGAAGGCAGAGAACGTGTTGAAGACGAAGAGCCCTCTGGTCGACCATCCACCTCAACCGACGAAGCTCACGTCCAAAAAATTAAAGATTTGGTGCTTGCAAACCGTCGATTTACAATTAGAGACCATGCTGATGATGTTGGAATTTCAAATGGATCGGTCAATTCCATTTTGGGCCTTAAACGTGTTAAATCTCGATTGGTACCGAAAACACTGAATGCGCCAGCTCACACTGCATTGATTCTTCGTGATTTTTTCTCCAAAAATGAAACAGATATCGTTCCACAACCATTGTATTCACACCGTGCGACTTCTGGCTATTCCCTAAACTGAAAAGAGCACTCCGGGAACACCATTTTGAGTCGATTGAAGAGACATTTCAAAAATCGCCGGAATCAGTTTTAGCATCTCACAAAACCAAGCGTAACTCAAACATTAATGAATATTTTAACGTTAAATTTCACACAGATATGAAGTACAGTGCCCACAACCTAAAAGAGAGAAAAAAAAAAAAAAAAAATTGAAATACCATATGCCCGGGAAATTTAAATTGAAAACTGGTCTTACTTTTTGGAGACAGTAGTAAGCGCAATTTTTCACTTTCGTATACCAGAAATAGGAAGTAGTCTTAGACTAGAGAAGAACTTAGAAAAAAAAAAAAAAAAAAAAAAAAAAAAAAAGACTTCGGTGAATGCGCCCACACCTATGCGAGGGAGAAAAGGGGAGAAAGGGGACAGAAAGAGACACAAAGAAAATCAGAATCAAGGTTAAGGTAAGAAGTTCAAGTTCAAGCCCACCGCACAAAGGGAAAGGGGTTTCGCGAGGGATGCACTTCCTTTCCGCGTTCCCCACAAAGCAGGTAACGGAGCGGCCAAGAATGCGCCCCCCAAAAAAAAACACTTTCTCAGCGAGGGGAGGGGGGAGCATTAAGGTGGTGCGCACGGATCGTGAGAAAGTGAGGCGGCAAGGGAGAAAGTAACGGAGGGAGAAAGGGGTAAAGCAAGTTGACAAGGAAGTCGATGGGTTCTGGAAAAAATCAGGTTGCATTACGGTTGCGAATGTTTGTGTTCTATTTTTTTTAAAGTAAAGGGTGTAAAATATATTCTATCAGGCTTGAATTAAAAAAATAGATATCAATTTAAAGTGTTTGATTCTATATAAAGCAATTTTTAATTTTTGCTTCTTAGGGACTTGATGGCCGAGTGGTTAAAGCTCTGGCGCTAGGTACCACAGTTTTCGGGTTCGAGACCCGGCGGTGCCATGGAGGGTTGTAGTGATTCGGAATCCTTTTTAAACCGTAGGTCTCGGTCTAGTATGATCGTAGAGCGTTGTGGGGGCACTGTTACTCCGCGTCCGTAGCTTATCTTCAAGCTACATACGCCCTCTGGGTGGTGCTAAGTGAGTAACATCGGTGCAGCACCTATGGCATAAAAGATCACGGTCTAAATATTTGCCAGCTGCATTATAAATTTTTTTTTTATTTTGTTTCGTTAAAAACCTTCTTTTACAATATAACGTAAAATATACATGATGTTAGTTTTTTAATCGTAAACCAAGACATAACATGAATCTGAAAATCCTAAAGGCTTATATGTTAGCCTATCGTAAAAAGCCACTATATTAAGATTACATTCTTCTTCATTGGCGTAACAATCCCATGGCGGGCCAAAGCCGTCTGCATACTAGCAGACAGAGGAAAGACAGAGGAAGGCTTTCTTTTTACGGGGTAGGATTGTCAGCCCTATGTTAAACACTCTACAGCCATATTAGACTGGCCTACGATTTAAGGTGGATTCGAAAGCATTACAAACATCCATAGCACCGTCTAGACTCCAACTCGTAACTGTGGCACTGAACGTCAGAGTGCAAATCTCTCGGCCATCAGGCCTCAAAATTAAATTCATAAAAGGAAAAAGATCCATAAAGTTGAAAGCATATGAACTTGCTATAAGAAAAAATAAAATTATTCTTCAATTTAAAAGTATACAATTTTACAATACAATTTTAAATCGAAAACAATGAAAAAATACTTGTACAAATAGTTTTAAATTATTGATAAGAAAGCATAAGAAATATAAAATTTATTAAAAAAAAACATTATTAAAATTCTTAATATAAAAATAAATAATCATCATTTCATTTAATGATTATTTTTATTATAAAGAATATTCAAATTAATTGTTTTGAACATTTCTTTAATTTTTTTAATAACATAAAGTTTAAAATTAGATTTAAAAAAAATATTCAAACCATAAACCTTTATGACATTCACCGTTCTATACATTTTTTAATCTTAAAACCTGTGCGAAACAACCCAGAAGTTGCCTCCATAAAACCTGAATAATAAAAAATAAAAGAGGTTCTTTAGGGATAAAAGAAAATAATACTCAACTTAAAGAAAGAAGAAAAAAAATCCCACCCCACCCCTTAAGATTAGGTAAAAAAGTTTTTTAAGAAACCGTTGAGTCCCACGGTAGAGAAGTTGAGGCCGGTAAAGGGGTAAACAAGTCCGCAAAGGGGGGACAGATAGGGTTAGGTGGGGAAAGGGGTAGGGTGGGAAAGTGGAACTCGAGTGACGCAACCCCTGACGTCACTGCGCATGCACCATTTCCTCCTTTCCCGCCGGCAGATGCTGTAGTGAAACTGACGCTGATGTCCGATTCGTAATCAAGCCCTGCCATCTGATTGCATTGTAAATTTTTTTCCTACAGATTTTTAATTGCTTGTTTGTGGACAAAGGAAACCACCACTCGTGACAGGTAGGTCATTATTTTATTGCTGTTTTTTCTCTTTATTTCTTGGAAGGATCCTCCGCGATTTGTTTTGTTTTGTTTTGATTTCGGTGCCGGTTACCGAGAGACCCGATTCGAGACGGGCGGAAAGAAAACATTCCTCGTCGGCAGACGTGTGTTGTGAAACTCGCGGGTCTCTCGCAGTTTAGGCTTAAGAAAATGTGTTTTGTAAAATTTAAATAATTATTTCAATTTTTTTTTTCTTTTTTTGTATCATGTAGTTAAAATGTAAAAGCAGTTTTCTTGTATTAAAAGATTGTTTGGATCTTGGTAAATCATAGATGTGGGAGTAGTGCTTTAAAATGTAAACAATCCAATAACTTATCATATATAATTTATTGCTTTTTAATTATAGTTATTTATGACTGGGAAAAAAATAATGATATAATATCTAAAAGAATTAATGGCACTGAAATTGCCAACAGTCTTTTAAAGTAATTATGAAATGATAATTCCAATTGTAAACAATGAATTGATGTTCAAATTAAACAGAATTCTATAATAATATTTTTTTTTTTCTTTTGGTACAAAATATCAAACCGTATAACATATCAAATTTTATCATTATAAAACTGAAAAGATGTGAAATTAAACACTTTAGTTTCTATTTCTAATTGAAATTGGCGAATTATTTTGATCATAAATACCACCGTAAACATCGCCAATTTTTGTATTTTTTTATTTAAATCTTTTCTGTTTACTATAATACATTTCTATAAAACTACAATAATTAAATTCATGACTTTAAAATCTGTCAATGTTGTTCAGAAAAAAAAATTCATTTGTTTGATTATTTGATTATCTTTTAAAGGGTTTATAGATAATTTAAGATAAAACTTTAATTGCTTATTTTTACAATATATATTGACTGTATATAAAATGGGTTTATTAGATAAAAAAACTAATTGAATAAATATTTTATAACTTATTATTTATTATTAAATTAAAAAGTATTTTAAAAGTACTGGTTAAAAACATTAACATTAATTCATCAAAATAATGCAATGTATTTTATTTATTTATCAGTTGGTATTACATTTTGCAAATTTCTAGAAATTTCAATTCAAATTCATTTATAATTGAAATTTCTAGATTCTGATTGTATTAAATCAAATAAGATTTAAAATAAATACAACTTAAAATCTTTTCATGATTTAAATAGCTTTTTATTACTGAGTCATATATTATTGTGGTAGTCATATATTATTGTGGAATCTTATTTGAACTTATTTTTTGTTCATTTTTGTGAAAATATACATGACTAATACACCTTATTAAAATATAGCTTTATTTTTGCATGTGTGATAATGAACATAAATTATCTAAATTTAAAAATTGGTTAAATAAAACTTTTTTGAAATATTATTTAAACTAAGATACTTTTAAAAAAATTTGTTTTATTGGTAGGAGCAATTTCCTTATAAATTTAATTTAATATATATCATTTTAATAGTTTTTTAGAGGCAAGGTGATAAAGAGAGATTTTTTTTCAAAATTAAATTTACAAGTATTGCCTCTATTAATAAAACAAATTTTTTTCAAAATAGTTTATTTTAAACACTATTTCAAAGAAAGTTTTATTTAATCAATTTTTAAATTTAGGTAATATATGTTTATTATAATAGCATGCAAAAATAAAGCTATATTTTAATAAGGTGTATTAGATATATAAGTGATGCATTTTTTCACAAAAATGAACAAAAATAATTTAAAATAAGATTCCAACTATCTTAATATATGACTCAGTAATAAAAAATTATTTTAATGTTTATTTAATGTATTTAAATCATTTATATATATATATATATATAAAAATTATGCAAAAATAATTTCAATTTGTGTTTTAAAAAAATTGTACAAATTTTAATTTTAAAACACTATTTATATGATTTTTTTCTTCCTTTATAAATTTGAATTACATAATAAGGAAAAAAAAAAAAAAAAAAAAATCTTAGCATTCAACCGTTTTCATGGGTGTATACCCAAAAAAGTTTCCAAAGTAAGAAAAAGGACCCATAAGTCATCCTTAAAAAAAGTCAGGATCTTTTATGTTTAATGTATAATTGTACTATATTGGTGAAAAAACAGGATATGTGGGGCACTTTTTAGGTTGAGAGTGCATTTTTAAATTTCTTTTTATTGCGTAAAAGGGGTAGGGGTCGTACCCTTCAGCCAGGGTGAACGACCAGAGGGGTCCAGGTGGGGACGAGTGGGGTCCAGAGAGGGAGAGAAAGGGGTGAAATCAAATTTTAAAATGCGAAAAGTTATTGTCGCTTGGAAAGAAAACTTTTACTCAAAGAAGTTTGAAGTTGGTCATAAAAGTTCCTATAAATATCAAAAAGTTATTTTTTTATGGAATCCCTTGTAAATTTTGAATTTTTTGATTGGGTTAAAGAATTAATAAATTATTTAACATAAGAAAAACTATACTTAAGATTACTACTATATTTAAGATTATTATTACTATATTTAAGATTTATACTAAAATAACTACTTTACTAAAATACTACTTTATTTAAGATTATTATTACTATATGTAAGATTTATACTAAAATAACTACTTTACTGAAATACTACTTTATTAATATTATTACTACTATATTTAAGATTTATACTAAAATGGGAAATTTTAGTATTCACGAACATGTTAAAATAAAATTAAAATTAGCAAAAATTTTTTAAAAAGTTGCCGATAAAATGAAACAAGTAATATAAAAAAAAAAAAATTTGAAGTCAATTTCTACTTTGTTATCACTATATTGCAGAAAGTCCTTTATAAATAATTTTCATTCATTTTTTTAAGTTTATCTGGCGCCATCTATTGGCAGATATATGCAACTTAAATCTAAAAAAAAATAAAATTAATGAATTAAATTTAATTATTGAATTAATATTTGAAAAAATTATATTGACATCCAGTGTCATCCACTACAAGTTAAAAAAATATATATTTGAACTTGAGTGGATGAATAAAAAGTATTTTATGATCGATTGAAAATTTGAACAAGATATATATAGGGAGTGTGTGAGCTAATGGAAGGAATTGAAAAAAAAAATGGTCTAAGGGTGTCCAATAATTTAATAGCCAACCTTGAAATACATGTCATAGTAAGGGGCCTGATTACCGAGTGGCTCTGGCACTCGGTACCACAGGTTTCGGGTTCGAGTCTCAGCAGTGTTTGTAGTGGTTCGGAATCCACTTTAAACTGTAGATCATGGTCTGTTTAGTTCTCGTGTATACAAGATGACCGCAGAGCGGCAAACCAAACCTGTAATAGTGATCATTTTCTTGAAAATTAAAAAAAATAATAAAATTGTTTTATAAAACTTATATTTGGTTTTCAAGTATTTAATTCTGCCAAATATAAAAATTTTAAAAATTATTTTTTTATGCATATTTTTTTTTTCGAAATGGTAATTTGATTTTGTACATTTTAACATTATTATAATCGAATTTCTGAAGTTAAATACTTCTTTTTTACAAATTTTTTAGTTTCAACACATTTTTGTTTACACAAGAGCTTAAAATCATAACAAAAAACATTGCGAAAGCGTATAAATTATAAAAGAAAAAAAAGTGGAGTTAAAAATATTTTATGAAAAAAAATTTAAAGTCTAAACTAGAATAGATATCCGAAAAATAGTATAAAATAAAAATAAATTTCTTCTTATTAATTTTCCTTTCTGAATATCATTAAAATCTATTTTATAAAATATTAATTTAAGATAAATTAAATAACTAATTAAGCACTGAAACTGAAATTTTGAAAAAGTTTCATTTTGTGAAATTTTTATGAAATTTTTTGTATTAAAAACGTACAGCAGAATACATCGAATTGGGAAATTAAAAACTTTTTCTTTGAATAGAATTTTTTTAATGTATAATACTTCAATAACTCAAAGTTCAAAAACTGTTTTATTCATTTCAAAGTTGAAGCAAAACTAGTTTTTAGCATTCAATATCAGTCAAGTGAAAAAACTTGCACGCTAACTTCGGAATAAAGTAAAATAAAAAAAAATTAGTAATCTGTCAGACCTGATATACAGGTTACCTATAAAATGATTTAATAATTGCTCATTTTTTAATGTAAGTTTTGTTTTAACTAGATGCTTTGCGTAATGTAAAAACATATATATTATTACAGCAACTGTTATTTTCTGTTTAATATATCTCTGTTTAAAAACTTCAATTTCCTTTTTGTGCAAAACTGATTGGTAGCTACTTTTTTCAAATAAGAACATAAATAAATATTATGCATAAAAAAAGTTTTGAAAGAAATTTAAAAATAAACTGATGGAAATTTTTTTTTAAAAAATACAAATTTTTAGTGAAAATATCCAAAACTGAAAATTTTTAAGGACACCAAAAACTTTAAACATAAATGACAGTTGCTGTAATAATATACATGTTTTGAAATTACGCAAAGCATCTAGTTAAAATAAAACTTACATAAAATAAATGAGCAATTATTAAGTAATTTTATGGATAACCTGTATATCGGGTCCGACTATTTTTTTTTTATTTCACTCTATTCCGAAGTTAGCGTGCAAGTGTTTTTCACTTGACTGATGTTGAATGCTAAAAACTAGTTTTGCTTCAACTTTGAAATGAATAAAACAGTTTTCGAACTTTGAGTTACTGAAGTATGATACATTGAAAAATTTTATTATTCAAAGAAAAGCTTTTAATTTCCCAATGCAATGTATTCTGCTATACGTTTCCTAGGGAAAAAACTATCCATATATTTTAAGGATAATAATCTAATCGAAAGATTATTTTGATGCGAAAAACTATTTGATATAGATTAATTATAAATTAATAAATTATTCATTCATAAAGATGAAAAGCTTTCATATTTTTTGGTGATCAGCAAAGTTTTTGTTGAAAAACAAATCATAATTGATATAAATATATATATATTGAGAACACAACCAATTTTCACGTCAAAAATCGACTATAAACGATCGGTGTTCCCTGCACGCAAATTGTATAACAATTTCATCATAACATTCGTAATAAAAATAAAAGTAGGATATGCGACATTTAGACTTCGCGAAATGAAAAAAAAATTATTATATAGTTGCATGGTGTGAAAAGATATTGATCAGGAAATCCGATAAACCCTAAATAAATTAATAAAATATAAGAAAATTAATTATAAAAGAGGTAGCCAACCCGCTAGTCGCATGCGGGCCCGCCTTGAATATTTTTCTTGCCCGTGAGATTTATCACATTTTTGCAAAATATATTTATTTTATAATGGCAAATTTAGTGAAAACTAATGTATTGAAAAAATACATTATGTGTGCATCCATATATTCCAAAATTAACTGCCGAAATTATGAGAAAAAAAAAAATTAACTTTGATTTTAAAATAATATTCTTGCGAATATATGACAGCGAACTCATGATGCGCGCGCATCTTGGAACATCTAATATAGCAGGTTCTTTGTTTCACTTTAAGTGACGCAGTGACCATCCCTAGATACGCACAGTTGATTGTTGATAGCAGAGCAAACCAGACTCTTAGTTCAACTTACACATGCTAATCGGTTTTTTTTTTTTCCGAAAATGAAATGGATCAAACTCAAAACACGCTCAAACTAACGGACGCTATTTGCAACACCAATTACGATGTGCAAATATCCAAATTGCGATCGATTTGCAAAAGTTAAATGAAAGAGTGGAGAAACAAATATCGCACTAATAAAATAAATATATTTTAATGATTTCATGTTTTTATTTCATTTACATTTATAAATTTTTAATGATTTCATTTATAGTGTTATATATTTGTGCGTTTAGTATCATTATTATAATATTATGCATGTTTTGCATATAAGAATAATAGCAAACACAATAATAATAACTCATGTTTCAATTTTTCACTCCAAAAAATGTCTATGGTGGGTCTAAATTTAATATGGGGATAATTACCGCGGAGTTATGGTGCATTTCCAAAGTGACCTGCAAGATCATTTGGGTTGGCCACCCCTGAATTATAATATCATGAGGGTGATTCAATCAAGAAATATGTACCTTCAAGATATTACATATGTTATTTCTGCTCGCTAGACGATTACATATATATATACGATATATATATATATAATTTTCTTATATATATGTATATATATAATTACTTTTCTTATATATATTCAGAATGTTTTCCATTTATTAATATTTAACTAATGAATTATGAATGTCTACTATTATGGTATTTTTATGAAGATAACAAAGGTATGTGTTTTAGAAAAAGTTGGAATAAAAATCAATATGAGGGTTAATCAACACTTTTTTAAAATTATTTATTATATATTAAAGCTGAAGTTTTGCTAATTTCAAAATATTGGATCTTATAAATAAAATATGTTCCGAAAATGTGTTTATTATACTTTTAAATCCATAATAACTCTTTTAAAATTATATTTCAAATAATTTTTTTTAAAGAATTTTAAATGAAAAATATGAACAGAAACCTTAAAATGACTGTGAAATTATGAGAAATAAATAAAATAGAACGTTTACTTTATTTTTAATAGCTATGTGAATTGTTTGTTACGTATAAAAAAAATAAAACATTTTGATGAGAAATTACTTTAATCCCTAATGATTACACAATGCAAAATTTTTAAAAGGATGCCCAATTGTTTATCAATTTATTTATTTATATTAAAATATAACAGATAAAATTAATTTATTGTTATATTTTACACTTTCAGGCCTTAAAATATCATTTAATACAATCTCTTTAGAAAAGACTTTATTATTAAAAATATAATGTCAGAAATGTATTGAGAAATTCCTTATTAAGTATCATTTTAAACGTCTTTATTCTTCAATTCCTTTTATTAGCTCACATTCTCCCTATATATATCTTGTTCAAATTTTCAATCGATAATAAAATACTTTTTATTCATCCACTCAAGTTCAAATACATTTTTTTTTTGAACTTGTAGTGGATGACATTTGATGTTAATACAGTTTTTTCAAATATTAATTCAGTAATCAACTTTAATTTAATTAATTTTAGGGTTTTTTTAGATTTAAGTTGCATATATCTACCAATAGATGGCGCCTGATAAACTTAAAAAAAATGGATGAAAATTATTTATAAAGGACTTTCTGCAATATAGTGTAAAATTAGTCATATAAAAACAAATTTTTTAAAGTCAATTCCTTCTTTTTTTTCACTATATTGCAGAAAGTCCTTTATAAATAATTTTCATTCATTTCTTCAAGTTTATCTGGCGCCATCTATTGGTAGATATATGCAACTTAAATGTAAAAAAAAACTAAAATTAATTAATTTAATTTAATTACTGAATTAATATTTGAAAAAACTGCATTATAATCAAGTGTCATCCACTGCAAGTTAAAAAAAATGTATTTGAACTTGAGTGGATGAATAAGAAGTATTTGATGAACGATTGAAAATTTGAACAAGATATATATATATAGGGAGAGTGTGAGCTAATAGAAGGAATTGACTTAAATTTTTTTTTTTTTTATATTACTTGTTAATAGCTATTTCAATTGTTTGTTACATATAAAAAAAATAAAACATTTTGATGAGAAATTACATTAATCCCTATTGATTACCCAGTGCAAAATTTTTGAAAGAATGTCCAACAGTTTTTCAGTTTATTTATTTACTTATATTAAAATATAAACGATAAAATTAATTAATTATTATATTTTACACTTTCTGGCATTAAAATATCATTTAATAAAATCTCTTTAGAAAATACCTAATTATTAAAAATATAATGTCAGAGATTTATTGAGAAATTCTTTATAAAGTATCATTTTAAACATCTTTATTCAATACCTTCTATTAGCTCACACTCTTCCTATATATATCTTGTTCAAATTTTCAATCGTTAATAAAATACTTTTTATTCATCCACTCAAGTTCAAATACATTTTTTTAACTTGTAGTGGATGACACTGGATGTTAATACAGTTTTTTCAAATATTAATTCAATAATTAAATTAAATTAATTTTAGTTTTTTTTTAGATTTCAGTTGCCTATATCTACCAATAGATGGCGCCAGATAAACTTAAAAAAATGAATGAAATTTATTTATAAAGAACTTTTTGCAATAGAATGAAAAAAAATTAGGAATTGGCTTTAAAAAATTTTTTTTATTATATTACTTGTTTTTGCTATCAAGATACACTATTTGAACCCAAAACTGTTTGTCAAATTTATCTGTTTCATAAATCTTAACCTACCTGTATCTATTGATCGCTCCCTTTTTAGTGAAGTATCTAATTAAACAAGATTGACATGTTAATTATATAATGTTTATGTGATTTATTCCTTATAACTTTTTTAGAAATGAAAAGTGCAAGATAAGATGATGAACTCAATTAATGAAGAGAAGCCCCTAGGACATAAATTCGAGAGTAAGTAATATTTTTTCCCCCCTTAAAATGTCGTATAATTGTATCTTCAAAAAGACGTGATTTGATTTCTTTTTATCTATGATTAAATTTGAAGATAAAAATCAATATTAATGATGGTAATTACAGTAGTTTAGACGACAAAATGCATTACTCTTAATAGGCTTAATGATTTTATTTTATTTCATATTATTTATATTCTAACTTACAATCATTTTTTATTATTGTAGATCAAAATAGAAAATTATTTTAAAGCATAACTAACGTATTCTACTTCTTTGTTTATTTTTTTAAATTTCAGCTCCATTAAACTCGAACTATTAAAATTCGTTTTTCCAAATTTGTTTAAAAATTTACCTTTTAAGCAAATATATATTAATTTTTTTTTTAGTTTTCCATATGTATTTATAAAAGATAAGTAACTTAATAAAAAAACAAGTCTTTTATTTGCCATTACCTCTCCTTAAAAAGTTTCTTCAAATTCTTCGTAATAATTGTAAAAATATGTTCCCATTATAAATATTATTATAAAAGTATGTGGCTAACTCTATCCGATATTTAATATTAATATAACTTACATATTAAATTTTGAATGATAAATTATTTTATCTTAAATTTGCTATAACTATAATCGCTTTAATATGAGGATAAAATAAAATATATCATTTTTTTCTTTGATACATAATTTTTTTATTTTTTCTTAGATACATGCATTTTTATAAATCTAATAATTCAAAATGTATGGAATATGATGCTCTTTCTTAAAAATTAATAACACTAATATATCTATATAAAAATAATTTAATTTAATTCACTAACTTATATCAGTTGCTGATCTCTAGCTGAAATTATTTACAATTACTGATATTTTTATGAATTTCAAATTTACATATTTTAAGTTTTTAATACAATTATTTTATCTTCATTTACAGATTTAATAAGTTCATATCATTACTTATATTAATGTTTTTTAATTTTTTTTAATTTTGTATCATTTCCTAACTTATTGTAATTTAAAAAATTATTAAATATAATCGTAATGATTCAAAAAAATATTTATTTTTAAATGCATGAAATGGTTTCTTTAATGTTATTGGTGTCATCAAATAGATGCTTTTAAAATTTTAAACTAATTTTTTAATTAATTTATTCAATAAACAATCTAAGTTAATTTTTAATGTAAAAAATGTAAGTTAATTTTTAATTAAAAATCGTGTTTTTTTTCCTTTGTCATATAAAATACTATTGCCTTACTTTCAGAGTTTTCTTCTATTATTTACTTATTAATATTATTTTAGAATTATAAGTTTTATCAACTTCTTCCATTACTCAATTGACGCTGGATAACTAAACCCAGTTATTAATCACTCATTTCACAGATATAAATATAAAAAATGAAAAAAATTATATTTAATCTTGATGAGTGTGAGCAATTATGAACCACGTTAAAACGGGTGAAAAGAGCAAAATACAGCAAACAAATTCCAACTTACTCCAACAGAACTCCCTTACTTTCAGTGTTTTCTTTTATTATTTACGTATTAACATTATTTTAGGATCAGAGGTTTCATCAAATTTTCCCATCACTCAACTGACGCTGTATAACTAAACCCAGTTAACAACCACTATTTTACCGATACAAACATCATAAGAAGTAAAAAAAATGTATCCTCAATCTCGATGTGTGAGCAGTTATAAGCCATGGAAAAATGGTCGAAAGGAGAAAAATAAAAACAGGTTAGGAATAGATATAGGAAATTAGGCTAACAGAATTTCAACTTACTCCTCCTCCCCCTCCAAAAAAATCCCTTATATTTAGTGTTTTCTTTTATTATTTACTTATTAACATTATTTTAGGATTAGAGGTTTTATCGAATTTTCCCATCACTCAACTGACGCTGGATACCTAAACCAGTTAACAACTACTCATTTCACAGATACAAACATCATAAGAAGTGAAAAAAAAATGCATCCTTAATCTTGATGTGTGTGAGCAATTATAAGCCATGGATAAACACACGAAAAGGGCAAAATAGAAACAGGTTAGGAATAGATATAGGAAATTAGGCTAACAGAAGTCCAACTTACTCCAAAAGAACTAAAAAAAAAAAATAATAATAATAATAATAATAATCCTTACTTTCAGTGTTTTCTTTTATCATGTACTTATTAACATTATTTTAAGCTTTATCAAATTTTCCCATCACTGAACTGACGCTGGATAACTAAAGCCAGTTAACAACCACTTATTTCACAGTTACAAACATCATAAGAAGTAAAAAAATATATTCTTAATCTCAATGTGTGAGCAATTATAAGCCATGGAAAAACGGTCGAAAGGAGCAAAATACGACAGAACAGAACTCCTAGGGAGGCGTCATGAGTTGAGGGGATCTTGATTATGACGCATTAAGCCTCAATAATAATCTGACATATTTTGATTGTGTTCCGTAATTGTGCAAGATGCAGAACTTGGAAAACGATTAAAGACCCAAGAAATCATGATCGATCGTCGAGCAGATGATAAAGTGGGATGCAGTAATTACAGCTTCCGAAATAGAGGGGACCCTCCGTTCCTGGGATGGGGCATTTAAGACCAAAAACTGCGTAGGTTGGATGATTGAGACATGCCAGGTCGTCTTAAGTGGGAGATTAATTTCAGATATTATTTCTGAAATACATGATAGGCGACCTTCAAACTACTACAAGCTAAGTGTCAACTGCCCTGTTGGAAATGATTATCAGTTTTGTTTCAATGTGCGCTTTTGTAATGACACATTACTTAAATATAATAATGATAACATAAGGTAATGATGTGCCTGAAAAGTGAAAAAAATATATGAAATGAAAATCAAGATGCGATGTAAATAAACAGAAGATAAGTTTAATCTTTAGCTAAAATGTGAGTGAAATATTAATAGAACAAAGTAGAAATATTATTTGAACTACTAAATGAATTATTTTGCAATAAAAATGTGTTGTTATATAAAGGTATAAATTGACTATTCAAAGGTATTTTGCTTTATTGTACAAAGGTATAATATTCAGTCTTGATTAAAAAAAATTGGAGTTTAAATTAATTGTAGAAATTTAAATGATTAATTAAAATTTTACCATAAGATAACCTTTTTTTTTTTTTTATTTATTAAATATTCTTCATCCCTTAAACACTTTCCTTAAAATAACCTTTCAGACTTTTACAATAATATCTCAAATAACATTCAATTTATTGTTTATAGAATTCGTAAATATAATTAATAAATCCGTATTTTTTAAAGTCAGTATTTGTGAAGTTATTAACTTATTTTGCCGTTTAACTGATATAAAAAAAAGTGATATTTTCAAACAGAAATATAGCCATAACTATATCGGATATTTTAACCCTTAATTCAAGTAAAACGTTATTTATTAACGTATGTAAAAATTCATTAATTTTAAAAAGATTTCAAATGCTTACATTTTGATATAGAATGTTGGTTCTTAACAAAATACAATATGACTTACAGATCAACACTTCATATGAAATTTTTACTATCTTATTTATAAAAGATATTAAGAAATGTCCATGCACAACTAAATCAATTTATTTAAAAACAAAATTGTAAGATTAAAATTAAATGTGCTAAAATATAAATTTAATTTAAATCTTACAAAGAAATATTAATTTATGTTATATGCAAGATATATCTATAGTTATCTTAAACCATTTTAGAAAGAAGCAATTTTTGTTGGCAATTGTAGCATATATAATGCAATGATGACGTCATATAAAGTAATGAAAATATAAGCTTATATATTATTCGATAAACATATATTTTGTAATTTAAAAAAAATTGTACGCGAATAATTTTTATACCAAACTCATCATTTAAAAAATGTCACTTGTAATAAAAAGTATTGACTAACATTTATTTATTTTTTCTCAGAGAACAAAATCCTTTTAATGGTAAAGTAACACGAAATTTTATATACTTGAAAATTAAGAAACTTAATAAAAAATATTTTTATTAACATAAATCATATTTTTTAATAATGTCTTTATATTAATGATATAAATTTTTATCAAATATGCTTGCAGTGTATTATGAATTTAACTTTATGTTTAAAAAAATCATAGCTATATACTACTAATACTTTTTTTTAAATTGTTTTTTCTTAAAGAAAATTTTTTAATTCTTTAACTAAAAGGAATTTTTAAAGTTGTAGCAAAATTCATTCGAAGTTGCATTCATTTTTCTTCTGAAAAATTTTGACAAAAAGGAACAATTTAATTATTGTCACCATAAATAAAAACTATTTCGTTTCATATTTCACAATTAAATTGAATTTCTATGTGAAAACTGTAGGACAATATTTATTTCTTTAAATTTAAAACTGCAAGACAATATTTATTTCTTCAAATTTAAAACTGTAGGGCAGTAATGAATAAACTTTCTTAAAATTATGAAACATATATAAAAAAATAAACGTTAATAAAATTATATTAACACCTTTTTATAACAAGTTTTATTTGCATAGTTGAAGTATCGAAAATAAAATCAATACAGTATACTAAGCAAAGTAATTTTTATTTTGATCTACATTGCGTTTTGAATACATAGCTCTATGCTCATGTGCAGTAAATAATGAAAATTCTTTTGTGTGTGTGTATTTTTCATAATCGTGAAAAATACGCGATACTGAGATTCGTGCTTACTTATTTCGTTTCTTTTTAAATCAATTGTCATTTAATGATCTTGCCCCATATGTAAATCAAGATTATTGTCAATTTTTACTGTTTTTATTAATCATATACATTTACAATTTTTGTTTGATAATTCTCCGTGGAAAATAAAATAAATATAATTAATTATGAAATATAAATTCATTTATTAAAACAATTATATAGATTTATAAAATTGTTTGTCTTTTTGATATGAAAAGCTGTCAATTTCATAGAGACTTGTTAGTATGTGCAAATCATTTATTTGATTATTTCGAGAGAAAAAAGATACTTATGTTATAATTATTCATTTAGTTATAATTAATGCATTTATATTTTTAATTAGCTGTACTCTCTCTCTATATATATAATATATAATATATATATATATATATTTATTTATTTATATTATAAAACTCCTATCATAGAAATATATATGAGTTACATAGTAAGTTTTTTAATATACAAGTTTATCACTTTATGAAGGTTAATTTATTAACCTTCATAAACTCCTTCGCTATAAACTACATAACATGTATGTCTTTCAGTAGCACATACGTAATTTTATTTAATCTAGATAATGATACATATAACTTTCCATATGAAAAACAGGGTGATCGAAATTGTTTATATTGTTTGTTATGCTTTTTGTTTGTCTTTAAGCTTTGTTTATCATCATTATAAAAGACCAATAGGATATTGAATAGGATTCAAATGGTAATTTATTTGAAGAGATATGCAAGGAATAAATGCATTCTCTCCCTTTCTACATATGACTGTCCATATGAAAAACAGGGTATTCAAAATTTTCTTTCACTGATGTTCATTGTTCGTTTTGGAGCTTTGTTTATCGTCCTTATAATAGACCAATAGAATATTGGGTGCGTTTGAATTCGAATGGGAAATTATTTGAAATAAGAGATATTCAAGGACTCCCTTTCATGATCCTGTGGCCTGATGGCCAATTTGGTACCGAAGGCTTCAGGCTCGAATCCTGACTGTGACATGGATGTTTGTTGGTGGTTCGGAATCCACGTTAAACTGTAGGTCCCGGTCTATTTAACCTAAAGTGTGCACAAGATGATCGTAGAGCGACAAACCAAACCAATCCCTTTCATAATCCCTTTAATATATCAGCACCTAAACATTTCGTTTGCAACTTATTTACTTGTAATCTTGTACCATTACAAAGTATATATGGATTTAAATTTCTCAATAAAAATATAAGAGCATCTATTTTTAATTTAATTGTATGTGATGGAAGTCCTGATACACTTATTGAATTTTAAAACCAACACTATTGGTAGTTGGATCATTTTGATTAATTGTAATATTAATCGGTGTATAAATCCTTTCATTAACTTCAAATTTTTTTATGATAATAATATTAACATGAGCTACCATATCGTGTTTGGGACACAAAATACCTCGTTTTGATATCCATGAGTCCTCTATTTTTGATATCTCTTTTATGTGGATAAACCTTTTTTTAAGATCTTCTACAGGAGGTAATAATTCATATAATTCCTTAGATAGAGATATTTATCCATTTTCATGAGTTATATTTCCTTACCCTACATTTAACAACAAATTAGAAAAACAGAAGAGCAGTTGGATCTCCTTGATGGACATGCATGCTTACTGTTAATGATAGCTTATTAACCTCATTCCAAAGATAAGATCGCATGACAGATGCCTTTACTTCATCAACTCTTGTACCTCTATTAATTACTGGTGGTCTGATGAAAATCACCCAAAAATAAAATTATGATTCCAATTCTTTTTTTGTTATTATTGTTTTGTAAGTCCTGTAAAGTTCTGTCCACAGCTCGCTTCTATTGCTTTTTTATCAGCCATTGCGCATTCATCCCATTACTATTAAGCAAGCATCGTTGATCACTTTATAACAATTTTTAAATATATAATGTACTGGTCTGTCAATATTCATAGGTATTTTGACTATTCAATGACTTGCTTTATCACCAAGTTAAAGGATTCCCAAGATATTTTAAGATGCTTCTGCAAGCTCGATTTTACCAATTCCTCTAAATTTTAACAATAACAAATTTATTAAAAAAGTATTACCTCTGCCTAAAGGTGCATAAAAAAAAGCATTTCTCCTTTTAACGTGTAAACACGTATTTGTAATTTCGCCGTAATTTTATTTGTTGTTATTTTATAATAATTTTGGCTTCATTTTTGTAACAAAAGCAGTTAATATCGATCGGTTAGAACTTGTTTCAAATAAATATTTCTTATTCGTCTCGAAATTATCATTAATATTAGATTTATCTCCTATAGATATAATCATATTTTCCAAATCCAAAAGACAACAGTTTTCAAGTTCTTCCGTCAGTGAATTTAAATCAATATCAGGAAAACTTTTTATCAGTTGTCTCTCGTAATCTTCATATAATTTTTTTTTATTTTTGCCATAATTCATTAAGTTCAGAAGGTTGATAAAATACTAAAATAGTTGTAAAAAGTTGCCTTAGTTTTGATGGGCAATCAGTAAAACTTGCTTTATTTAAAGTTGCAACCCAGTGTGGATCATCTTCAAAAAGATGAAGAGATTTGCAAGCTGTTTGATAAATGATATCGTTAACTATTCTTATTTTTTTAAAAGATATCGTATCTATAAAAGTGGAAAATAATAACACAAAGAATAACATTTTATATTACTAGGATGATTTGCGTATAATTTTCCAATAACTGCTTCTGTATAAACGCCAGGATAACCTTCGACATGATTTCCTCTTTTTCTTCTCTTAAATACTCCAAATTGACTATAAATTATATGATATTAAGGTGATTTCAGTATATAAAAGTGTTTTTTGAAAGATGTCCTTTTGACATAATTTAAAATGTGCCAATAATGTAGTGTTTTGGGTATTGGTAATTTCATCAATAATATTTTCTGTATTGAAATAAATTCATTACCTATTTCTAAATGAGCATTCAAGTAAACTACCGGAGGAAATCTCTCATGTATTGGGGAAGTCAATATATGTCAAGTTACCTCTGATGTATTGATGTATCTCCCAGATTAATATTTTATCATTTTCATTTTTAAATTCAAAGTCGCTTGATCACTCTCTTTATTTACATATTTACAAATATATTTTATAGAATGAGGCTGCTGCAATTATTCACCGTTTTAATGTGTTCCAGAAGTTTGTGATAATACTGGTGGAAAAGGGACAATCCAATAATCTGCTTCTAAAATATTTCCATTTACTTTAACATGAGCCACAACAAATCCCCCTGCTTTGGGTAATATCCTTCGGTAAATTGGATAACATTCTCTCTAGTTATCCTTTCATTTACAAATGCTTTCGGAACGACTACAACGGGTTTTTTCATACATGATGATTTTATTTTTTTAATAATATTAAATAAATCTATATCTTGCTCAGAATCTAGATATTCTGCTTTTAATAATCATTTATTGTATTAAGTGTTATTTTATCTCCAAACCATAAAAGAATATTATCTTGAAGAAGGCCTCATTTCTGCTACTCTATAGAATGTATGTAACATTTAATCAGTCTAAAACTTTTTCCTTTAATTAATAAATCAATTGTTTTTCAATTTCCCATGAAAAATTTATATAATTTCATGTATATGACATGCTGATTGTCCTTTATACAGCTCTTTTTTAATATCAATAAGGAATAATTTTCATAGTTATAAAAAGATCAGGAAAAACACACTTTTTTACATAACAAAAAGCATCATGTGTTCTCTCATGCATGTGTCTTGGCCCTGGATGTGAGAATTACTTAACGATCTAAATTGTCAAAATAACCTTCGACTAGCACAACATTTTGTAAACGGATATAATTTTTAGTTGTAAACTGTTTTTGGATATTCCTCATGTAGAACAATCGTTAAATTTCGATTTTTGCATTCATTGCAACCCGAAATTGATTTGAAATTTGACCATAATGATGTAAATTATTTAACACATTACGTCTCAATATAAACGCAATAACACTAAAATTGTAAAGCTGAATTTCTTTTTATTTGTGCCTCTTGTTTACTGTCCAGACTGATAAAAATTAAACTTATACCCATATTCTCCACGAAAAAATATAAGAGGATCTTGAATGATGATTCTCACTGATTCTTTTGAGACTTCCTGAACGTATAAAATAGTGTAATATTTCTTTTTCAATAGTCTTGATCAACTAACAATACAACTACTTCATTTGTAGTAGCCTTTTATATCGACTTTTATGAAATTAATTTTCGGTCTGAATTGATTATTAATTGATAATTATCTTCATTTTTAAGTTGAATAGATTCGAAAGCCAATTTAAAGTTATACAAATATGGATTTATTGGAAAAGCATATTTTGCAAATCTTTTATTTCACATAAATTAATATTGTAAGATATTCTCATATAAATGTGCCTATTATAATCAGCCATGAAATATATTTGCTGAAATTTTTAAGGTTCGTCATTTTCAAGAAACAATGAGCCAATTAAATGGTATCTCTGCCCATGAATTTTAAAAGTTTTGCATAAAAGATACAATATTTGCTACAAAACTCTCATAAGACCAGTATTAACATATGCATCTGAAACATGGCCACTAACAGCAAGAGAAGAGAAAATGTTGGCAATCTTTGAAAGGAAAGTGCTACGAACTATTTTTAGTGGTATCAATGATAACGAAAATTGACAAAGAAGATACAATTTTGAACTTTACAAACTTTTTAGAGATATTGACATTCTAAAAATTGTGAAACTGAGCAGAATGAGACGGGCCGGTCATCTCATGATAATAGAAAGTCATAGAGCTGCTTTGAAGGTTTTCAATGTAACCCCTTTTGGACAACGACCAAGGGGAAGACCGAAAAAGAGATGAGTCGACTGTTTAGACTCTGATTTTATGTTATTAAGATAAAAAAACTGGAGGTCCACGACCAAGAGGAGAACAGCCTGGCTTGATCTTTTAAAGAAGGCCAAGGCCCACAACGGGCTGTCGAGCCAGTTATGATGCACGGATTGATGTCATTTAGAAAACATTATTGTAAGACCTTACTGCGTACGAGAATGAATTTGATTGAACTATGTTTCCCATCAAGCAAAGATTCATATTCAAGTAAAGGTAACAAATTTTCCTCGGTGCATAATTTAGTCAAACAGATTCTTCAACTCACTCTAATGCATTACAATGATTACAAATCTGAAATAATCCTATTTATAATTAATTGACCGATCTTATGCAAACTCATTAATTTTTATTTGCCATGCTAAGCTCCGAATAAGCCATTCATCAGATTCACTATAATATATAATAATGTGGCGTTCACGATCGTCAACCAGTCCCTTTTCGTGAACAATCTCACGACTGATTCAACTTTTCTCTTATTAGCATTTTGCACTTTATCAGAAGTAAGACAAATTATTGAATTTTCTGGTGTTTCATTAGCTCGTAAAGTAATTTACCTTGTTCTCTGGATTTTTAATCTCTCCTTTTTCACAATGAACCTTAGATAAGCTCATTCTTTTTATTTATTGCTTTAGTTGATGATGAACCTGAATTAGACTTTCGTTTTTTATGCATAAAAAGTTATATTTAATTAAATGATTTTAAATTTTTTCGAAATATAAAATAATAGCTGTTAATCAGCACAAATATTTCATAAGTAATTAATTATTAATAATGGTTAATTGGTAATTAATTAGTAATAATGACGAATAAAGGTTTTTTAATTGTGAATAAGATGCTTAATTTTATCATTCCCGCAATCTTTGTTATTACAATTAATATTTTGTAGATATATTGAACAAAATAATTGCTTTTATATTTCAGAAAAAAATATAACTTTTTAATTGAGTCAATTGACAGAAAAAATTGATAAATGAAACAAATGGCAGACATTATGCAAAAACAATTCACGATTCATAATTGAACTTTATCTGTATTTTTAATTATATTTTCAGAAAAAAATATATATATATATATATATTATAATAGATATTTGATGTAAAAAGTAGCCTATATTTTAAGCGACTGTATATTGAACAAGTATACGAAATTTCATTTCAGTCGTATAAGAATATCTTTAGGATAAATTATAAAAGGACAAACAGACAAAGAGATAGACAGAAAAAATTTTAAAAAAGGATGTAATTTGTTCATAAACACTAAAATTGTTTAACACAAAATTTAAAATAAAATCATAATGTTGAGACAAACATTAATTTAAATATTTTTTCTAAAAATTTATTTATTTCTTTAAATGATATTAACTCTTTGTGAAAAGCATCTATTTATAACATCTAATTCGTAAAAATTTTGAACCAAATAGTAGTGTTTATATAGCAATATTTAAATCAAAAATCAAATTTTAAACAAAAGTAGATTTTATCGAATCCACAAAAACTTGTTTCATAGAATCTGTAACACCTTTATGAATTTTTCCGCAAAAATTTAATTAAAAATAAACAAAAATAACAAAATGTTAGCATTCGTGGAACATGCAGCATGCACGGTTATGGTTTTACAAAATTATAAAATTATAAAATTAAAATCATTTGATAAGTATTTAAATAATGTAATGAGTTAATAATCAAATCATTGCCAATGATTTGTTTTACTACTTCAGGAGCTCAATAATATTTATGAAATATTTTATTCACATGCTTCAATAACAATTAAATCTAAAAGATTTCCCTTGCATTTCGTCAGTTCTTAGCAATTATCTTGATGAACCGCTACTTCACCTGATTGATAAATAAAACAAATGTCTCCCATTATGCAAAAACAATTAACAATTGATAATGGACTTCACACTTATTAAATTCCTACTGTTAGTTCACACTCTGCCTATATATATCTTGTTCAAATTTTTAATCGTTATTAAAATATTTTTTATTCATCCACTCAAGTTCAAATACATTTTTTTGAATTTGCCGTGGATGACACTTGATGTTAATACAGTTTTCTCAAATATTAATTCATTAATTAAATTTAATTAATTAATTTTAATTTTTTTAGATTTAAGTTACATGTATCTAATAATAGATGGCGTCATATGTAAGAGTAAAATTTCAACTTTATTTGTAAAGGACTTTTCTGTAATAGAGTGAAAAAAAAGTAAGAATTGACTTTAAAAAATGCTTTTTATATTACTTGTTTTTAATTATAGTTTCAAAAAAAAAAAAAAATTATCCAAACATATCGTAAATGATACCTGATGTAAATGTAGACATTTTAAGTGACAATATCTTGAACATGTATAAAAAATTTGATTCATTCTTCATGAGTTCTTCATTTCGTATTCATTTTTTTTAAAAGGTCAAATATACAGATGAAATAGAGCCTATAGATTTATATCGTAGTATAGATTACTCCTTATAATTTTTGTAAAATAATGGTATAATAATGGAATCATAACACATGCAAAGAAATAATGTTTGGATAATAGATTTTATAAATATCCGATTTCAACTTTTTGATAAAATTGATTAAAATAATGGATTTTTCCCGTTGTTATTCTAAATCTTTAGTAATAATTTTTTGTTGAAAGGTATTTATTACCTTTTCCAAATGTAAAATTTTAAAAAAATTATTCCCTATCTATTATGATTATTATTATTTTTTTTTTTACATTTTTATGTTCATTTATTGTTAAAAATCACCAGATTTATTCTATCAAAATAAGATCATATAAAGATTGCAATGTATCATATTATGAAATGAATTGGGACATTGTAAAATTATTCAGTTTCATCTACATGATATTGCATTAAGCACATTTAAATCTAAATTAAAATGTCTGTCGTCTAAGTTTAATATTTTTACACAATTTTACTTTCAAATGATAGTAATATTTACACACACACACAAAAAAAAACTTTAATTTTTATTAAACAAATTCAAAATTTCTGTTAATACTTTCGGCATTACTTTTAGTCTTGGTTTTAAAAACATTCAAAATAAAAAAAAAAATGAAAGAATAATCTTGTGTTTTTTACGTGAATTCTTATTGTCTAATTTAAAAAAAAAAAATATTTCTTCATTTTTATTTTCCTTTTATTTTTACTATTGAAAGCATCTTCCGATTAGTGTAATCTTCATAAAAATTATAATTAATTTTTATATTTGGAATCTTTGATGACAAAATACTTTTCGCTTTTATATTATTTAAAAAATATGTTTACAAAGTTTAAAAAGTTTAAATTTAATATATTTTTTTATTTTCAATAAAAATATTAATTAAAAAAATGAAAAATTATATATTTAAAAACAAGATTTGAAACAATTTGTTTCTATTATTTGATTTTTAAATCTTGTGTTTAAAATAAACTAATTTTTGCTATATAACATTTCAAAAGGTGCCAAAGGTTTATTTGCAAGTTGGGTTTTATACTATTCTTAATTTTATAATTTAAAACCTTTAAGATTCAACTGCCTAAGATTCTGCTGTTTTACAAAGTGAGTGAAAGTATAGCTTCTGATATTATTTTTAAAATTGATAATTCTTAAATACCCTTTATTATCTAAATTCTTCCGAATAGTACTCTATTTACCAATTACCGAAAAAGTAATACTAATTTACCAATAAAAGATTTTATCGTTTTTTGAAATTCCAGTTTTTACCGATCTTGCGTGTAATTGATTTAATTTTATTTAACAATAAACCAGTTTTAAAAACGTATTATCAATGCCATCAGTAATAGGGGGTCAATTAAATAAATTAATTGAATTATGTGTTTTTCACATCTGTATAGTTTTGGGTACCATGACAACAACATTGAAAGGAGGCCATATGAATTATTTGTTTAAATTTGTTTTTGTTTTTCTTTAACTTCTTCAACCAGTTGGCCAATCTTATTTGTCATTCAAGCATAATTAACTGTAACCTGTTTTTATTTTCCCGAATAACAGGAAAAATCAGACGGTTAATTTTAAAATTTTAATGTTTCATGCAATTAATTATGATTTCTAATATAATTTAAAGAACTAAATAGTTCATTATATAAATGAAATTTTTTAAATTCCACAGCTATATTTAGAAAAATCATCTCAAGCAAAATCTGAAAATATGTTATTTTTAAGTCTAAGTTTCATTTCAACTTAAAGAATTTCTTTTAATATGAGTTTTTCACTAGGTATAATAAGGAATTCAAAAAATGATGGTAATAAATGGTATTCATTGAAAGTAAGTTACGAATTTTGCCTTTAATTTTCAATCAGCTATAAAATTACAAATTTTGAAATAATGAAATGCAATTTAGATGTACTAAAAATATTCATTTTTATAATACATTTATTAAAAATTAATCATTAAATACTGGATCTTTGCACCCATTTTTTTATATCATGAAATATTTTTTTGAATTTCAATTTTAAAAATTTTTCATTTTAGAAACAAAGAAAATTTTTCGATTCAGCAGTTTAATTACAAATAGTTTTATTCTAAAATTTTTTTATTATTTAATTTTGTTAAAAAATAAATGCAGTATTTTTTAAAACTTATGTTTTGGAGAATAGGAGTTGTAAATCAATAAATACATCTTTAAGTAACTATTATTTCCATCTTTGAAACATTACTGCTTTACTTTAAAAATTATGATTTTAATTATCTTTACTGATTATATTACATATTTTATTTAATTATCACAATTTTTTTACTAAAATTTATAGTACAAAACACTATATATCTTGAAAAATGGATTAATTATATTTGCGTTTCTTTTTATTTTTAATCTAATTTTCATAAAAATTTGTAGTTTATTTTTAATATTAATTAAATAAATTGAATTAATTTACAAAGCTCAATTGCATCGAAACTCCTCAATTTGAATATATTCAAGGTTCATTTTTTGGAACATTTGCGAAGATCATTAAAGTTTAGTTGATCAAAGTTCTGGTCGGTCGTATTCATTTTGAATTGTGTATTTTAATAACAAATCTATACATCGAAATTCCATACTCTTAAAAATTTTATTATTCTTTTAATAATTAGCTAAATTTTATATTTCGAAGAGTTTTCTAACTACAAATAAATTGAAATGTCAATAAATAAGTTATATTTACTATTGATAAGAAAGCTGTTCTGAATTTATTAAATTGTGTTTTTATTTTAAAAAAGAAGAAAAATATTTTACAAATAACTTTTACTTGCATTATATTTGCTCATCGATTATTTCCAAAGCTTTTATTTACATAACATTATTAAGCTAAATACTTTGCTTATGTATTTAAGCTAAGTACAACTGTGTTGCAAAATCTTTTAAAATCCATCCATTATATTTTTTTTGTTGCAAAAAATGAGCGGAACTACTTATCGTTCAAATCGTTTTTATTTTTTGTCACCTTAATTAATGTAAATATTTAACGTTTGAAATATTAACGTTTATTTTTGCATGATTTTTAAATCTTATCGAATTTTTAGTTAAATTTTGTTATGTTGAAGACCAAATCATAAAATGTTATTATGATATTAAATAATATATATAATATAATTATAGAATAGCCTGAAGATCATATTTCTCTCTACTAAACAGTACCATTTTAAACTGTAAGTCCCGGTCTGCTTAGCCCAAAGTGTGCACGAGATGACCGCAGATCGACAATCTAAACCAAACTACTAAACAGTATTCTAATCATGAAGATCATGATCCGGTCAAAATAATTATTATATTGATAACAATAAAAACTACTTCCATAGTATATTCAGTTTTCTGTGCGATCAAAAAACGTAAACGAGTTAAACGTACTCTCTGTGAATGATATCGCATGATTCTGTTAATGAGCCTCTGTTGCAATAATCTTATTATTTCCACAAATTCTATGAAACTATCGATCATGTGAGATGGACAGCTTTTTTTTTAGACAAATGAAACACTTATCACTTGAGTAATCTAATTGTGTGGCTGTATTTTTGTATTGTTTGGGGGTATTCAGTTCCATGCTTTTCTATTTCTGTACTTTTCAGTAATCAACTGTTTTTGTGAATATAATGATCGATCAGGTATTCTTTTTTCATTTATCTATCAACATTATTCTAAACTGAGTTAGAATCATAATATCGATATGATATTGACCTTTTGATGCTAAAGCTATTGTATGTAAAATGTTAAAAGATCTTCTGAATCGTAACCTAGTCGTATCTTTTAATCTGACAGTTAAAATAATGTGATATTATTCTGACTAACATTTAAGAGATCGATGAGATCATTGCTATATTTCGCATTCGTCAAAAGATAATATAAAAAACATTTTTAACTGTTGCAATTGTGGGCGTCTTTTGAAATTAAAAATTTTCTTGTATACATTACATGAATTAATCTTTTTCCACATAAATATGAAGAATTCATTACAAGATTTTATCGTTTCAATTTTTTTATCTAAAAATTATTAAATTATGTTTAATATTTTAAAGTAATAAGTAAGTAGTAAGTAAAGTAATATAGTAAATAAGTACGTATGTAAACTGACATGCTTAATATATACTGTATGAGTTAAAACTCATTATACCGTAAATTATTCTACCGTTTGTAGAACTCATTATACCGTAAATTATTCTACCGTTTCTAGAACTCATTATACAGTAAATTATTCTACCGTTTGTAGAACTCATTATACCTTAAACCTTTTATACCATTTGAGTTAGAACTAATTACAATATTTTAGCAATACATTCCTATTATAAATAAGTAAAAAAGTTTCGTTTAACTAAAACCGGTATTAACTCATTATCTGCTTTCAAAATTGTACTTATACGAATATGCAATGTTGTGAAGCAATTCGTTTTGTATGAAAATGATGTAAACTGACATATTTAATATATACCGTATGAATTAGAATTCATTATGTCGTTTGAGTTAGAATTCATTACAATATTTTAGCAACACTTTCATATTACAAATACTAAAAAAAATATTCGTTTAACTAAAACCAGTATTAACTCTTTATTTTCGAAGTTGTACTTATACCACTTTCAAATTAAATTGTATATTCTGATTGCTGTGAGATTCAAAAACTTAATGTAGTAATTGACTAACTTATTTAGTGAAGAAAAAAAAATGTAATAGTATTATTTATTATCTATTACACGGTTATCTAAATAATAGCTCACTTCAAACTTGTTTTATATGCACATGAAAGACCTAGTTACTTAGTTTTCTTGGTCCATCTAGATTAATCCCAATTATGTACTATCACTTTTGAATTTCCTCAATGAATATTCATCTCATTACCTTAACTAAGTTAGTATATGATTACTCTCATTCAAATTTATGCATCATTAATCCCAATTTTCTCTACAATTTTTTTTTTTGTATGCATGGTTTTTTTTTCTTTTCTTTTTATAGGTATAATAGAAAATGGATGAACAGCAGATGCTCAGTCAGCTCTATGGAAAGAAGAAAAGAAAAAGAAGACTACAGGAAATCCCTACAGGTTAGAAAACTATTCTTTTCTGTTTTTAAAGAAATTATATAGTTTGTTGCTTCCCCTCTTATTAGGAGGCATTTGAACGTTGCGGTAATAGCGTCCACCAAACCAGATTAGCCATCATGATTGAACATAATTCTTTCAAACTTGACAGCGCGAGTCAAGCTTTACCGAGATGGGGCATCAAAGATGATTAAGTACTTTTTAAAAGGTTCAGTTTCCCTCCTTGGAAAACACTTTCAAGTCGCAAATTTCTCAACACAAAAAGAAAACATAAAAGAAAGATAACAGCAGGTATATAGAGAATCACCTGTTTCAGGTTTAGTTTTGAGTTATTTAAAGAACACATTTGCAAAAAAAAGTAGTAAAAGGTAACTAATTTCCGAAATAAATTTAAAAAAAAATCAAAATAAATGTTAATTATAGAAGTGAGTTATTAAAATTTTTATTAATAATGTTTATACAAATAACTTTTATGTTGTGTTCAATTTACAAGAAAATCTTTCTAAATAAATTGCTTTCAATAATATATAAGCATTTCATACAATACTTCAATAATAAGCTTTCAAATTTTGTGGCTTTTAAAATTAGGAAAATAACAAATATAGGAAATATTTTATACATTATTATTCTTTTTTTCTTAGTACTGAGATATTATCGATGTTGATATACTATCATGCTGATATTTTATTATTTATTTTGATATACAATCAGAAAATTCAATTTTTACATTGTTTTTAAATAAGGATTTTAATAATAAATAAACGTTTATTTTTTTTTTCTGTTAAATTTTTATTTGTGTTCAATTATAGGCAAAAATAAGCATAAAAAAAACATCAAAACAACACAATAGATTAGCTAGTCCATCGGGATATTGATCAATTCCTTCTGAATATTTTTATCCTAAATTAATTTTTATATTTTGATAGATTAAGTACTTTGATTTAAATGTAAAACTTTAAGAATTGATATTTTAGTTTAAATTGATTTCAAAATGATATCTTTATTCAAATAAATACTAATCTTTTATTTTCTAATAGAAAAAAAAATTACTAATCAACCTATTTACAATTTTTGAATCTCTTCTATAGCCAAATTTTAATAGTAAATTCTAATTTATGTCAGCATTTTAACTTTATAATTAATTTCATATGTATTTCTGCAATTTTTTCTACATCTTTTCGATAATCAGATATGAATAAAATTTTATCTTAATTTAATTTTTTAAATTTATCATCCTTTTGAAATTTTGGATCACTTATTTAATCATTTTAAATTTTTAATAAGTATTATCAGTTTTTGCTTCACATCTTGTATAGATCCATTTCAACGATTCTTAAAAAATATCTAAAAGTCTCATATTAATATCATTTGAAAGCAGCTTCTTTTGGACCCTTCATCAAAATTAAATGGACATAATAAATATTTGATTTAATAAATATTTACTACATCTTTTCGATAAATCGGTTATAAACAAAATTTTATTCAGACTTCAAGTACATGCAAATTTATTTCCTTTTGAAATTTTGGATCACTTGTTTAGTCATTTTAAGTGTTGTCATTTTTTTTTGCTTCACATCTTTTACAGATCCATTTCAGCGCTTCTTAAAAACTATTTAAAAGTCTCATATTTGAAACCCCAGTCTAATTTTTGAAATTTTGTCTCATTTTGAATCATTTAAAAACTTCTTTTGAGCCCTTGATCAAAACTAAATGGATATAATAAATATTTACTATAGAATCTTTTCGAAAAATCAGATATAAATAAAATTTTATTCAGACTTCAAGTACATGCAAATTTATCATCTTTTTGAAATTTTGAACCACTTGTTTAGACATTTTAATTTTTTAATGAGTATTATCATCTTTTACTTCACATCTTTTACAGATTCATTTCAACTGTTCTTAAAAATATCAGAAAGTTATATTAATATCATTTGAAAAGAACTTATTTTGAGCACTTCATCAATACTAAATGGATATAATAAAAATCAGTCGTCTTTTCGATAAATCAGATGTGAATAAAATTTTATTCAGACTTCAAGTACATGCAAATTTATCATTCTTTTGCAATTTTCGATCACTAAATTAATCATTTTAATTTTTTAATAAGTGTTATCATTTTTTTATTTCATATCTTTTACAGGTCTATTTCAATTGTTCTTTAAAATACGTAAAAGTCTCATATTAATATCATTTGAAAAAGAACTTCTTTTGAACCCTTCATCAAATACTAAATGGATATAATGAAAATTTTATTTAAAAATATTTACTACATCTTTTCGATGAATCAGATATGAATAAAATTTTATTTAAAATTCAAATACATAAAAATTTATCATCTTTTTGAAATTTTGGATAATTTGTTTAGTCATTTAAATTTTTTTAATTAATATTATCATTTCTTTACTTTTACAGATCCATTTAAATTGTTCTTTAAAATATCTAAAAGTATCTTATAAATATAATTTGGAAAGAACGTCTTTTGAACCCTTCATCAAAACTAAATGGACATAATAAAAATTTTCTTTAATAAATATCTAGAAAAATAAAATATTTTTAAAGATGTTTATTTCAATTGAGCATATTTTTTAAATGAATGATGTGGTTGTAAATTAAATATATATTGCATAGAACCGTAACATGCCTATTTATTTTAATAGTATATTAGTCTACGAAATTCTCTTTGAATAAAGAATTATTACATCGCCCTCACAAATTATGAGACGACCGTCTAATGAAAAGAATTGAAAAGATGAAAAATAATTTTATTCGAGTAATTCCAGGTACGAGGGGAGATTAAATTACGCAATGTTTGATTGCTGTAATTAATCCTTTGTCAAACGCGAGATCTAATGAGTAAGTGAGTTATCGTATTTCAAGTAGGACAAGAGGAAAATTGTTTGGAAGAATATTGGAGGAAGATTGTTATACAATGAAGATGAGATCACGCTTTCTTCCTGTTTGGGGGAAAATTTATTAATTTGTCCTCATAATTCTAAATGCTAATGCATTTCTCATTCGACGTATTGCTGCCATTGTAGTTGTAGTAATTGTGTCATTTATAGATCTGATCCTTGTAATGAATTTAATCTCGTTCTGGAAAATACGACATTTAATCAGTGAAACTGAATGAGGAATTCTTTAAGTTGTGTGGGTTATTTGAGGAATAAATCTACCAACACTTTTCACGGCAAAGATATTTCCCTTTCGCGCTACAAATTACCTAAACAAATAGGATTATGTAAATTAAAGCTCTTTTATGTTTCAATAATTGCATTTCTGCACATAATAGTTGTTTCCGATTAAACAGAGAAAAAGGAGTATTTACGATTCATCTGTTGTAATAATCCTGAAAATATTTAATGTTAACTATTAGTTTTCTTTTTCAGTCAAGCTAGAGAGATAATATTTTTCATAACAATATATCTGTAATTATGTTGCTTCCTGTGCTATATAAATCTATTAATTTTTAATACTCAGTTGAAAATTGTAATTTTAATTCCTCTGTGATCGTATTCCTTTTGCATAATTATTAAGGAAAACCAAAAAAGCTGATTAATTAATTTAATTGGCTTCACACTCGGCAATTTAATTGGCTTGGTGTTGTGTTTCAAGTTAAAAATTTAATTTGTGCGTAGTCTGAATGTAGACTTCTGAAAAACATTTTTTAGTTTTCTTTTTCAGTCAAGATAAAGAGAAGAAAATATTTTTCATAACAATATATATGTAATTAAGTTGCTTCCTGAACCATATAAATCTATTAATTTTTAATGTTTAGTTAGAAATTGTAATTTTCATTTTTCTGTGATCGTATTCCTTTTGTCTAATTATTAAGGAAATCCAAAAAGGTTGATTAATTAATTTATTTGCCAATTTAATTGGCTTGGCGTTATGTTTCCAAATTGAGATTTTAATTTGAACGTAGTCTGAATGTAGACTTCTGAAAAACATTTTTTAGTTTTCTTTCTCAGTAAAGATAGAGAGATGAAAATATTTTCCATAACAATATATCTGTAATTATGTTGCTACCTATGCTGTATAAATCTATTAACTTTTAAAGTTTATTTGAAAATTATAATTTTAATTTTTCTGTGATCGTATTCCATTTGTCTAATTATTAAGGAAAACCAAAAAGGTTGATTAATTAATTAATTTAATTAGCCTCACAATTGGCAATTTAATTGACTTGATGTTATGTTTCAAGTTGAAAATTTAATTTGGACGTAGTCTGAATGTAGACTTCTGCAGAAACATTTTGCAGAATTATATTTATTTTCTGCACAAATTGTGTTTTACATTCTTGGTATTCGTATGTTTAAATATTACCAATTTTTTATCACTTTATGTGAATTACCTATTTCCTTTTCGAAAGAGTAAAAATTCAATAATAATAATAATTTTCTTGTCGACTTCTGTTTCGCATTGTTATTTACATTTCACATCCGTTTAGACATTTCTATGTTAAGCCAATTCACACAAAGACATTCAGAAAAAAAAATCTTGTACTACAACTTTTTTTTTTTCTGTGCTCGTTGGAGCAATTCGGTTTGTAACTCTTGTTCCATAAAATAACCATCATTACTACAAACCTCTCCTTGTAGTTCACTCAAATTTACAGAATACCATAAAAACATTTTTCAACAGATGAAAAATTTGACAAATCATGTTCGGGTGAACAAAAATGCAGCTGTGGTGATATTTTGTGACCAAGTAACAACGGAGGGAAAAGGCAGGTGTCTCCATAATAGGACGTAATTGAGGTTGACTCTTTAATGATAGGACCATGACAAGTGTTAAGACAATTTTGCAATTACTGCTCGCGTCATTCTTGTCGTTGATGGCGTCCGTGGTAGTATTTAGCCATGTAAGTCCGCCATCTCTATTGGCAGCTGAATATTCCAGATTTTAGTGTGAAATAATTGTCCTTGTAGAGCTCCAATGGTATTCCTTCCAATGCAAATATGATAAGAGGGATTGTAAAGTATTTCAAAAATATTTTTTCATTCTTATTGTTTCTAATATTTGAATATATTTGAAATATGATTAACTTTAAATTGTCTTGTAGATTTTACTCTTAATATTGTTATAAATATTATGCATATGATACCTATTTTAAACAGGGTTAAAAAATATTTCTAGATAACATGAAGATATTTATGCCATATTCTAGCAGCTTGCTTCATTTATAATAATAAATTATAATAGATAATCGATCTATAAAATTGTTTTATTACTAAATAAAATAATTGAGTAGTATATTGCATTTTATTTTATTAGTAAGTTGCCTTTGAATTGTTGTACTGATAAAAGATCAATTGTTTCATTAAGGTTTTTGTCCTTGGAAGTTTAATTTTTGTAAAAAAATTTAAAATTTTATGAAAGAAAACTTGATTTTTTAATTTTTAAGTTTCATGTTATTTACTGTAAGTTATAAGAAGGCATTTAATAATTTAAAAAATATTTTTATTTAAAAAAAAAAATCTTAAAGTTTACTGTATTACCATTCAATTAAAACTGCCATTTTTCAAACAGTCAAAATGCATTTTTTATTTTAATTGCAATACCAATATTAATTATCTCGCTATTGCTTTACTGAGATTTAGATTGATAAAAGAAGAAGCAAAGAGATAATTTCACTTTTCATATAGTAGGTACATGAAAGCAATAGAAAAAAAAATTTAATGATGCAAAAATGGCGCTCTCTATTCATACGCCGAATTAAATATCATAAATATTTGACGGCCTGACACAATTAGAATGGAAATCTTCCTTTAATAGCTTAAGAGCAGGGTTAGCGCGAGAACCGATTTGACATTTGATTGGTAGATTATCGTCGCGTGCTTCAGATACATTCTGGTAGGTGATTTGCCCTTGAAACCACCGCGCCCATTGGCCATGTGATCAGATAATTGTCGCTGGTCGAGAGGAAAAAAAAAGAAATAATAAGTAAATATTTGCGAGCAGTTTCTATTGTATGGAGTGCCATTTCTACTGCGATAAGTGAAAGAGTGTGCAATTTGAAATGCTGCTCACGTCCACGTTTGTTTGAATACCCAACGTGCCTCGCTTCTCTTTTGATTGAAGAGATTTGCTATAAATAATACGACTTCCTGGACAGTTAGGTGTCGTGGTACTTTGTCTTCCTCTTTTTTTGTACAGCTGCCTTGATGGGGCTGCATGTCATTATACATATATATGGGTGCTTTATAAAATGTCGTACAATGCCCATATGGCCAATTGAATAATAGTTTTTAAAACTTTTCAATGTATGTGATGCCAAAAGAACTAACATTAAAAAGTAAGCACATTATTTTATTTCTGATCAATTATCTTTTTTTTTTAAATCCACACTCTGTACTTTTCAGCATGTACTTATATATAGAATGCTATACTTCTGAACATTAATTATTTTTTTTTTCAGCATACTCTAATTTCTGCAAATAAAATTTTTGTATTATGTAGCACTTTTTAGCACCATTACCATTAGCACCATATATAGCATTTTTTAGTAGAACAGTTTTGATTCAAGCATCATGCAGTACTTTTGTATCATGTAACATGTAGTACTTATCAGTTCATAGTACTCATTAGCAAGTAGTTTGAATCTGTAATCGGCATGCAATATTTTTATATATTTTTAGCTTCTTAACAACCTTTTTTTACGTAGAAAATGCAACTTTGTTTAAAATGTCAAAAGAATTTTGAAATTTACTTGCTGCAATATTCAAAACATCAAATAATCCATTTAAATCTTTTGCATATATGTACATTGCATCCATTATCAGGAGACACTAATGTTTGCAATATTAGTTCGCATATGAGCTTTGTTTACACGACATTATCATTATCATTAAAAGCTAGATTATCATTATTGACTAGCTCTCTGGCCTTTGGTCCTACATGCTTCAGATTCCAATCCTCGCAATGGCATGAATCATAGTTAATGGTTCGGAATCCACTTTAAACTGTAGGTCCCGGTCTAATTAACCTAAACTGTACACAAAATGACCGTAGAGCGACAAACCAAACTAAATCATTAAAAGCCTGAATACTCGATACATAAAATGTTACAGTTTATAAATTAGACAAAGACATATTTATCTATGTAATATAATGGATTACTGTCATCTGTATTATAGTTCGAATCTGCTTATATAATTGTGTAGTTTCTGAAGAATTTTTTTTTTCAGATAAAAATATAGTGTTAAAATTAATTTTACAGAAATCAACAAATAAAGAAATATATTTTCTATCACGTTTTTATTAGCTTTCTGGTAACAGATTAAAGATGTCGACTTATTTCATTCTGTGAAAAAACAGATTAAAGTTGTCAAGGCTAATTTTTACAAATTATGAGTAAATCTAACGAAAACATCGACAATTATCTGTAATAATTCAACCGCATGACATTACAATAATCAGAAATCGTGTAACCATGAAATCCTATTAAATTGCTTTGCGACGTGTGCCGTACTTACTACATAAAGAGAGAAGATATCTTGCATCATCCACCGAAATCAAGATTTCTGTTGCTGATGAGTAATCTATATGGTAAAGGTGAATGCTTTAAATGCCCTATTAAGATTAGCCTTGGCAACAATCAGATAACAAAATAAGTCATTGTCAAATCTCTTTTCTATATCATTTAATCGCTAAATACTTTTGTTTGGTTTAGTCGTATCTCTAAATGATGATTGATACCTGAAAACAATAAAATGATACCAAACATATTACTCGAAGAAAAATATAATAAATCATTCGCTAATAATATTTTTCTTTCTAAAAGGAATCCACCACAGATTACTTTCCATGTAATTAATTTATAAATAATGTATTTTATATTATAATTTAAGTGACTTTTTTTGTTTTATTAACGGGAGAAAATAATTTAAAATTGTTAAGGCTTTATTCGTATTTGGAAATATTCTTTTCTCCAAATCACGTAGTTTAGTCAGTTACAGATGTATGAAGCAATATTAAAACTGAAATTTTTTTCACTAATTTATTGTGATTATTATTTATAGAATTCGTATCATAAACTATTATTCTTAAATATTTATATATTTTTTTTCTTTGCTCTTTTTAGAAGAAAAAAAAGTTAAAATAAAAAAGGGAAGTTTTTTTTAAATTACAGAGAAATTTTTTACACCAAATACTTTTTTGGTGTGAAAAATTCTGCAAATGCTTATGTTGTTTTAATAAAAATAGAAATTTTGTTATTTTACAAAAGCTAATTACAATTTATATCAGTGAATAATAATTATTTAAAATTTGACTAATATTTATTATTTTATATAATGTGCTCAAACCATCTTTAAATTATAATTTATTATTCTTTAAACTGTCTTTTCATATTTTAATAAAATGAAATATTTTATTTATTATATGAATGAAGTATTTTATTTATTATATATTTTTTTCTTGGGATATATAGGTATTTAATTACTGCTAGCATTTTTAATCGGTTTTAACGGTTTTTTAATGTATCGTTATATTAAAATATAAATAAAAGATAAAGTTCAAAAATTAAAAACAGTTTAAAAATAAATTTTTGGAAAAATAATTATAAATTTTAAAAATGCATCAAAATGTTTATAAATATTATGCCTCTCAAGTAATTAATGTTTTTAACAGATTTCCTTTTTTTTTTCTTTTAAAAATAATTTATGGTACTTGGATTCATATTTTTTGTAATTGTCATTTTATATGACATTATTCTTTAAAAAAAAACTACAAAAATGATTAAGGGAGTTTTTTAAATTTAATTAAATGAGGAGCATGATGTTAGGACATGGTTAATTTATTAACTAATAATCATTTGCTGTTAGTTTTGATGTACAACTTTTCAAGTTGTATAATCAATACGCAGTGAGATTGCAACAAAGAGAAATATTTTAAATAATTCAAAAAATACCATACCATAATTTTTGTTATATTTTCTAATTGTTGCATTTTTAATAATATTCTTGGTTGTTTTCAAAATAATTAATGTTAAAATTCGATTCATTCAAATTATATTAAATTCATTATACTTTTTAGTTACTTTTTACAACTCTTTGTATAATTAGAAGTGTATTAAAAGATAAAATATAATATATTATTAGATATTTTAAAGTTTAAATTTTAAATACTTTTCTTTTAGATTTACATTTATTATTGCATATATGTATTTACGATCTTATAATTTATTCTACGATTAACTTACCAGAAACAATAAGAAACACTTTTATTGACTTTTTATCAATGAATTTGAAGAATTCATGTGTGTGCGTGCTTGTTTGCTAGATCATAATTATCACTTCTGTTCTTTTATACTTACGATTAGTTTTCAATTTAAAATATGCTAAAACGATTAAAAAACTGCGAATAAATAATTAATAACAAAGAAACTATGTCGAAATGAATTATTTGAGGGAGTTTGATCTTCCCAATCTTTTAATCTATAACAACGTCTTCTTTTTTTACCACAAAAAGGCTGGCGAAAAGAAAACGATAAATAAACATCTTGAAGCAGAAGTGTTGTAAAATTACGCACGCCTATCACTTTGGGCCGAAGATCCCTGTGTCCACCCCCTATCACCTTGGCCTCATTTCTGCCGATACCCGTGGAAAAGTAATAACTCGCTTCTTCCACGAGTTGTATGAAAAAGCGATTTTTGACAAATGATGGCAGGGAACCGGGGTGGGCGGCCAAATGGGCGAATTTGGCGGACGTCACGCGCCTAAAGTGGATCATCAAGGTACACTATGTAAGTGCGCCCCCTTTTGTGCACCAGGTAGGTATTAGGAGCTGAAAAGGTATATTTGTGTCCCCCCCCCTCCCACACCAATCTGCGGGCCCGTTTCTTTATAAAGCACCGTTTCTTCCTTGTAATGGGGGACGAAAAGGGGTCGTCCAATAAATGCGGAAACATCCAGTAGCCCTGTTTTGCTGTGGTGTTGAGTCAAATTTAGTTTTAAGTTAAAATTTGTTTTCTGGTCAATAATTTTAAATGTAAATGTATTTTTAAATGCCCTACAAAAAATAGGTTCTTAAAAAATTAGTGAGTTTTTGAGAAAGATTTTTTTTTCTATTAGTTATGTTATTAGTTATATTATTAGTTATTAGCTTCTTATGTTGTAATAACAATAGATCTTCCGCATTTTATTTAAAATTCAAAGATAAGATGATGAACAAAATATTTGTAAATCAAAATAAAAAATAATTTAATAACTGTGTATGGACTATTATTAGAATGCTTGAATAGAAAAATACATATATTTAAAAAAAAAAATACGTTTAAATGATGTAATTTTTATTCCATATTTACCGCAAATTTTATTAAAGTTTTTGCGAATGTAAGTATGGGGACTTCATATAGAATTAACATAGCTACATTAACTTAGCTAAAAAGTTAAAATATTATTAAAGATATTTTCCTTTCAATATATGTACAATTTTTTGATGATTTATTATTTACTGCAAGGTATTTTTGTTTAAACGCTCAAAACTATTTTTTTAAATGTATTAAAATTTTAACATTTCATTTGACATTTTGCATTGTTTTCGTTTCTTTTTTTTTTATGCACCTTACATTTTTAATTTTTGTTGAAAAAAATTATTCAAAAATATTTTTTTTATTTAAAAAGATGAAAATAATTTATTTCTAGTCAAAGTAAAATATTAGGCTAGAATATTGTAGATGTCATTGATAAAATATAAAATTAAAAAAAAATATATTTAAATATGAACACAAGAGTTGACTTTTATAGTTCAAATAATTGTGTAAAATATTTACTATTTTAAGTTGATTAAATAGTGCAATAATTTCAAAATCTAGTGTTTATATATTTCTCTGTTTTATACAGTTACGAAAAAATGAAAATGATTCATATCGTATTTCATAGAATAATAACTTATAATTATTTGCAAAGTCTGAATTACAAGCAAATATGCAAAAAGTCATTTATCTTGCCTCGTCATAAAAATATATTGATATAAATTTAACAAAAAATTTCTAACATTAAAAAAATATATCATTCATCTTTATTTATTTTCTTAAGACCTATATTATTCTATTCTTGTTATTAAGATTAAAATAATATAATTATAATAAGAAGCATATTGATATTTTTGATAGAAGCTTCTTTATAGATGGACTACAAATCCTTTAATTAATAGTTTTCAATTTGGTAATAACCCCTTAACTATGACTTGGGAGCATAATTCATAACAATGTATGTCAGTTCAGTACTGTAGGGGGAAAGAAATATATATATCTTTCCCTACCGCTACGTTTCTCGTGCCATCAAATGTTTCCTAATCACCAATACACTAGCGGGTGGAGCTCAAAGCGTGTCCAGTTTTTCCAACCCCCCTAATAATATCTACCGCCCTCTGACCTTTTAGCACCCCCGATGATCGTGCGTTGCACCCTGGGTGGGGTTGGCCAAACGATATTTCGCTTCCCTAAAATTTTAATCTATTAAATTTTGGGCGCGGTTGCTTGCGGCACTTTTTTGAAACCTGCTGTTAAACTGCATCAGAGGTGGTGATGGTTGAGTGTACTGTTATATATTTTTCACAAATAAAAGTGGCAGAGGGATGGAGTAATAACATAAATCAATTCCTCAGGGATATTTGGTTACAACCATCAATTTTCGAGGGAGGCTTATAATTCGAACCAAATAAGATATTTGAGAATTAAGAAAAATTTGCACGGTCTGTGCCACAGCATTCATTTGGCCATGATTACCAAAAATGCTTTAAGTACACTAATTATTTAAAACTCTTCAATGTAGAGTATTTATTTAAAATTTTACTTGTAGTATGAAATACTCGAAACTAAATTTTGAACGTATGATTGTCTTAAACTGTTTATCTAATTCAATCGTGTTGGAGTCCACTGTGAGACAGTTAAAAATTGAACTACCTAGTGAATAAAAGTGACAGCAAATGAAAGTCAAATGTTCATTCCATCAACTATTAATTAAGAAGAATTACAAGCATGACATACTGAATGATACTGAAGACAATTGGAGATCGCCTTGTTATTTCTAATCTCGAATTCAAAGTTTTCGTAGTGGCTCAATTGTTACCAGATACACTTGGCTGGTTATATATTTATTTGATAATTATTAGATTATTAAGAAATGTTGGGTAGAAGCAATTATTGACCTGGTTATCAAATGAGTGGTTATGTTATGTAAACTAATGAACACACCTATAAGTATCATATTTAAGTTAATTTAACATTATATCCTCATTATAACTGCCACATTTGTTTTGGTCAATCTTTCGCCGTAACATTTTAGTTTATATAAAATATGCCTCAATAAAAATTTATTTTAAAACGACGATGCACATGCGCTGTGCTTATTGCCATTCTTGGTGGTGTTAGAATTGGAAAAGTAACTAAATTTTGTTTTCTGCTTATTCAGTATTTGCCTTTTTCAATGTACAAAAAATTTCTTTGAATATCTTATTTCTTGATATTTTTGATTTTAAAAGTGGTTGAAAATATATTAAAATTTCAAAACTGTTGACAATTTAGATCCAGAATTTTGTAAAATAATAATAATAATAATAATAATGCATCGGGAGTTTAGCATTTTTTAAATGCATAAAAAAAGGAACAAATCATATAATAAAAGTTGCGAAAAACTTACGAATAATTATCTGAATTTTAAAATGATGCAGGAATGATGTTTTTGATAAAATACTTTTCACAACAGGTATTAATGTATGTACATGCACACAAACACACACAACACATATAGGGTCATCAAGGATGAAAAACGTTGAAAAAAAATTCAAAATTGATCGCCAACTTACAAATATATATATTTATATTATTCATCAAATGTGCTCCCATATTGTCTATACACTTTTTCCATTTAAGCGGCAAGTTGTTCAGGCCGTTGGTGTGAAGTAATGAATTTCTTGAAGACCAGTTTTACACCATTGTCGGAATTAAATTGTTTTCTTATTAGTAAATTGCCTAAATTGCGTAAAAAGTGCTAGTCAGTGGCGCCTAGGTCTGATGAGTATGGAGGATGATGAAGTGCCAACTCCAATTCCTGTAGTTTTGCCACAATCATTTTTGGTCTAGTGTTATCGTGCAATAATATAGAAGTCGATCTGCTGACCAATCTAAGCTATTTTTTAAAAAAGTTTTTGCACCATTTCATCCAGTTGGTTGCAGTATATTTCTATTATGATCGATTAGCCAGGTTTCATGAAATCATAATGTATCACACCTTCGAAAGACCACTAAATATTCAACATAATCTTTTGATGAATTTTACTCATTGGAGTATGTTTTAGTGATTCATCCTTATCCAGCCATTTAGCTGAACGTTTGCGATTATCATATTGGATCCATTTCTCACAGTTGACAATTTGATTAAAAAATGGATCAGATTTTTGACGAGAAAACAATATCATGCCATTTTCCAAAAGCTTTTGTTTCTGTTTTTCATTCAGTTCATGTGTAATCCACTTATACAACTTTTTCACTTTACTGATTTGAGCTAAATGACTTAATATTGTTTGTTTGTTAACACCAATCTTCAACGATAATTCATAGATACTCTGAGATGAGTAAGGCTCATGGATCACCTTTAGTTAATCATTATTAACCTTTGATTCTGGGTGACTGGGTGGCTTATTTTTGAGGTACGAAAGTTACCAGTACGAAATTTGGGGAACCAATTTCCTACTGTCTGCTGCGTAATAACACTAAAGTAAAATACGAAAAAGCGAATTTCCGATCGTTCCGTTTTCAATATATTTAATTTTTAGAAAAAGTTTTAAATATTTTTTATAGAGCTTACAATGATTTCTTTAAGTAGGCGATATGTGTAATTTTCCAACAACAACAATAAAATAAAAAAAAGATGGTAAAATATTAAGCCAATGTCAAATAATAAATTGTTAAAATTGGCAATATTAACTACAAATTTTATCCTTGGCAACCAAATATATATATTTATTTATTTATATATTAAAATTTCTAAAATTTCGATTAAATAATAAAATATTTGATAAACATTTTTAAAAATCTTTTCTAGTTTTTTAAGCACTTTCTAAATTGTTTATTTTGCGAAAATTCATAGTTCTGGATGATAAACTTTAGCTCCAACCCATACATATACTTTGATAGTTATTACTTTAAAAAAAAATTATTTCTTCATTAATTTAATTTTTTAATATTCAATAAATAAAGTCTAATGTTATAAAAAATATAGATAAAAAAATAATATTAAACACATAAAAGTGCTATTTTGGTGTTCGAAATGGGATGAAGAACATCAAGAGGAAGACATTTTATTTGCAATACGATACTTTCCAGTAATTTTAGCATGCATTATTAAAAACCCTTTATGGGGTTACTTATATTTCTTTTTGTTACTAATAGACTGCTATAACATATGCTATGCATGGATCCCTTATTTCGCTTTAAATAGCAATTGCAGTTCTTTTAATTGCTTCACAAAGAGGTCTATTCCGAGACATGCAATTAAGCTATATTATGTTCAGGGTCATCGAAGTATCTAACCGACTGTATGTAAGTGGATCAGCAACTTCCGTGAACGTGTGAAAAGAACAAGCCATAAAATAAGAAAATTACTTTTTTTAGGGGGAGGGGTTCTTTAATAGCGGGCCTTTCTAAAGGACATTTGCACTAAATTTTGTTGAGTTCCCAAAAAATGAGTTTTCAGTATTGTTTCATTAGATTTCTCATTTGAAACGTTTTAGTGAATAAATTAAATGAATTCTAAACAATTTTGTTTTCCAAACAATTTCATTTTCTACTGTAATAGTACTTTTTGGACAGTACTTATATCACGTAGAGGTGAAGCAAATTGTTGTATAATTTTGCTTAATCTTAAACTTTTCTGTCATGTGAATCGAGTAAGATTTGTTTGGTGAAATGGTCACGTTAAAATGTAAAAGTTTCATGCTCTACCTAAATAGTACTGCCAAAAACACAGAAAAGTGAAAAACTAATTTATTATAATCCTGAGTTGCCATAAAATACAGTTACGAAATTGAATATGGAATATGCACCATCAGAACGTTTCAATGCTAATTTCAATTCATTAGCTCCTGAATCCAAGCAATATATAAAATATACTGGTTTGCGTTCGACTCCCGTTGGTTTCATGGATGTTTATAGAGGTTTCGAGTCCACTTTTAAACCGGTCTAATTAGCCCTTCTGTACAGCAAATGACTCATAGAGTGACAAACCAGAGGTTGGGCACAGGGCTGACAACATTACCCCGTAATGATATATATACATGTTAAGAAATCCCAAGTAGAAAGGACAGATCTCGTCTAGAAGACTTGATATTAGCGTCAGATGGATCTAGCTGGTAGAAGCGGACTGAAACGGCCTTGACCATATATATATATACGCACACAGTGGTACAGTATATTTAAAAAATATATTTTACATTTTGAAATTTAATAGCTTATGTCATAAGATTACTTAGTCAAAATCTTTATAATTAATTCTTGAAAAATATATTTGAATTTAGTCATAGGTTGTATCATGGCAATTTTTTTTGTTCTAAAATACACTTAAATTTAACTGTTTAATATTTTAAATTGTTATATTTAAGTGTATTTTAACTATTGAGTACTATTTAACTGTTTAATATTGATACAAATTTGAAAAATTGTTGATAAGTTACGAGCGTCGAAGATTTTTATTGATAAATATTTTTTTTATAATTTTTATTTAAAAAGTTGATCAAATGACCTGTTTTTTTAAAATTATTAATTTAATGAAATTTAAATCAATCAAGTTAGTTTTAAATCAAACAATTTAAATCAATCAAGTTAGTTTTAAATCAAACAATTTAAATCAATCAAGTTAGTTTTAAATCAATTTAAATCAATCAAGTTAGTTTTACATCAAACGATTTAAATCAATCAAGCTATTGGTCCGCGCAATACATCAATCTTTAATTAATGTTTTTTTAATATTAAAGTGATTAACAACTTAAAAGTTTCATTCCCTTTCGCTCTTAGTATAATTTTGTGATTTTTACAGCTTCAATTCATAAATCTACATTATATTTTACATAAAAGTAAGTATTTTAAGAAGTTTTAATTGAAAAATAATCAGCTCAGAAATTTTTATCGAATGAGCAATTTTTTAACTCTTTAAAAGGTACTTTCTATCATGATATTTTTTAAACTTTTCTATTAAATGTGTTATTAATTAATTATCTATTAATTATCTATCTCCAATTATCTATGTATAGCTTATTTATTATGTATAGATTTTTCTACCATGTTTGTTTAAACACCAAATGATAAACTGGAAATAAATTTAGTGGTAAAAAAGTCGGTATTATAAATAAAAAGTTTTTGCAGTACAGTGAAAATTAACGCATGCGCAATGAAGTATAAAATTAGAATCAGCGTTTCTGTAACTACTATATACAAATCGCTCTTCTAATACAACAAATCTTTAATGAAATTATTTTCTTTGTATTTCTTATTTTTAACCAAACATATGATAGATCATGCACAATGTCGATATTAGTATTTATTTAAAATTTGGTATTCTTATCTGATTAGCTTTTTATAATTCTAAATTTGATATTTTTATAAAAAAATATAAAGATAAACTAAGTATTTGTTATTGTTAATCTTAATACTAATTTACTTATTTAGCATCAATGTTTTTGTTTTTTTAATCGAAGAAAAAAAAGTATGGTATGAATTTTTCAAACAAGTGATATTGATAAAATTGCATGTAACCTTTGATAGCCAAATATACCTTTTCTTAATACAATAAACAAAAATCAATAACATATTTTTACGTAAATACATATAAGATTCAGGACCACTTAAGCAGGGATAGATGTACAAAAAAAAATAAAAAATAAAACTTCACCAAATATCCGATAGATGTCGCTGCATCAATAACAGGGTAACAGCTAGGAAAGAATCAATAGACGACTCTTTTTCCTCGCTCTCTTTTCCTCTCCTGGCACGAGTATTCACAGAGTCAGTGTCTATGTTCATTCAAAAATAGGCAATCAATGAAATAGTTAAAAAACAATAAGATTAATAATTTAAGAAAATAATTTTTTCTTCATTAGTTTCCATCATTATTACATAGAAGGAAAAATCTCGTACTGCTGCTATTTTAATTATTAGTATAAGATCGTTTGAAGATATAATTATTTGCGTGTGTGTTTGACTTTCTTGTTTGAGAAGCATTGCATTTTACTGATTCATTCATACTTAATAAAATTCTGATACATATATTCATTATTGATATATTGATACTTATATATACTTATATAAATATTCTGTATTCTTTATATAAATATCAAAAATATACAAATCTGTTTTTCTCTTTAGAGTGGATCATGCAATTTCTGAAAATCAATGACTGTTTCCAGATTTCCAAACTTCTTCTCCGGACATGAAAAAAGTAAATAAATAAACAGATTTAAATAAATATTTTACAGAATATAACAGGATAATTAATAAAAAAAAGTTTTAAAAGTCAATAAGTCAATAAAAGTTTTTTCAGCAAATTGCTTAGTAAAATCAAATGCATCTCATATTTTTAATTTTATGGTTTGTTCACATTGTTTTAGTTGGAGTTAAATGTTAGCATATTGTCTTTATAGTTTAATTTATTATTATAGTAAAAATATTTTCAAGTGAAAAAAAAACCATTGCGTAATTATTAGAGGTTTGTATATTTTAAGAACATATGAATTTATTGAAACTGAAAACTATCTATTCTCAAGTTTTTTTTAGAGAAATTAAAACTATTTTTATTTTTTTTAAATTCTTCAAATTCTGTCTTACTTTATTTCAAAAGTATAAATTTGTTTGAATTGTTTTTAAGGTACATTATTAAATATTGCATAGTTTTTTACAATCAATTTAGAATAGTTGCTGAAGTGATATCCGATCATTAGGTAGTTCAAATTGCAGAGGAAAAAAATGTCCTAACTTCATTTCAGCGACCTATGGCCAATTGGCCCTTGGTACCACACACTTCATGTTCCAATCTTGGAGAGGGCATGGATGTTTATTAGTGGTTCGGAATCCACGTTAAACTGTAGGTCCCAATCTAATTAGCCTACAGTGTGCAAAAAAGACTGTAGAGCGACAAACCAAACTTCATTTCGAAAAATACGATTCTTATTGTTATTTTGAAGGAAAATTCTAAAATTTTACTTCATAATTACTTATGTGTTTTAACTAGAGCGACAAACCAAACCAAACTTCATTTCGAAAAATAAGATTCTTATTGTTATTTTGAAGGAAAATTCTAAAATTTTACTTCATAATTACTTATGTGTTTTAACTAGAGCGACAAACCAAACCAAACTTCATTTCGAAAAATAAGATTCTTATTGTTATTTTGGAGGAAAATTCTAAAATTTTACTTCATAATTACTTATGTATTTTAACTATCTATTGCCAGACATATATCAACTACTTCATTCTATCCCTAATTATTTTTCGTTGATTTCACTCAAAACCAAAGTTGTCGCAAAAAAGTTCAAAAATCTACTACCACCTGTTGGGTTAAATAGCAGCAGCCATCCCTCATTTTTTTTAATATATATACCGCTTCACTTTTGAACAAAGGGCTTTTAGTGAGTTGTTCTACAGGCCGCTTGTATCCTAAATCTAAAATAAATAAAGAAAGAAAAAAAAACCATCTAATAACCCTTGCTATAAAACGGAAAAAATTGATTTATAAGTAAAAAGAAAAAAAAGAGCGTTTTCACGATTTAGCCCCCAGCCACGGTCACGAGATTCAGTTAGGGTAAAAAAAATATATATATGTATGCCTTTTACAGTATGAACTTAGTACTTATTATTACGTAATTTCGTCCCCCAATCTAACTTTTTGCACACAGAGTAACCATACTGCTGCCTCTTCCTTTACGTAATCCGTATGTTTAGATGAATCCTCCCTAGTATTTCTTTCAGCAAAATCGTGGTCATTACAAGAGGTCCCCTCGACTAATGCTGTAAAGAACAGAGTGGAGGGGAAAAAAATGAACCGAAAGAAAAATCATTTAGGTCATGTGTCTGCTCTTTGAACAAGGCTTCTATTGTTTCGGTCCAGACGCTCGCTTATGAACAGAAGACATTCTTTGGTTCCTAGTTGGGTTTTTTTTTTCTGTACATTTACACTGGTGTTCTTAGATAGCTTGAAAGCCAAGGAGAGTAACATGTGTTTTATTTCTCTGAAGTAAATGTTCTTGGTAGTGTTTAATAAACTGAAATATAGGCGTTGTAATCATAGTAAGGATTTCAATTCTAATTTAACTAAAATAAAGCCAATGGTCATATATGAAATCTATCTAACAGTCTAAATTAACATATGTGAATTTAACTAAAATCAATCCAATTATCAGATATGAAATTAAATCAATGATTAGATATGAAATGAAAATAATGATCAGATATGAAATTAATCAGATAATCAGATATGAAATTATTTCAAGGATCAGATATGAAATCAGATATGAATGATCAGATACAATCCAATGATCAGATACAGTATGAAATAAGTCCAATCATCAGATATGAAATTAATCCAATGATCAGATACAGTATGAAATAAGTCCAATCATCTGATATGAAATTAATCCAATGATCAGATATGAAATTAATCCAATCATCATATATGAAATTAATCCAATAATCAGATATGACATAAATCCAATCATCAGATATGAAATCAATTCAATGATCAGATATGAAATCAATTCAATGATTATATATGAAATTAATCCAATTATAAGATATGAAATAAATCGTATAATCAGATATGAAATTAATCCAATGATCAGATACAGTATGAAATAAGTCCAATCATCAGATATGAAATTAATCCAATCATCATATATGAAATTAATCCAATAATCAGATATGACATAAATCCAATCATCAGATATGAAATCAATTCAATGATCAGATATGAAATCAATTCAATGATTATATATGAAATTAATCCAATGATCAGATATGAAATCAATGCAACGGTAAACTAAATATACCTATTTAAGGTGTGATTCGAATTAATAAACATACATTTTATGTATATTATTAATACATATGATGCCATATCGATTTTCAAAATAACTAAGCGTAAATTTTCAACTGCTATGTAAACATTATCGATCTATTTGTGTGAACAAAATTTGTTGTTGTTTTTTGAAAAATTCTATTAGTTTTATGAGACAATTTTTTACAATTGTTTTTTAATTTTCATTATTTTTTGACCCGTAAGTTACGTAATATATTTTTTATTAATTTAAAAAAATATGAAAATATATTTGGAAAAAAATATTTGCTTATTTAAGATTTGAATTTATTTAACAAGGTTAAAAAAGGTGATATTTTTTCAATAAATAATGTAAAAAAAGGAATTAATCTACTAGTATTGAAATTTTATTGATTGCTTGACAATTGTAAATTGTATTGGCAACTATCAATATATTTCAATAAAATAAGATCCTTTATTTTATTTACTGATTTATTTTAATTTATTTATTTTAACCATAAGGAAAAAAATTTCTGCCATTTCAGTATTAATAAGGAAAGCTTATTAATTAAGATATTCGCCTAAAATATTTCCTACAAATTATTTTGCTAATTTAATGTCTTATTTTCATTTTAACAACTATTTGAAATAATACATTGATAAATATTCTGAAAAGTAATTTAGGAATGTTTATCAAAGTAATGAAATTTTATTAAGAAAGGGAAAATAAATTATTTTTCATCATTTTGCTAGATGTGGTAAGAAATTTATCCTTGAATTTGAAAAAAAAAAAAAAAAAATTTTTTTTTTTTTTTTTTTTTTTTTTTTTTTTTGAATGAAAAAAAAAAACATATTTATATCAATAAACTCACAGCAAATTTTGCTGCAATTCTTTTGTATCTTTAATCCAGAATAAAAAAAGAATGAAGGAATGAAAATTATTTCAGCGCGAATAATTCCTACAGTTTCAGCTTCTGCATTTTGCATTTATAAAGAAGCAAAAACAAGCGAATCAAATAATTATTTGCATGTGCAACGGATGCCTTGAAATTCAAACCATTTAACCTCGCACCGAATGAAGAGCCTTAAAGAAAATTAAAGCGGGCTTTTCTTGGAGAGAGATTTGTTTGGACGTGAATTATAGTCGATCCGCACGTGCGAGACTTGCTCATTTTTGATGAGTTTTTACAAATAATGAAAGTTTCCGACTTTATTTCCTTGCGCTCGACTACCTCCCTTTCTTTTCTTCAATCTCTCTCTCTCTCTCTTTCTTCCTTTCTTTCTTTTTCATTCTTTTTTAAATGTTTGTTCTTGCTCGATGTTTTCTTAGGACGGGAAAAATTGGATTTTGTTTTCATTTTATTTCTCCTCCTATCCTTTCCTTGCTATTTTTTTTATTTATTTATTATTATTTTTTTTTCAATCTGGGTTCAGATACCTTACATTCTCCTTTCCTCTCTTTCTCTGAGCATTTATTTAGAGATTGCGTTCCACCTTCGTTCTTTCTCTCCCTCTCTCTAACTCATTCATCCTCTTTTGAGTTCTTCACCCCTCACCCCTCGAGCGTAGCTTCCTTTTCTTAGGTCGCTGTAAAATGGATTATTCCAGCGTGCGCCGAGTGTTAATTGATTCATTGTATCCCGGTGGTCATTCCGAGATCACTGAGAGAGAAAAAGGATCAACGCTTAGGTGAAAATAAAGATTTTTTTTTTTTTTTGTTCTCTGTTCTTCTTTTGAAATCTAGTTATTTAGCATTGTGAGAATCAGAGTGAAGAAGAACGTGTATCGAGCAAAGAATAAGAGTTTATTCGTTAATCCAATTAAAAAAAAAATGCTGTGAATCGTAATTAAGACATTCGTGTAAAAATTCAGTTTTGTATGATAACCTTAGTTTATCCATAATGTAATAATTATTATTTTTATCATTTGAAACACAATTAATGGATAATTGTGATGAAAAAATCACAAAAATGAATTTAAAATTAATTATGATTTGGAAATTAAAAAAAAAATCGTTTTAAGTTAATAAGTTAAGTTACTACAAAAACATTATAAATATTTTTGAAAATTTTTTATAACTTTTTTTTTTGTATTTGAAAATGAAAGATTTATGTGTATTTCTTATACTTCAGTTCTTTCTTCTTTGACGAATGGTAGAATCTTTATTTCTTAATACTTAATATTTTTCTGGGTTCATTATAGAATTAATGAGTGGACAAATATCCCGAAAAATATCCTTTAATTAAATTTGAAATAAAAGCTATCAAACAAATACGGGGTTTTTTTTGTGCGTTTTTGCATTTTATTTATATTAATATTATTATTATTTTACGCTTTGGATTGATTATCTTCTACATATTGCATTCTTATATAAACATGAGGGAAAAAACCCACGACTTTTGTTATTTCCATTGATATATTTTTAACAAAAAAAGTAAAATCTTATGCGATATCTTTTAAAACTGATATGGGGGTGGTCATATCTATTATTAAATATATAAAGTGATACCTTTTTGAATAATAAATAAATTGGCAATTGTTTAATAATTTATATACTAAACGTTTTTAAAAATATAAAATACACACACACACATATATATGTGTGTGTGTGAGTAATTTATTTATATACATATATATCATCATCATCATAACTGGCTCGTCAACCCGTTGTGGGCCTTGGCCGTCTTTAAAAGGTCCAGCCAGGCTGTTCTCCTCTTGGTCGTGGCCCTCCAGTTTTTGATCTTAATAACATTCAAATCTGAGTAAACAGTCTATCCATCTCTTTTTAGGTCTTCCCCTTGATCTAAAAGATAAATCCAAAATCCAAAGTGATAACTTGATAAATTATACATATATAGAATTTATCAATTTATCACTTTTCTTTCACAATCATCTTAAGTTATCAATTTTCAAAATTTACATAAACGTAATTCATTAAAAATGTGGGAAGTTTTTGAAAATACTATATATTTTTTAAACATTATCTATATAACGTTATACATATATAGTATATATTTGTGTGTGTGTGAATGAGTCTCTGTGGTACGTTCTATATTCTTGATAGCTTTATGAAATTTTCACCGAGAGATGTTTTATTCAAACGTCCTAAAAATACCACAAAAAGAAAAAAATTAGCCAAAAATTACATTGTGAACATCCTGCCTAAATTTCCTTCGCAGATAGCGTCATCAAGCAATCCTGGCGTTTCCTTCCTTCCTTCCTGTGTTATGAGACAGGACATTGAAGACCCACCACATAAATAAAAGCAACCTAGTAATTTGCTGCTCACTCCCGCAGGGCTGCTTGTCTTAAGTATTAACGGACATATTTATTATGCACTCATATTTCCTTCGATTTTTTTCGTTTACTTTTTTTCATATTTCGAAAGCGAAGTAGTTTTAAATTGTGAGATAAAGTCCAGTCTTTCAGTAAAACATATGTTGCTGTAGGAGGCACGTTTAATACTTAAGTCTTGCTATCAAATAATAATTATTGTGAAGAGGCAAAATAACAAACAACTTCGATAAAAATATCGTGCTTGAAATGCATTTACTTACTATATCGTTCATATATTGCTACCATGATATTTACTTGTATATTTACGACTTTTCTGATGAAAATAATAAATAATATTCATTACTTTAACTTATTTCAGCAATTTTCAAAGTCAATTAATTTCATTTTGCCACATTTAATTATTTAACTGTTATGTTTTAAAATAACATTAAATGAAAGTTTTCTTCTTTTTAACATTAAATGAAAGTTTTCTTAGTGAAAGAAAGAAAATTAATAACATTAAATGAATGGTTTGGCTTGTCGCTCTACGATCATTTCGTACACACTTTAGGCTAATTAGACCAACCGCTAATGAACAACAGGATTCAAGAGATACCGCCATATATTAGGTCTTCTGTTCATTTCTGCTTTTTGTTGCCATTTTTATATGGCATTTGCATTCTTTTCATTCAAATATGTTTAGAAATATACTGTAGGTGGAGTGCATAGAGAGTTAATTTGTAAAAGAAAAAGCATGGAAATTCAAATATTCTCTTATTTAATTTAAGTATTTATTTTACTTCACTTGAGGTTTAACCAGGCTTTAAAACTGGAACACATAGCGTGGGTTGAATACATTCCATTTTGTCACTTTTATTTTAAAACACGCAAACAATTTTTTGAAGACTTTCAGATTTCAATTTAAAAAAAATTAAAACCTAATCCATCTATAGTTTAGTAAAAGAGTAAAAAATATTTATAAAATATTTTATTCATTTTTGTAAAAATTTTTGCAAACTAGGTAATAAGGTAATAATTTTATTTACTAACCTAAATGTGGCATCTTTTATCTACGTTATTTATGCATTTTCAATCTGAACACTAGAGTCTAATCAACACATTAGTGATTGCAAATTCAGAAAATATTTTAAGATTATTTTAAATATTCTTTTGGCAAAAAATATGTTCCATTTTAAAATAGTGCTCAACAAATTAGTTATAGTAATATATATAGCACAGTAGCTAGATAATACTGCAAATTCGCAAGCTTATTTCGATCATTATACTTTCGTGATAAAAATTCTTAAACATTGATACTAAAATATCGAAATATAGATAAATCACCTTATATCATGATTATTTTTGCGCTAGGTCATATCATGATTATTTTTCAAAAACCAAACTGTATATATACATATGACGCATGACTTTCGAGGGATTTTGTGTGTGTTTGTCACCCGTGATCAAATCACGATTAGTATGGGCACGTAGTCCCAAGGACACTACATCCTTGCTTCATGGTGATTTTTCCTAGTATATCCTCTAAAAAAATGGATTCAACCCTTAAAATCAACACTTTGATCATTATCCATCCCAAAATATTTCTAACAGTTAAATAATTTTGGTATTTCAAATAAGTAGATATTAATTTAAGTAATGAAGTTTACAAATTATTACAATTTAATTACTGTCCATGGGATGTATAAGTTTTGTATGTTTTAACTCACTGTTCATAAAATTTCTATACTACAGACTCTTATGTATCTCTTATCTGCAGATTCTTATCTCTATTCTCAAAATATATAATCATGTAATTGTAGCTTTTCTGTTTAAAAATTACAAAATATAACTTTGGTATACTAGATGCATTAACTTCTAAGAAGTGGTATATGTCTTTTGAATATATTAAAAATCAACCTTTATATCATAGCGTTTAGTCTATTTAAAAAGATTCTTTCATTTTAAATCTAACTTATTAATTATTTTCAGAGCACTACAATTATTTTTAAATTTTCGTTTTTCATTGTTTACAATTTTCAAATCAAGAATAAAATTGGTTTTGTATAAATTTTGTATTGCATTAGTGAAAATTTTTCAAATTGTATTAAACTTAATCAAGCCAAAGCGATTAAATTTGATGTAGATTTTTTTTTTAATAATTTTTTCATATTTATTTCATTTGAATAGTCTTAAGAATCATGCCTCTTTTCATATTCAACATGTTTCAGAATATTTTAAAAGCATATTTTTATTTTTAAAACATAAAATTGTGTCATAACCCAAATATTTTTGTAAAGAACAAGTAAAACAACATTAATAACTGCTAATTATTTTATTTAGGACCAATAAAATAAAAAGATTGAAAATAATAAGAAATTTGGGGTGAAGAGACACTAATTAAAATATTAATATGCTTTAAAAATATATTGGTTTCTATTTATAATAATACAAAATATTATTAATATGCTCGCAATTATTTAAATGCATTGAAATAAAAGGAAACAAATGGTTCTTCTTAATAAAAAAGTTCTGAAAATACTACTATTTTTATATGTTTAGTACATTCCTTTTATGTGTAGACATAGTACCATTGCAATAAATTTTAACTAACTTCGTAATTGTATAGAATATTTATAACACCAAAATGTAAGTTGGCATTGTTATTGAAATTGCTATCAATAAAATTACTTCATTACTTCACATTAAATAATTAAACTAAAAAATTCTACTTATGCCATTCTCATAATGTTTCATAATCAATTCCTTCGCTTCGTTACTCATTTCAAGTGTTAAGAGTAATTATCATTTTATCAATGTTTTAATAAAAGGAGAAAACCGAGTTTATGAAAACATTAATATTCATAATAATAGGAGTACATTAAGAAAGCAAACTTCCAGTGTGTAATTATTAAACTGTATGGCTTTTAATTTTTGCCAGACTTCCATCCATATAATGCAGTGCTGTTATTTATTTCGGCAAGAGGTTATTTAAGGTTCACGCTCTCACTTGCTTTGTACATGAAATAATTAAAGCTCTGATGATAATTTAAACTGAGAAGGTTTTTGCTTTGGCGTACCTTTGACGCCATTCGAGGTGAAATTAATGATTTCTTTTACACTGCCTCTTGTTTCCTGTTACACGTCTGGAGCTGTTTTCAGCTTTTTTTTTTTTTTTTTTTTTTTTTTTTTTTTTTTTTTTTTTTTTTTCTTCTTCTTCTTCTGAAATTTTCTGTTGGAAAATGCTTTTTTGCCAAGTATTTTAATGTTTCTTTGAATAAATATTCATGTACTAATAACAATCACTCTGTTTGAAAATAATTATTAGATATACATAGATGCACATAGGTAATGAATTAAACTTCTATTACTATATAATGTTAAAGTTTAATTCGTTAAAAATATTTGACTGGGAATTAGTATTTTTTACTTCAATTTTTTAAATAGCATGCCAATCTTAATTTTGATCTTATGCTTGTTTTTTTTATATAATCATTTGGTTATTTGAGAAAATTGAATTCACTGAAATTATGCTGAAATTCATTCAGTTTTTTAATCGGCACTTTTTTTATTGTATTCATGTCGCAGTGAGTAAAATAATGAGTAATACTTGATAATGAGTGATAGTAAAATAATGAATGATACTTCTTTTCATATTATGATATATCATCTTTATACTAAGCAAAATGCTACTAAACTTTAACAATTGAATAATAGGATTTCATCTTTATTTTGAAATTCCAATAATATTTTTTTTAATTCTAGAATTTTAAATTTTATTAAGAGTAATGTTTCAGTGATTTGTTAGAAAAACACAAGTTCAATAAAAATGAAAATAAATTTTGATTTTTTAACTGTGTTGTAAAACAAATATTTATATGTAATTCAAATTATATAGCAGATTCATAAATTATCTCCTGTAAAATCATTAATTCCACAAAATGTTTTTTATTTGCACCCCTATACAAGTTTATCAAAATGATTACAAACTATTATTAATCATCAATACTGAAAATTAATGCAAAGCATTTAAGAAAAGTTAATTAGTGTGTTGAACAAATATTGTTGTTCATATTTAATTGAATTACGTTTTATTCGATTTTAAGTGGTCCCTTTAAAATTCCTTTATCAATTTGTTTTTTTTCTCTATGTAAAATTAACATTAAAATAAACATATATTTTATATTTGTTTATAATTATATTTATATAATTTTAATGAATTATTATTTATTAAAGCCAAAAGATCAACATGATTCTTATTTATTCATTTTCTTGTATATTGAACACTGCAATCAATTGACGAATATTGAACTTAATGTAAAATTAATTACATAATAAGATTAAAAAAAATAATTCAGTTGTACTAGATTCTCAGCTCATGCGTATGGCATTGAACTTCCTAGAAGAAATTCTTCCTTTCGGAACTTTCTTTTTTTTTCTTAGAATAAAAGCGTTCGTATTTATTATACATAGTATCCAAACTCTTACTTAGAACAAACCAATTCCTAGAATTAAGCACACCACGATTACTTTGTATAACATTCACGTGGACGACCGAGATACGCATGTTATGCGGCCGATATTAAAAATCGATTAAGCATTGCAAAAGGAGTGATCTGTGCAAAAAGCGCGCCAAAAAGAAGAAAATGAGAGAGGGTAGCAAAATACCTGCCTAGATATTCAGGCTTTTGAGGTGTAATTATAACACGAGAAAACGTGCAATAAAGAGACCCAATTTGTAAACTAATTGCAGACCAGTTTTTTCTTTTTCTTTTTGTAGGGGTAAAACATCGAAGATCTATAATTTCATTTCGTTACTTGGGTAGAAAGGGCAACCCACAAAGCAATTTTTTTCTATTCTTAGAGATAAAAGGGACTCTAAAAGAAGATAGATTCGTTTTCAAAACGTGATTAAGATGCCAGGTTCAAGTCACATTTTGGTATTCTACAGAAAAATCTCTTCACGATTTTAAAAGAACACAAATTCTATATAAAGTTACCACATTGTTCTATACAATGTTACATCGCAAATTATCTTTCACTAGTTTTGAAAAATGGTCATGTAATTAAAATTTTATCAAAATTTAGTTGAAAAACAACTTTTCAGCGATTTTTGGGAAAGCAGTTGGACAAGCGCTGTATTTTGTTAAAAATGTTCAAATTTCTGTGTACCACTATGTGTGTTCATTTTTCTGTACAAATCACATTTACTAGAATTAATATTACATTACTTCGTTATTAAAATTATTGAACGAGTTGAAGAGCTTTGATAAATTCCTTAATTTTTCTTAAACTATTAATTATTTTTAACTATTAATCTATTCTGTTATGAATAGAAAATTGCGATTTATAGAAATAGATATCTCTAGAAATAATAACTCCTTTTTTTATGTAATATAAATGTAACCTTCAAAATAAATTATAGGTTGGTGTAATTTTGGTTAAAAATTGTAGATAAATTTTAGTGTAGATTTTGGAAAGGAGTGTAGATTTTGAATGTTGAGTGTAGACTTTATATTCAATGTAAAAATCATTAAATTTTAATTTCAATGGCTGTTAAATTTTTAAATTTTTTATTTTAAAAATATGAAATTTAACATCTTGATTTAATTAAAAATCCTCAATAGCATTTAACTCAAATTTGCTATTTTTTAGATGAATCGATTACTTTAATTTGCATAATTTACATGTATGTCTCCCTATAAATAAACGGGATTATTATATTAATTATATAATATGTAATAATATTATAATAATTATCTATTCTAATTTATTTCTTTTGCTTTTTAGATGAGTCAAAAATAATCCTATTTTGGAAGTAAGTATTTTCTTCCTTTATATTAAACAATATAAGGTATTGAATTGAATTAAACATTATAACGTAATTAATTGATTAATTTTTTTGATTTTTTTAGAATATTGATGTATTTTTATAGAATGGTTATTATTGATCTGTTAGAACTAAATAATTAAATATACAACAAAATTTTAGAATCTTATAAGAATCATTTATAAAATTTTATAGATTTTTGTAGTTAGATAGGCAAGTGAAGTAAATAAGTTCTCATTTATGAAAATTTATTAAATGATACAATTCTATAATTTATTTTAAAATAACTATAATACAATAAAATACTCATAATAATAATAACTATAATACAACTAAATACTCAAATACTCATAGTATATATATATATATATATATATATATATATATATATATATATATGAGAGAGAGAGAGAGAGAGAGTGCAAAATAGAGTGTAACTGTTTGAAAAATAGCAGATGTATCTAAAATCGAAATTTCAGTTTTAATTATTATTTTATTAATAACTTTCATAGCACTAATTGATTGAAATACATAAAAAAAGAAACTAAAATTAACGAGTACTGTTCAAATAATAAAAATGTTTTTTTTTTTTAAAATGACATGAACAAATCAATTATATATTAAATTTGATTCTTCTGTTCTTTTTTAATAGCTCATTATTTATTGTTCTTTTCTCCTTTGTTAGATACATATATATACACTTATGTTTTTAAATAAAATCAATTGAAGAGATTATCAGTTGTGCTTTTAATACTTTTAAAATAATATTTTTTTTTTTTACAATATTACAAATCTTTATATATTATATATAAAAATTTGTAACAGATAATTATTGAATATCGCAAATCTTTTATTGTAAATTTCTTCTGTTCTCCTATCAGAATAGTAATACGTATAAACCAGACTTTTTTTAGCATTAAAGCATAAAACGTTATTACCTTACCTTATCATTACTGAATATTTTACCCCAGATAATACTGATAATCATATACCTTTATAATTTAGGTGATGTTAAAACATAAGTTTTGCTGTAGTAAGTTAAGTACTCGCACGCGAATGTGTCATAAGAACAAAAAAAGCCGCAACACCAGTGATTAGATGTCATATGTCATTTTTTTTACGAACATGATGTTAATTCCCCATATTCTGATCGGTTTTAAGTTTCAGAAATAGATGTTAAATAAGAGGTTTTTACACTTCTAGCCACTGCGATTAAAATTCAATAAGGATATAAAATATTTTTTTTGGATAATGTTTCGTTTGATAATTTTATTTATTTATTTACACAATGTATTGTTATTTGATACAAAGTGTTTTTATTATTTAGGGGTAATAAAAGTTTCTACAAAAATTTCTTTCAAGCTATAGATACCGAATTATGAAGTACTTTTGTACCATAGTTCAATTTATATTTCAAATCACTTTTAAAACTTGTGATTTTTATAAATTCTGAAGAGTTTTGTGTTCTCATTAATACGTTCTATGTTTACTAAAAAAGTTAATTATGTGTATTTTAAGATATTTCGAAACAATCATTAGAAATATATATATATATACATATAAATTGTCATTAGAAATTGTAAGTTTTAATAGTTTATGTAATTAAATACATTTGATTATTTTTGATGAAATATACAAAGGGGAAATGCAAATAAACAATCCAGAAACATTTAGTTATATATGACTGAAGTACTCGGAATACTGTATTTGAGAATATTTTTTTATTACTCGAGTCAAAATACTTCAGTTTACAAATTATACTAATAATATTAATTAATTCAACTATAATAATACTATTAATTAATTTTAATACTATTAATTCAGTTATTAATTACTAGTATTAAAAACTGAAATTAATACTATTAATTAATAACTGAATTTCAATCATTAATTAATACTGTTATATTATTCAGTTTTTTATACATTTCAATTTTTTAATTTATAGTATTTGTTATAAAAAATATATGTGAAGATCGAAAAGTGTAAATAAAAGCAAAAAAGTGGTCGTCTTCAAAAATAAAATACTTTGGGTAAATCGATATTATAAATTAAAAGTAGATTGCAATATTTTAAAGTATAATTAAATAAATAACGAAATTAATGAAAATTTTTTTAACTTAAATAACATTAAAAATAGAGAAATAAAAAAAAAAACTAATTAGCAGATGAACATGAAATAGATTTAATTAAATATTTACAAATTTGAATTTCTCTTATTTTAACTTTAGTATCAGTAATTTTAATTTTTATTTAAATAGTAATTAATATGTATTTAATGATTGATATGTTATATAGCTACTCGCCAACTAAAATGACAAGGTATTTCTAATAAAAAAAATTAATTTATGTTCTACGAAAGGTATACACAGAAATCTCTTGCCTTATATATAATATAGACAACTATATATTATATATAAGGCAAGTATATATTATATTATATATCAAATGCGAAAATTAATAATAGGGATGTAGAATTTATCAAAACTTAAATTTGGTATAGAGTTGAACAGAAAATGACTGGAAATGATTGTTTCGTTTGTGGTTTGATAGAAGTGACTCTGATTGCTTATCAATCATTTCACCGGTTCTTTTTAAACATGAGTTTCATTTCCAATCAATTGCAAAGATTAATTGCACTTATTTTTTTTTCCTACTGAATCAGTAGCAATGGAACCAATTTCCTTCTTTCACTAATTGCAACGACTAATTGTACTTTTTTCTTTTTTTCCAAATGCAGTAATCATTTATTTTATTATTTTTTTTGTTTCAAACAAAAAATATATATATATATAGATTATATTTCAGCACAATGAAAAAAAGAAAGCAACAAAACAAAGTTATAACCAGAGGAATAATATATTTTTTTTTCCCTTGATGAATAATCATTTCCTTTTCTGGAGGTGCGGTCATCCCATTTCTGCAATGAGAGATGGCAGTTCAACCCCATCGCCAGCGATTAACTTTTTCATCTTCATTTGCCTGTGGCCTGAAATGAATAAGTGGCGTGGCGAATGTTATTGACTAGATACGTTTTACTTATATAAATTAGAATGTATCGTACATGTCGATCAAACAGCTGAACTCCAGGTGAACGATTATGCCGGAGATAATATCGACTTTAAATCATGTTTACTTATGTAGAAACTTTTGGACTTGTTCTAGATGGCTATATATGATTTATTATAAACACGATCGATTGATAAGAGCATTAAATCATTTATCCTCCACTCTATGAATAATGGAGCAAATGGTTTTTTGTAATATATTTTTATTGTAATATATAAGCAATTGAAAAAAAAAAAATGTTTCTTAAAAAACAAGGTTATAGATATTGAATTTGTAATTGTGAGAAAGTGGTAAAACATTAAAAATAATGTTGCTAGTCAGAGTTATTTTATAAGGAGTTACAATTTTAAACATCAGTTTTCTAATTCTGTAAATTAAACTTGGTGTAAATAAAATTAAGTAAATTTTTTAAGAGATTTAGATCTGGTTAATTGAAATAAATAAATAAATATCCGATGTATTAAAATTCTTTCAACTATATACAAAATATTCATTGGCTTTCTATAGATTTAATAAAATACGTTATTTATTGCTTAAAAAAAGTAATCCATGTATTTTTTTTTATTTCATCCTGAAATTTGTAGAAATATAAATATTGTTCAAAATATGTCATTGAAAATACAAATTTATCCTTCATTAATTAATTCTTAATCATTGAAAATACAAATTTATCCTTAATTAATTAATTCTTAATCTTTGAAAATAAAAATTTATCCTTAATTAATTCTTAATCATTGAAAATGCAATTTAATTAATTAATTCTTAATCAGTGAAATTACAAATTAAGCCTCAATTAATTAATTCTTAATCAGTGAAAATACAAATTAAAGCTCAATTAATTAATTCTTAATCATTGAAAATACAAATTAATCCTTTATCCTTTTCAATTAATCATTGAAAATACTAATTAATTAAAATACAAAGGAAATCAAAGCTCTCTTTCTCGTAGTCCTCCTTTCATCTACTACTTTTTATTTGATTTGTCTTAAATACTAGATTTTATTAGCTTTTACACTTTTTTCTTTTTATAAAATTTTAATTTTAAGTGAGAAAATTTAAATAAGTAATTAAATATCAATGCAAAATAACTGCATTTAATCAAATTTTTAATATTTTTTCACATTCCTTCCATTCTTAATATATAAAATATATTCCACGTTTATATAAAACTTCTTTCAATTTTTTATGATTACTGTAAGGTTAAGTACAATTTATCACATAATTGCTTAAATACGATGTAATAAGTCGAATATTATAGGAATAATTTGAGAGAATCTTAAGCATTTTACGTGATCTGTATACTCAAAAACCTCTAAAAAGCGAGGAAAATCAAAAAAATATTTTAGGTGCTTAAACATATTTCAAATAGATAAAAGGAATGAATTATGTGCTTTCCACCGAAGTATATCTTAAAGCGTATCAGTATAAGTAAGAAACACGCAGTTCATAATTATATCATTAGAAGCAATAGCCCTATTTTCGGCATCTTTTGTGCCTGCTTTCGACAAAAGATGATGGAGTGGTTTTATGAGTCCAATAACTCTCCGATTTCCTGCACTGAATGAAAGACCGAATTTTCGAATTCCCTATTTAACTTCCTAAAAGGCAGGTGCTAACCGTTTGCTTCTCGGACTCCTCCCCTGAATCATGATCTAAGATTTCGAACACCCCCTCTCACCCCTACCCCAATTCATCTGCTAAAAAAGAAGAGGAAAAAAATAATAATAATCAGATATACCCCCATTTGACCTCCCCTTTTATAAGATTTGATTCCTTGCTCATCAGGTTGTAAGTATATCGGCAAGTCCTTGTTTTCACTTCCTCTAGACGCAGTATGTTATTCCTCTTACCTGTAGTAGTTCTTCATTGCCACAGATTCTGGGAGTATTTATTATAGGGGCTGAGAATTTTTTTTCTTCGGCCCCTCCAGATGCGTTTACTTTTTCGGGTTTTTTTTTTTTTTTTATCTTTAATAGCAGAGTTAGGATGTTATTGTCTCTAACTGTAATAGGGGAAGTTTAGTCAGTGTATGTAAGGAGTGTGTGATAGTGAGGATGAAAAGTAAATGTGTTTTGCTTTTACAGATAGTATATCTATGGATCAGATTTAAAGTAAGGTAAGAAGATGTTTTATTTTGTTTATCTTTAGGAATGATTGCGCATTTTTTTTCAGCGACTATTATTTTAAATTTATATTATCATACAAATAAATATAAAAAAATTGCTCATGATTATTTTGTGTAAAAATACCTTATTGAAACAGTGTAAAACTTCCTTACAATAATTGCGCATAAAAATTCCTTATTGAAATAGTATAAAAATTCTTTACAATAATTTCGTGTAAAAATTCCTTATTGAAATAGTGTAAACATTTTTTACAACAATCGCGTGTAAAAACACCTTATTGAAATAGTGTAAAAATTCCTTACAATTATTGCGTGTTTAAATTCCTTATTGAAATACTGTAAAAAAAATTTGCAATAATTGCGTATAAAAATTCCTTATTGAAATAGTCCGTATTAATTTTCAACTAAACAATAGATTTTTGCTGAAAATTTATTTTTATTAAATAATTAATTTGCTAAGAAAATGAAACATATATTTTTTTCTTTTGAATAAGTTTTATTATTTGATTTGCTTTAAGGTTTGATAAGAATAATTAGTTAAAAGTTTATACAACAATAAAAATTTCACGCGATTATTTCGTGTAAAAATTCCTTATTGAAATAGTGTAAAAATTCCTTGCAATAATTGCATATAAAAATTCATTATTGAAATAATCCGAATGAATATTGAATTTTCAACTAAACAATAGATTTTTTTTTTTTTAATAAAAATTTATTTTTATTAAATAATTATTTTGCTAAAAAAAGGAAACATATTTTTTTCTTTTGAATAAGTTTTAATATTTGATTTGTTTTAAAGTTTGACAAGAATAGTTAATTAAAAGTTTATACAAAAATAAATATTTTTTTGGATTTCTCTATTAAATTTGTTATCCTCAATTTTTTTCTTATGTTTCTTACTTCGAATATAGTTATACAAGTTTAAAAGTTAAAAACAACTGAATTAAAGAATGTTAACATTAAATAAATATTCAGAAATTGTGACAAATGTTAGAATTTCGACAGAAAAATTTGCTTTTCCAAAATTAAAATTTCAGCATAGATTTTTTTTACACCTTAAACCTTTCCTTAATATAGCAAACTGTTATCAACAGAACACTTTATAATATTATTATGTTGTTAGATACCCTCTTATCTTTTAAATATCACAAACATCGGGCATTATAGATTAGACATGTTAACGTTGTAATTATTTATTTTTTTAGTAATTTTTACGAAATAAGAAATTTATTAAAAATATATTTTATGAAATTTGTTAATATTAAAATAAATAAAATTAAATTATTCCAAAAAAAAGCTATTTTATTAAAAAAAAATTTTTTTAATTAATATCAATTTTCTTATTGCGGTTAATGTAAATATTACTTTTTCGCAAAATACAAACTATCCATTCATATTGTTTGAAACTTTTCTTTAATGTAAAATTCCTTATTGAAATAGTCCGTATTAATTTTTAACTAAACAATAGATTTTGTTTTACTAAAAATTTATTTTTATTAAATAATAATTTTGCTAAGAAAATGAAACATATTAAACTGTTATCAATAAAACATTTTTCTAATATTATTATATTGTTAAATACACATTTTCTTTTAAATAGCACAATATTTCGGGCATTATTGAGTAGTAACTTTAAGATTGTAATTAATTATTTTTACCATAATTTTTACAAAATAAGAAAATAAATTATTTTTATGAAATTTTTAAATATTAAAATAAAAGACATAATTTTTTCTTAAAAAATGCGATTTTCTAAAATATTTAAAAAAGAATTAATATCAATTTTTGTATTGCAATTAATGTACATATTACTTCTTCGTAAAATACAAAATATCCATTCATAATAAAACTTCAGCACAGATTTTTGTTTGAAACTTTTCTTTAATGTTGCAAACTGTTATCAATGAAACACTTTATAATATTATTATGTTGTTAGATACCCTCTTATCTTTTAAATATCACAAACATCGGGCATTATAGATTAGACATGTTAACGTTGTAATTATTTATTTTTTTAGTAATTTTTACGAAATAAGAAATTTATTAAAAATATATTTTATGAAATTTGTTAATATTAAAATAAATAAAATTAAATTATTCCAAAAAAAAGCTATTTTATTAAAAAAATTTTTTTTTAATTAATATCAATTTTCTTATTGCGGTTAATGTAAATATTACTTTTTCGCAAAATACAAACTATCCATTCATATTGTTTGAAACTTTTCTTTAATGTAAAATTCCTTATTGAAATAGTCCGTATTAATTTTTAACTAAACAATAGATTTTGTTTTACTAAAAATTTATTTTTATTAAATAATAATTTTGCTAAGAAAATGAAACATATTAAACTGTTATCAATAAAACATTTTTCTAATATTATTATATTGTTAAATACACATTTTCTTTTAAATAGCACAATATTTCGGGCATTATTGAGTAGTAACTTTAAGATTGTAATTAATTATTTTTACCATAATTTTTACAAAATAAGAAAATAAATTATTTTTATGAAATTTTTAAATATTAAAATAAAAGACATAATTTTTTCTTAAAAAATGCGATTTTCTAAAATATTTAAAAAATAATTAATATCAATTTTTGTATTGCAATTAATGTACATATTACTTCTTCGTAAAATACAAAATATCCATTCATAATAAAACTTCAGCACAGATTTTTGTTTGAAACTTTTCTTTAATGTTGCAAACTGTTATCAATGAAACACTTTCTAATATTATTATAGTGTTAGATACATACGGCATTACTGAGTACAAACTTTAACATTGTAATTATTTATTTTTATCGTAATATTTACGAAATAAAAAAAAATTATAATTTATTTTTATGAAATTTTCAAATAATAAAATAAAAATAATTAAATTATTCCTATAAAATGCGATTTTCTAAAATATTTTTTAAAAAATTAATATCAATTTTCGTATTGCAGTTAATGTAAGTATTACTTCTTCGTAAAATATAAATTATTTCATATTTTTATCTTCGAAGTAGGCTTTCTGGTATCGATTAACACGACCCAGATGTTTTCTGAAATTGATCCAAGCTTATGAATGGACTCGATGATTGCGATTTTGATAGATGACTGCAGAAATTAATGACGAAATCTATTGAGGGGAAGGAAACGAAAGATGAGTGTTAAATTACTGATTGATTTCGCAATTTGCAATAGAATTTCGGATTCGTTACGTGAAAAAAATCTCAAAATTTATATTAAAAATTTAAGACAAATACTTGCAAAATATCTTTATAAATTATTTTAATTGTAGGCGAGAAATGAAAATTTAGGATGCGTTTTGTACTTTTTTTTATTTTATTTAAAAATTAATTTATTATTTTAAAAAATTTAGTTAAAATTTGTTCAGCAATTCTTTGTAACTTAAAATATCAGTTTAAGTTTAAAAAAAAAAAAAAAAAAAAAAAAATCGGAAAATAAGTAAGGTATTAATTATGTTATTCTAGCAAACAAATGTTTCAAATAAAATTTATTTCTTAATTTTTATTTTATTTTAGAAGAAGCTTTTAACAAATTATTATTTAATAGCTAATGAATTTATATAAATATGTATATAAGTAGTAGAAAATTTTTGCAGGACGCTTTATTTTTTAAATTATAAATACAAAAAGTAACAATCAAATAATATATTTTTAACCGAAACGGATTATTTTATAAAGATTTTTCTTTTTTAACATTCAGATTTTTTTAAGTTAACTTATTAAGAATAATAGTGTGTTAACATTATTTTTAAAGACATATTCACTAAAACAAAAGTATTTTAACTGTAAAATTATTATTATTGAAAATTAAACTAGAATATTCCATCCAAGCGTCCATCTTCATTTTTTACTTTAATGTGTATTGTAATAAATTTTTCTTATCTTCTTGAAAATCAACCACAATATAAATTTTTTTTTTTTGGCTATTATTAATTATAATTAGTGGAAAAGAAAATGTTATGTATTGCAATACTTAAGAAATTATAATTATAAAAAAGTCGGAAAGTAAGACACACGACTTATTTCTACCTTACATTTGATTAATACATAATACATAATTAATAATACATATTTAATTTAATGCATAACGAACTTATATCTAATTTAGTTAATTGCATTATGATAGTTCAATTTTTACAGCAAAAGAAAACATTATGAATTTTAATACTTCAGGAAATCATAATTATAAGAAGCAGAAATAAATCAGAAAATAAGATAAGTGACTTATTTTTGCTTTATTTATTAGTTAATTGCATTATGATAGTTCAATTTTTACTGACAAAGAAAATAGGAATTGCAATTCATCAGGAAATCATAATTATAAAAAACCCAAATAATTCAGAAAATAAGATGCGTGACATTTTTACCTTGCGATTTAGTTAATTCTATTATGATACTTATTATTATGATACTTATTTTATTATGATACTTATTTTTTAAAATTTTATTATTATTATTATTATTATATTTTACTTGGGAGCAGTGCGATATTTGATTTTCTTGTACTCTTCAGGAAATACAACAACAACAAAATTTTGAATTTTTTTTTTATAATTTATAATCCTTTTTAAAAAGATTGGAATTGATGGAAATTAATCAATGATAACTTTTTCAATTTGTGACATTGATAATCAATAATAAATTATCACTAAAATAACGTACTAAAATTTTTATTTATTTCATTTATACTCGAAATGTAAAAAAAAATATATTTTAGCCGACATGTCATTTTCATTTTCATTTATTAAAATTAAATTTTTATTCTATAAAAGCGTATAAATGTCTTGATTGAAGTCACATTTTTTTCTTTTTTAAAGAATGCTTCAGTTGATCCCGTTATCTTAAATAACACCCAAAATCTTCCCCTAACTCTGTTCTCGCCTGTTCAATATGCCAAAAGCAGCTTTTAAAGACATTATCACGTTCCTTAATCCCTCCAGAGCTCCAGTTTAAAGTTTCGCACGTTCGTCCCTTTTACAGGCAGCATATCAAATAAACGCCAGCAATAACTGTTCATTGTGAAACTTAAATAAATTTTCGCCATCAGATTTTCCCGCCACCATTCTAGTAGCCTACCCCTGATCCCACACTCGCTACCATCCCTGGCTTCTATACAACAACAACAGAGAAAGTGGATTTTTAGGAATAATATTCCAAGATTTGCCACCCCTCAGAGAGAAAACCCCTTTCGAATCAATGAGGAGAGAGAGAAAACAGGTGTTACATTCTGGAAATTCACTTACATAATATTACGACACCCAACCAACTACGCGATTTTAATAAAAGACGCCTTGACTTCCTTCAGATTAATATAAATTATTTACTTAGCCATTTCAAAAGGAAGGAAGCCCTCGTTGACGTTCAAATAGGATACTACTACTCTATTATGACTCTTCTCCGCGGATTGAATTCCAAGGGATCCATCCTCCCCCCCAAATCGTCAGAGTGAATAAACGAAGCTTAAAATTATTTGAATCGTCTAGTGAAAAGAGGTTTATCTCGTGTTATTCAATAGAAATATTTTAAAGAGAAGAGAAGATGAATACTTTGTATCCATCTATCTTTGCTAGGGTTGTTCTTTATTTATCTGCAGCGCCCACTGTAGTATTTTAATTGGAACTTTGCTCATGAAAGCGGTTGCGATTTTCCCTGTCGATACAAGGTAATTTAATAAACTCCGCAATATTTGGAAGGCGTATTTTGTCGTTAATACTTGAACGCCTTAAGCGAAATAAATATTGGTTTGTAGCCCGGCTGAATAAAACTATTCATTTTGCTTTAAAATTTTCTATGCCAGAAGTTTCCTTACTACACTTTGAAGAACACACTAAACTTTACAGTCTGCGTAATGATTCGTGATGAGTTTAACTCAAAATGGTATATAATTTAAATTGTGTTTTTAAAGATATTCTGTTTATTAAGTCCTTAATATAACTTTTTCGTCAAAGTAAATATATTATTTACTCTATGTATTTGAAATGAAATCCGTTTTTTTTTATCCTTGTTTATTGAAGTAATAATATTTATGTCGATTTTGCATATTACTTATCTTTAAATGTACTTGGATGCCTATTGGCCAATTGGCTTACCCTCTGACTTTTGTATCACAGGCCGCGTGTCATGGATGTTTGTTAGTGGTTCGGAATCCGCGTTAAACTGTAGGTCCCCGTCTAATTGTGCCCGGACTCAAAATGTGCAAAAAATAGCCATAAAGCGACAAACCGAAATACTTTAAAATATAATACTAATTTCTTTAGCAGTATTTTCAAATGAATAATAAAATAATTGATTTCTGATCAATAATTAAAAATAATGATTAATGTGTGTTTATAGAAGATGGTGTTTGCTTTAAAGAATTTATCACAAACTGCTCTATGTACATGAAATAAAAGAATTTTTTTATCCTTGATTACTGAAGTAGTGATATTTATGTGAATTTTGCACATTACTTTTCTTTAAAAATACTTGGCGGTCTGATGGCCAATTGGCCAGAGCTCTGGTCTTTGGTACCACAAGCGTTTGGTTCATGGATGTTTATTAGTGGTTCGGAATACAAGTAGAACTGTAGGTCCTGGTCTAAATAGTCCGAAGTGTGCAAAAAATTACCGTACAGTAACAAACCAAACCAAAGTACTTTAAAATATCATACGAATTTCCTTAGCAGTATTTTCAAATGAATAACAAAATAACTGAGTTCTGATCAATTATTAAATATAATGATTAATGTGTGTTTATGATGTTGATTGTTTTAAAGAATATATCAACAAACTATTTGACTTTTTTTACGTCTTTTCAAAGAGAAGTTGTTTATTAGTAGGTTTTCATTCTTACTTCAAATTAAAAAAACTAATTAAAGTTTGTATAAAAATAGACATTTCTAGCTTGAAGTATTGAATTTTCTCACATAAAAAAGTAAGTTTTTATGAAATATGCAAATGTGTGAACAAATATTAATATCTATATGAATAATTTTTATGAAATTTATTTAGACGGAAAGAACTCATAAATTCATTTTTAATTTATTAAACTCGTCGATACATTAGTTTTAGAAAAGAATTTGTCAGATTTTTCTTTTATTTGTTTAACATTATTATCCTTACATAATTGTGGAATATAAAAAATTTAAAAATTGTTTTACTTCACATTACTTTCACTTTTATTTAATCAAAAATCTCATGCTTAATTAATTGAAATACAAATTATGAAAAAAAAATTTATTATAGAACTAGTTCCTTATTTTTCGTTTAATTTTTAATTTACATTGCCGATACCTAGTGCTGGATAGTAGTTGAGTTTCTTAATATCGCATTTTTCTGCATTTCAGCCGATAACTTCTATTTGAATTTTACATTTATTAATATATATATATATATATATATATATTATATAAAATATAAAGTTTACATCTATAAAAGAAAATTGTAATATATATTACAATTTTCTTTTATAAATGTAAACTTTATATTTTTTACTGTGTTTACTAAAGATATTAAATATATATATACTATCAATTCAAGACAGCATTCAGAATAAATTTAATTTCATACGTAAATATCATGCTGCTTTAACTATATATGTTTTTTTTTTAAATTATGAGAAAGAAATTATTAATTATTTAACCTTTTATTAATTTTGAATTGAAATAGTTTACTTTTAGCACTTATTAGAATATTTACTTAGATTATATCTCATAGGAATACTTTAATATTATAAGTATTATAATTATATTTAATTATTAATACAAATTACTTTTTGATCACAAATTCTGAAAAGATGTCATAGAAAACAAATTTTTTCTTCGTTATTTTAGATCTTCAAAATAATGAAAAATTATTAGTGTCATATCTAAAATTTTAACTTTTCGGTAAATTCGATTTTCTCTGCACGAAAATCTAAAAATATTTGGATAAGTTGTTTCATTTACGCACGTTGTTTCATTAATTTTAATGAAATAATTCAATAAAAATTTTAATTTTCAAAAAATTATTATTTATTCGTATCAGTAAAAAATTTATTTTCCCATTAATTGTGGGCTACTTTACTTTAAATTTTTTTTGGTTTGATATAAATTATTTTATCTGCTACTACTGTTCTAAAGAATATAGATTGTGCATCTTAAAACTTGTCTACTAGTTAAGAATTACTATCCTTTCGTAACAAAAGTAGCGTCATTAATCAACGTGCTGATTTGTAATAAATATTTCTTTCATATTCGACATTGAACAATAAATTCAGAAGATTTATGAGATTTTATTTTATTTTTTAAAATTTATTTTTTATAAGATATTTTTGTTTTCAACTTTTTTTTATTATTTTTATCTATTATAAATAAATACAGAATGAATTATATAGAATATATTATATAATATAAAGAAAATATTACTATATGCATTATATATAATGAATTATACATGAATTATTTTTATCTATTATGCATATTTCCCCTAATTAGTACTTGTATAAGTATATATGTGAAATACCCTAATAGTACTTTTATAGTATATATGTAAAATATCCTAATAGTACTTTTATAGGTATATATGTAAAATATCCTAATAGTACACTGCGTGAAAAAAGTAGAAGGACATTAGATTACTTTTGATAAATGAATAGTGACGTATTTTTTAAACAATTAATTTATTCACAACGTTTTTACATGCAGATACCTGTATCTAGACAAAACAAAAAAGTACACAATTAAAAAAAATTGGTTTTGACGATCTCATGATCAGTGAAAAAAGTAGAAGGACACTTCTAAAAAAGAGGTGTACTATATAAATTAATATGGAATTCTTTTCCTGTTGGGTCGAATTACTTCGAAGATCCTATTTGGCATCGAACTGTATAAAGATTGAATTTTTGTTTGGCAAAAATTGTCCCATACAAAGTTTAATGATTTCTGCAGCTCAGCTACAGATTTAAACTGCTTTCCACCCTCGTAAACACGACATACAATCATTGCCCATATGTTCTCTACAATGTCGAGATAAGGACTTTTAGCAGGCCAATGTAAAAATCGAACATTGTTTGCTGCAAACCAATCTTTAACACCATTTGCAGGGTGAAATGATGCTCCATCTTGCTGAAAAATCCAGTCGTCTCCTCCTAACTCTGTGCCATACGGGAGAAGATTTGAGTTTAGAGTCTGGATGTAGTCTGTAGGGTTCTGTCTACCATTTAGAAAGACTAAACTTGTCCTGCCTCCATAGCCAATTGCTAACCATACCATTAAACCACCTCCTCCCATCTGTCGAGTAGAATAAGTTTCTTCTTCAATACCAAGAAAGTGCCAATAGTACTGATAACCATCTGGACCATCCAAATTGAATTTTTTCTCATCGGAAAATATAACTGAGGTCCATTCTGAGCTCCAGGACATGTGGTCTTTTGCCCACTGCAGTCGGTTCTTCATGTGTCCTTCATTCCACTTCGGATGGTGCTTCCGTTTTTTGAAGACGAACTTTTTTAAGCGTTTTATGTAGTTATAGACAGTTCTTTTGGTTACATGTGTAATTCTTGCTTGAAATTGCGCCTTGCCGACACTTCCACCAGTCTTTTTGAGTTCACGAATGATTTTTCGTTGATCACGTTGGGTGAGTTTTTTTGGTCTTCCTGTCTTCTTTTTTCTTCTGTCACTTTCAGGGTTTCTTATGAAGTTCGAAACAGTATTAGGACTGATTCGTAGCTGCCGTGCAATCTCTCTCACACCTTTGCCTTCATTTTTATAGGCAACTATTTGGCCCTTCTGAAACTTACTTAAGGGTATTCCTCTGGGCATCCTAAAACCGACAAAAACTATGAATTTCTAGCTAAATATTTTATTCTTGTTAAAAAGGAATTAAAAGAGAAAAAAAAAAAACATTTACCTATAAACTTTCCAACAGCTTCTAAATAGATTTTTTGGATGTGTCCTTCTACTTTTTTCACACACCCAAAGTTATTAAGTATTGCATTCCTAAGTTAAAATGGTGGTAAGTAAAAAAATCTCATTTAACTTTCACTTAACGTAAATTAAAACTCTAACAAAACAACTCTCTACAAAAATCAGGTCAAAAGCAGTAAAATAAAAGCATATTGTACAAAAAAAATGACTGTCCTTCTACTTTTTTCACACAGTGTACTTTTATAAGTATATATGTAAAATATCCTAATAGTACTTTTATAGTATACGTGTGTCGCTGAATCATAGAATCTTACTTATCCACTGTTATTAGTGGCATAATAACAAATTAGGCAGTTGAAGGGAAACGATTTTACGCACTTTCTGAGAAGAATAAATACAGGAAGAAACTTATTGAATAGAGTATGCAATATTCACTTGCTCAAAAAGAGGAAAAAATAAAAAGCAAAGCAAATTTTTTGAAAATTACCTAAACTAAGTTGTCAAAAGGAAGTTAAATGTTTCATAAATCAAACCCAGTTTAATTGAATAATTTCAAAAGGAACCTGTTTCTAAATGAATGCAATTTAGAACATAAAAAAAAATCCCTCGATTTTCAATGCTAATGAATTACAAAAATACCCTTCAAAACCGCAAAAGGAAAAACTGAAACGTGTGCAAAACATTACTTGTATCGAATAAGTGAGCAAGATAGAAAAGAAACTACATTTAGAAATTTGTTTTGTGTCTTTTGAAATATTTTGCTAATAAAGCATTTTATTGAAATTGAATATTTAAAAAATATTTAATAATGTGTAAAGGTTTTATTATTTCATTTGTCTTTCTGTAATCGAGACAAATATATTTTTTATGTTCGATTATTTTGAAATATTTTCATCTTAATGTAAAGAAAAGTACTGTTCTGATTTTTTTAAAGAATTATGCTAATAATAAATGTTGTCTAAATGTGTTTTAACAATAAATTATTTTTTTCTTTTTAGGAAAAGAATGAGAAGGGAATGTTATGTGGAATTCCTATTTTTACGTTTCAGCAGGTAAATTTCACTAAAATTTTCTCTAAAAAACTGTTTTACATTATTAACTGTTTTGGTTTTCGCTGAAAATTTATTAAAGATACTATCAGTTTAAAATAATAGTCAACATAACTTTAATTTTATCTGTAAATATCACGTATTGTTAACTAATTGATTGTTTTTTCAATTACTAGAAGGAAATTATTAATTATTTATCCTAGATACGATTAGAATTTGGAATTGAAATAATTTACTTTTAGCATATATTAAAATATTTATGTAATATTATTAACTGAAACAATTTACCCATTAATTATTTTTGGTAAATCTCTTTGGAATACATTTTTTATACTAGAACTTGAAATTTGTTTATCTCTCTCTAGCGTGTTAATATTTAATAATTAAGAAAATCGACTGTAAATGTTCAACATTATTAACCATGGGTAATGTAAATAATAAGAAAAAATTATTTTTTTTTAATGAACAGATCTTTATGGAAGCATTTTTAACATTATAAAGGTAAATATTTGTGAGGATTTTATATAATACCTTTCAATGACGTACTTCTAAAAATGTGCGTCATCTATTTTCTTTTATTTCTTTCAAGATAAATATCATAATAGCTTTAACCTTTGCCTTGAATAAAAGGAGTGGTATAGTAGGTATATAGAGAACTGATAAAAAGGAATTCTTTGATTGAAGAAAAATGTAAATACAAGGAAAACTACAGTTCTCCAATTGAAAAATTAACTGAAGTTTCCTTAGTATTGTTTAAAAAACCACAATGTTTTGCAATTACTATAAATTCTTTTTATTTTTCCATCGATACTTTCATTCAGAAATAATAAATCAAACAAATTATTGGTCATTTTGTCGTTAGATTTTTTTTTTTTTTTTTTTTTTTTTTTTTTTTACCTACTATAAAAATTATTTAAAAGTTTCGTATCTTGAATTCCTTAACTGATTTTTATTACTGTATTTTAATTTTAATTTGAAAATTTAAGTTACAGATTACGAAAGTTATATCAATATTACCAATATTCATCTATCCCAATTGATTATAACCTTTATAGAATAGTTATAGTGATTTTCGTTTCGGATTTAATATAATAATAACACTGGTGAATATAAGTTTACAAAATTTCGTTGGTAAAAAATATATATATATATTTTCGACATTTAATAATTGTCATTTATAAATTCAATTACTTTTAATCTCCTTATAATTGAAAATTAAAGTTCAGTATTTTTTTAAGTAATCCAAAACGTTTGCAACTATATTTTATTAATTTAAGGTTCGTAAAAATACCTTTAAAAAAATTATTCCCAAGTTTCAGATTATTTATTTATTTTATCTCTTAGTAAATAATAATACTCATCTAATCACACTACAATTATTTCATATATTGGAGAGATCTTTTAATTTAAAATGTTTCTTATTTTGATAGTAAAACAATTTAAGAATGAAATTAATATTTATGAATTATGCTCAGAACATACTGGAACTACTATTAATCCATTTTAATTTAAAATTAGTCTTTAAGGAGAATGCATTTGAATTTTTAATATTCGTTTAAATTTTAAATAACATTTGGTCATCCCAAAATATGATATTCCTATAAATTCAATTTCTCTTAAAGACTCCATCTCATTACTTTTTTCCCCTATTCTATACTGCTTCAGGAAATATTTTTCTATCAAAACTCATCAAATAACCACACAAAAAAACCAAAAAACAACGCATTTAATTTCATTCGCATTTTTGTTTACACTACCTTGATGAAAATCATAAAAATATGTATAAAAAAAAATACGCTGGAAAAAAAAATTGGGAGATGCAGAGAAAAATTCGAATTTGAGGGGGAAAAAAAAAAAAAAAAAATGCTTAGCTCCCTTTGCGTTCTTAATTACGCAATCCACGCAACTCCCCCCCCCCCTTAAAAACTCAAAGCCACCTCCCACTTATTAATTTATTTTAACTCTTCCCCTAAATCAAAGAAACGAGGGAGTGGCGAGACGCTCCACCCACAAGGGCGGCGAGACCCAACACTTCTTACCGGAAAATCCGTCGCACGCAGGCGGCATGGCAACGGGCACATGCGCCGTAGGGTTCATCGGCTCCGGCCACAATGCAGGAAAGGGGGAAGAGGCACACAATTCAACGGAACAATCAAAAATCCACGGGCGCAGATGCCCCAAGCCTTGCGGGTTGAACGGCTGTACCCCAGTGGCCGTGAACCCGTGCATTCGGGGCATTTAGGGGTAAGTGAGGAAGTGGAACAGGAGATCCAGATTTTTAGGATGTGAGAAGTTTGTTCATCTAAAAAAAATTTAAAAAAGAAAAAAAAATTGTTTTGTATTGATTCATTGCGGATATTCAATTTTTTTATTTTGGATCCGTTGTCTTAAAGTAATTTAAGTATTTTTTTTTTATTTCTTGGAATTCATATAACTCTAAATATGATTAAGAAAACAAGTATATGTTGTGAATATTCTATGGTAATTCATCTGAAAACATTTACTTGCTATGTATGATAAAATTCAAGACCATGTGAAACGATTGTTTAAATAAAATAAAAATATAAATTGCTTTTTATAAATTAATTGGGCTTTATTAATTGAAGAATTGTTCTTCTTGGAAAAAATAATTCTAGTTTGTCTTTCGTATGAAGATATTTTTAGCAAACTTTACTTAGAAACCTAAGATTGTCTTAATATTTCTAAAAAAATATATATTTTAATGTATCCTCATCAATAAGATTGTATTAAAAAGATTTGGACGGATAAATCCTCATCAATAATTTTAATATATCCTTATAATAAATTTTAATATATCCTCATCAATAAAATTGTATTAAAAAGACTTGCACGGATATATCCTCATCAATAAGATTATATTAAAAAGGAGTTGCACGATAAACTTATTAATAAATTTAAAAAAAAATAAAACAGCAATTAAATATATACCTTGCAACAACTAAAATTTAGAAATTTTTTTTATTTCAAAAGGAAATAATGATTTCAAGATTGCCAAAATATTATTTAAAAAGAATAATATCCCCGAAAAATAAATCTATTAAAAAAGAATAAAATGACAAAAAAAAACTCAATACTTTTTTTAAAAATATTAATCAAGATAATAAAAAAAATAGACTCTTTAAACTGATGTTGAAATTTTTTTCTCCTAAATATATATAAAAATAAACTTCATGGGGCATATAAATGAATACAAAACAAGATTGATACGGTGTCAAACATCAGATATTAAGTTTTACAAACTACCAAATTCATACAGTTTTCAGCTCACGAACAAAACAGCACCTAATTACCATTTAGATGGCCACAGTTCCCAATATAATAGTCCTCCTAATGCGTAGCCTCTTAATTCTTCAAAAATGAGACAACACTCTATCGTAATTTTAAACGCTCCTTTAAAAATTCGACATGCGTTGAGTGCTGCTTCTTAGTTGACTTTTAATTTCAATTTCATGAGGTGGTTTGCTTATATGTTTTCTGAACGCCAAGACGTGCGACATTCGCTGTTTCATCTCCTCCTGAAACCAGCCCTGGAGCCACGGCCTCTTTTATAGGTGAGCCTAGAAGTGGGCTCCTGTGTTCTAGGCGCGAATACATTGAAAATTAATTTTACGCATGAAAAATTGCTCTTCGAGCGCCATGTTAGGGCTTGTTCATATTTATATATGGCACGAAGATCGTGCATGGGCCGAATTTCATATGCCAGTGGGTGTGATAGGTTATCGGAGGTCAGGCGATGAATCACTTAAATGACAAGTCGTCCATTTCCTCCTGACTTTCTTTTATATTAAAGAGTGTTGGGGATGGGGAGGTTATATCGTGATCGATTAAAATAGATTTGGTTTCTGGTAGGGAAGCAGATTGCACGTGTGAAATTTTTTATACCTAGTTTTTATTGAATTCACTGTGAACATTAACTCATAATTAAATTTCACGCAAAGTTTTCTGTATGCATTAAAGAGATCGAAGTCTATGGTTATATAGTTGGTTTTATATTGGATTATGGTTATGGTTATATATGGTTATTTTTGTATTGCCACGTTTATTTGATAAAATTCTATGCACTAACTTACTTACTAACTAATAATTAAATTGCACATAAAGTTTTCTGTAGATATTAAAAAGATCAAAGTCTATGGTTATTTTTGATTGCCACGTTTATTTGATAAAATTCTATGCAATAACTCATAATTAAATTGCACCTAAAGTTTTCTGTAGATCTTTTTAATATCTACAGAAAATTTTACATGCAATTTAACAAAAGTGCATACTAACAAATTTACATCAAAGTCTATGGTTATTTTTTTTATTGCCACGTTTGTTTGATAAAATTCTATGGACTGAATCATAATTAAATTGCACATAAAGGTTTCTGTAGATATTAAAAAGATCAAAGTCTATGGTTATTTTTTACTACTATGTTTATTTAATAAAATTCTATGCACTAACTCATAATTAAATTTCACGCAAAGTTTTCTGTGGTATTAAAAAGAGCAATGTCTATGGTTATTTTTTTTATTGCCACGTTTATTTGATAAAATTCTATGCACAAAATGCATTAATTATTACATATACTTTCATGTTATTTTTTATTGAAGACAGAATTTTTTTTCCTTACTGTGGGAAATGAATTATGTGTTGTAAATACTCGCATAGTCTTTATAGATGTAATCCTGTTCTTTCTGAAAATGTGCGAGCTTTGATCACATGTTTCTCGATAAATAATTAATTTATATTAATTAATTGAAAAATTATGTTTGTTGGAAAAAATAATTCTAGTCTGTATCTCATGTGAAGATATTTTTAACAAATTTTACTGAAAAACCTAAGATTACCTTTATATTTCTATAAAAATATAAGTTTAATATATCTTTATCAATACGATTGTACTAAAAAGAGTTGCATGAAAAGTTTATCAATAATATCACAAGATTATCACAAACAAATCTGGCAATTTTTTAAGAATAGTCAAAATGTGTATTTGCTTTTATATTATGCACTTATGTTAATTTTTAATCGCTTAAAATAATGTACTTTGCGAGATGTTTTTTTAATTTTATGAAAATATTTTAAGTACATTCAAAAACACATTTGATAATTTTCTACCAAATTCTACCCAATTTTCTACCGAATTTGATGAAATTCCGGAATTAGCAGTTGTTTTCCTTAGAGTTACATGCAAATGTATTTAATAATTCGGGCATTATACAATAAAAACTTTTAAGTAACTTTAACTTTTTTTAACTTCACTTTAAGATTTAAATGTGTTATTATCAATGAAGTTGCATTTGGAATAACTTGAGAAATCGCTACAAATATTTTAAAATATGATATCCGCGAAATCCACAAAAAGATAAATTTGGCTTATACACGTGTACTTTAACTTAACATTTATAAATATTATATCTATAAATGTTAGTTAAAGTGCAGGTATTAAATATTTAGAACACTTAAAATAAGTGGATCCGAAAAAGTAAAATCACTTAATATCCTTAATATAATAATTGATTTAATTTAATTAATTCTTAAATTGTATCTCGTTTAGAAAGAACACGTATTTATAGAAATTATGTAATTTTAATTTTTAAAATATATACTAAATTTTATTCCAAAAACAATGGTATTCTTCTAATTATATTTTATCAGTCATTTAATTAGTATAAAAAATCATCGAAATTATAAAATAGCAAACTAAATACATATATTGGAAGAATTTCAAAAGGTTTATGAAAAAAATTAAATTATTTCCCATTTATAATTTATTTTAATTGGGGAGTGAAAATTTATTCTTAGTAACTTTGTAAATTTACTTGGAACTAACTAAATTATTTTAAAATTTAATTCATTCAAACACAATGATTAACTTTTTAAATAATAAATTCATTTTGAAGTTTATAAATATTTTTCTTCAAATAATGCAATTAAATTGACTATATATTATTCTGAACGGATTTTCACTGTAAAAAATAATAATTATGGAAAGTTATATGCTTATAATTATATTAGTTATATGTATATGTTTCAAAAGTATATAATTTTTATTTTTTCGGTAATTATTTTCATCTAACAAATGTCATTCCTGAATCTTCAAAGAATTTCATAATAAGTATTGAATTTATAAACACTAGATAATTATATACTTTATAAATGGATCATCTATTGTATCCTTTGCTGATTAACAAAACTGAAATAAACGTTGTATTGGATTATGACCATTTAAATGCTTTAGTTACTAAAATTGTATTAGAGCTAGTTACTTTTTAACTTTCTCCTAATTCATTTAAAATTTCTTTTGTAATTTCAATGAAGGAGATCTTCAGTCTTTTTAAATTACAACCAATTTAATACAAAAATTTGTTACTGTCTTTCTCTTTCGAAAACATTTTTCTGTGCTCAGCGCTTGGTCTTGTTAATTACTTTTTTTTTTCTTTGGTAGACAATCTTGGCGTTAGACGATGTTCAACCTTGAAAGGCAGTTCATTTCCTTTTTCGGCTAATTACCAAATCTAATAATAGCTCGTAGAAGAGCTCTGCGAATAGGGTCTCTCAAAAAACTGAAAGTCTTTTGAAGAGCTCTTTCTCTTTGTAAACGGCGTTTTCACATGTAAATACTAGACACATTAACATCACCAAACTTCTTTTAGCATTTTTAATAACAGCGATTACGAAAACTAGATAAAAAACACCCCACAGAATCTTTAATGCTTTTCTTACCATTAATTCTTGCTATTCACAATTGAATGATACAAATTCGTCACTGTTTTATGATGCAAAATTGTATATGATATGATATGTTCTTTGATCGATATAATGTTGATATATCGACTAGTCGATATTATGTCTATAAAATCTTTGATATGTCTTATTAAATGTAATAAAAATAAATAAGTTTAACAATATCCTAATTCCGTTGAAAATTTCGTTGCGCAGTTAAATCAAGATATGCAGTCTTTTAAATTCCAAAAAAAAGTATTAAAAATATTTTTTCCTAACAAATGAAAAATGAATTTTATGATGTAATTTATGATGAATTTTATGATTTATTTTATTAAAATGAATCTATTTTCTTTCAAAGAATTTTTTTCTCTATTTTATATTAGTGTCACAGCAGAACAGAGTAAATACCTTAACAAAGTTTATATCAGTGCTCCCCCTCCTTCATCTCATATTATCTCTTTTCGATAATTTTTTTCGTGTCTTTATATATGAAGATGTACATTCTTTCAACTTATTTCCTGTCTAATGTTTCAGATTGATTAGTGGATCTAATAATAGTTCGCAGAAGAATCCTACAAAAGGGTCTTTTCGGTTTTTACAAGAGCTCTTTCTTGTGTTAAACTAATCTTTAGAAGTAGATACTGTGCATAGTACCATCACCAAACTTGCTTAAGTTGTTAAACTATATCTTTACAAGTAGATACTTTACATACTACCATCACCAAATTTGCTTATGTTGTTAAACTATATCTTAAAAAGTAGATATTGTGCATACTACCATCACCAAATTTGCTCAAGTTCTCACAATACCTGCGATTACGAAGTTTGGAGCTAAGTGTTAAGAAGAAGAGAAGTGGTTCTTTCTCCTCCTAGCCTCGGGGTTTACTATCGACTAAAACTTGGCAGTTAAAATAGTATTTTATGGGCAGGCGATGCGGCCTCAGCAGGACGTTGAAAGCAGGAGGATGTTTCATAGATGTTTCAACACATCTCGTATCAGAAAATGAGGCCCCTCAGGATGAATCGAAGCCGACCACACGCTCGTAAATCGGTGGATTAGAGCGGGAATTTGCTACAAATCTCCACTCATTATTCTTTGGGAGACTTCGGTGGTTCGCTTAATAAGTGATAAACATGCATCATCTTGTGGCCATTCCTTCCGTTCGGGTGCTAACACTTACGGATGTGGTTATCGGAAGCATTTGTTGTTCAAGAAGATTCATCTTGATTTTTATTAGTGAGGGGTTTCTTAACGAGACTGCCTTGCTTTACAACAAGTACTATGAGAGGCAACATTGTTATTTTATTGTTGAGGATGGTTAATGGGTTTCCTTTTATGTTCTTGATTATCACATTCAGGTTTTTATCACGCTTCTTATTTTCGTGATTTTTCAGCTAACTCATTTGCATAAATGAAGAATTCATTTTTAATTAATTTATTCTTAATTAGTTTATTGGATACATGCTTTTGAGTGTTATATCAGTATAAATCAAACCCGCAATGAATCAACCATGTTAAAATCACCCCCACAAATATGCTAATATGCATGTAATTAATTTACAGGCGATTTATATAATGGGGAATTCAAAATATATACACTTCATTGATGCAAAATAATAAATTTTATGGATTCATCAATGCATTTTGTGTGTTTTTATGCGTTTACATTCTTAAAAAAATAACATGAAAATAAAATTTTGTTCATTTAAAAAGTTAAAAAGGAACATTTCACTTTTCGCCTTTTTATTTATACAAGATTTGTTTTTTAACTAAGAATTTTATCAGGTGTAAAATTTTTACTTAAAAAAAAATTTTTATCACTTTTAAAAACTGGATATTTTTGGTGGATTTTAAGTCGTTTCAAGAATAAAGAAGTCATTTAAGATGTTCACACTGACATGCATTTTTTCATTAAATAATTTTCACACAAAACAATTTATTGATTTGAAATAAAACATATTAAATTCTGACAATTTGATTAAGTGTAAATCAATTGACATACATTTAGATACATGTAATTTTTTTTTAGATAAATGACACATTTTCATGTAATTAATGTAATAATAATTTTGACCCTAATATTTCTTTAAAAAAGTTTAACATGTTTAAGTCTCTAATAATAAGTTTTGCATCAGAACATTATTACTGTTCAGTCAGTTTTTAATTTTCAAACGATATACAATTTTAAATATATACTATATAAGTTTTGATATACAGTATACATGTTTTGATATACAACATACATGTTATTTTATACAATTTAAGGATATACAATATAAGTTTTGCATCAGAATATTACTGTTCAGTCAGTTTTTAATTTTCAAATGATATACAATTTTATATATTGTAGGTGTAAATAATCGTTAGTAACTTATCTTTCGAATCGAATTTAAATATTTTGATTTATCGAAAAATCAATTACTTTAGGACAAAAATATGCTTTTTCTAATTTGTGAGCTTTATTATTTTTAAAAAGTCCGATTTTTAGTTACATATGTAATACAATGCAATTTTCAACATCATTTTATTAATAATTATTTATTTTATATTGAGTTTTTGCGACACCAAAGAATTTATATGTATCTTACATAGAACAAAAAACATAATTATTATTATTAGAATTAATGGCAGATTTTACAAGAGCAAGAAACATACAACAGAATGTATAAAAATATTCAAAAAGAATAATAAAATTTACGTTTATTATATCCTGGTTTATTAAAATGACTGAATTACTTTAAGACTTGTAGAAAATTTTAAGAAGTAATAAATAGTCTAGAATTTCACAGACATCATTGCAATAAAATAAAAATATGTGGATAATAATGAGAAGGAAGCACAAAAATTATGGCAGAGCGCAGAAAAAGAAGTAAAAAATACATAAAAGTGTGATTTTACAACCGTTATCAGCTGCTAGTGATTTTAATAGTTGTTTCCACAGATACAGCGGCGTTGAAATGCGCAATTAGTATATTTGAGGTTCGTGGTTTGAAGACATCAAAGCACTTATGCAGTTGTTGTCAATCGGCAAATTCGTCGCAAATGATAGCTTTTTGACCCTGCGAAGAATGGGACAAATAGGCTGCCCATGTGACATTGCGTGCGCAAAGCATTTTGGGGGGAATACTACAATCATTAAGACTTTTCCGCTGAAAATCTTTTCTGTAATGATGCCTGTTAGTACTCGAAATATATACTCTTGTGCCTTGAAAGCACTTGTTTTATAAAACAAGGAAAAAACTTGTTGGGGACAATTGCACTTCGACATGAAGAAATGTCGTTAAAAACATTTTCATACAGTCTTTTGTGATTATAGTAGTACTTTTGTTTTTATATTTATATTTGTTCTAACGTACTAAATTGCAGGAAATACGCGGTGAGTAAAATGAGTTAGATCACGAGTTTCTTGGAAGTACAACATGTATGTTGGATTCAGATGTTGCATGTGATATAGAATTATTCATTTAACTTGGAAATCTCCATACATTATAGTTCACAGATCCAAACCGACTGCTTCGCATAGTAAGACGGATCAAGGCACAGCACACTGTACCGAATATAACCAATAATACCAGCAAAATAAATAATTAATAAAAAAATAACTAGTACAACATGCATGGGGTATAGAACTATTCACTTAAATTGGAAATTTTCATACATTATATAGTTCAAAGATTCAAATTGACTGCTCCGCATAGTAAGATGAATCAAGGCCTAGTATAGTACCGAGCATAACCGATAATACCAACAAAATAATAAAATAAATTATTAATAAAAATCCATGAAAGTGTTTCATCAAAATGTGGTCCCTTCGCACTTGCATAAAAGCACATTTTGATTGTGTCGATTTAGATTTGCATTCATATCACGAAGAAAACTAGGTGTCAAAATAAGAATTAGAAATAATATTATTCTCTCATTTTATTTAAAATCTTAATTTAAATAAAATATAAAAATAACGTAATTTGAATTTAAAATAAAAGGAGTTTTTTTTTTATATCAGAATTTCTTTTATTTATCATGGAAAGATCTTTTTTATGGGTTATTAGTTTAATTAATTTTTTCCTTCTCTGGTATTCATTTAACTACAAAGCATTGTCTTCAACGTGCCGAAAAAAGACATGAGACAAATGATGTAGTTTATATATTTATTACGAATACTTTGTTTTGGATTACTAATACAAAGAAATGAAGTTTAAGAAACTAAAATATTGAAATTGAGCCATATATGCTATTTTATTAATTATTTAATTAAGGTTTAATGCTTATACATCCTGTTTTTCTTATTATTTTCCCAGTTTATACCTGAAAGATATTTAAAGAAATGTCAATTTTCAATCATCTTAAATATCTTGTTTATTTTAAACCAGTAGCTTTTTATCTAAAAAAATAATTGTTACATAACCAATTTTTCAGTCCTGTTTGAAACTAATTCATTACAAATGCTATCAGCATAACTGTCTGCATTTGATAGCTGATAAACATCAAGACTGTAAAACTATTATAAAAATTTTCTCCTTTGTATTACTTTTCAATTTGGGGGGAGGGGACTGGGACTTCTTTTCCCTCGCATTTCTAATTATTCTCGGTAGCTTTTCACTCTTCATTTTACCTTCGAAATTTCTTTACAATAGAAAAGAGGAGAGAAGTGAGAAGGAAATTAGAAACAATGAAATAGTTTCAGAATTATAATTATTAATTCTCCCTGCCCATTGGTTTATTGAACAGTTTGGTGGAAGGGTAAAAAAAAAAAAGGTATTCGTCAAGCTTCATGGATTACCTACCTAATTGGTTAAAAGAAGAATTTCATTCCCACCTTACGCCCAATTAGAAAACGTTGGAATCGTTGGTTAGACAGTTGGTTCCATGTGAGAGGCGGATCAGCCAATTCGTTAAAAGCCCAAAGCTGGATTGTCATGGTCTGATGGTCAATGTTTCTTTCTTTCGTGCTTTTTTTTTCTTCTTCTTCTTCTTTCAACTGCAGTTAAGTTATTGACCAGTAAAAAGATTTTTTTTCTTTCTTCTTTTTAGGGGGAGGGAGAGAAAGATAGTAGATTCGAGAATTGAAGAGTGAGAAACAGGAAACAGTAACAGTTGTAGTCACGATTCAAAAGAAAATTAAAATAGCATCGTGGATGGCTAAATTTTATTATTTATCATCAGTGGCAATCACACGGTCACAATGAAGGCATACTTGTTAAAACTCATCGTGGATAAGAATCAGTTCTGAAATTTTAAGAAGTCGTTTCTACTCTGATGATAATGGAATTGTCGATGTAATTACAATAAATTTTCGATGGATGTTGAAGAAATGTCTTAGGCCATCGTCATTTTTTTTATAGTCACAAATTGGAATACATTAATATTCCTTGTAATCAGATTAATTCAAGGATTGTTTAATACTGTCCTTTGTTAAACTTATAAAGCTTCGTTTCATAATAAAAAAATATCAATGCTTACCACGTTCGCAAATTATTATTCTTATTTTTATTCACAATTATAAAATAATATCAAGTGTTATATCTTTGAATAGTGAAGTTTTTATTAGTTCTTATTGTAATTATCTTTAACTTTGAATATTCCTGTACATATAAGTTACATTGCCTTCAATTATTATTTTGACTTGTATTGTTCTATGTACTTATTGTTGTACATTCTTCTTTTCTAGATAACATTCCTAAATTAAAATACATCATAGGAATTGAAAACAAGAATTTCGAGTTTTAGAGCAATTCTGTTGTAAAGATTTAATTTTCACATTTTGTCGAATTCTTTTATCTCTAGTATTTTAACAGCATTTGAAAAAATTGAAATAAAACAGCATCAGCTAGTATACATCTCAAAGTACCTAGTTAAGTCAAATCAAGTCTAAATTAAAAGAGTGCAGCTCAGAGAAACAGTTGTTTAAAATTATTAAAATAATTTTCTCTTTGGTTCCGTAATGTTTTCAGAAGAAAAGTCAACAATTTTAATTATTTGTTTGATTCGATTTCAGTTGCATAATGTGATAAAACTGGTAAAAACTGTTTAAGAATAAAAGTTAAAAATACTCATTTTAAAATTTATAATAATTTATTTGATATCTCCAGTGTATTTAAATAAAATAATTAAATTATTAAAACATGAAAATAATTATTAAGATATACAACTAGAAATGTAATTTTTTTCCTTTTATAAAAACCCTGCCTTTCTGATATGTAAGAGTCATGTAAAGGATTTTAGCTTTTATAATAATGCTTAATAATTATTATTATTATTATTATTATTTTTTACTTTTTTAAAGAAAGAATGTCCAAGAAAAAATTTTCATTTGTGAAAAAAATAAAACTTATTTATAAATAAATCAGAATAAAAGAATTGCTTTTTTTGTTAAAGATAATAATTAAGCATTTTAAGAAATTTAATATCATATTTTCTAATTATATATATAAACAAGTAAATAAGTAGAAATTATGATAGTGATTGAATTTGTTATATATGTATATATATTGTTAAGCCTTTTAAAGCCTATGTTTTGAGGCAAAAAAAAAAAAGGGAACTTTTTCTTTCTATCAGAACTTATTATGAGCTAATTCTGGATACCTTCTCTGATCTATATCTCCGTTCAATACTACTCTTGCATTCATTTTGCAAATGACTTTACCACAAAAAATGTTTTGCTGCCCCTATCTTGTAAATTTCTAAGAATCAAAGCTTACTTTATCGTCCACTTCTTGCTGTCTTTTTTATTTTCTTTCCTCCACCAGTATACGTGCGAGGACTTTACAATATAAGGATACTATCTTCATATAGCTTACCGTCACTTCTTACCCTGGCATTGGCCTTAAAAAACCAGTTCCACTCCTATTTCTGCCATCAGAGCTTTTGAGGGGGGAAAAGAAAAGAAGTCGAGGAAGATGAGTTTGCTCACTAAAATACAAAATACATCTTCTTAGAGAGATTTATGGAAGCGTTGAACTTCGAACTCGTCGCCTACAGGAGAAGAAAAAGTCTTTTTAACTTGTCGCTAGCACAAGGAGGAAGTTCTTAAGTCTTGGTAATAAATTGGTTGTAGGCCTTGGTCCATGGACGCAGATTAGACATGTTGGTTGCATGGCTATTTAGTCTTAAGTTCGGGTCATGCCACATTGTGAATATGTTTGGGGGAAAAAAAAATACGGTTCGGGTGTTAGAACTGACAGAGAAAATTTGTCAAAATATTGGAAGACCTCTGATCATGTTTTGACTAATTGTAGCTATCATTTTTTACTACAGTAAAAGTCTTTATATTTTCCAAGCAATAAGATCTTATAAAAAATAAATCATAAATGAATGCTGACTACCTTCTAGAATAAGATATTAAAGGTTAAGCATCGGTAAACTATTTCCATGTCTTCAGCTAACTTTAACTTATATTTTTGGTTTTAATCTAAAGTCAGAAATTTAAAGCCACTTTATAAATCAATTAAACGAGATACATAAATTATTTAAAAACCAGATATATAAATTATTTAAAAACCAGATATGCAAATTATTTAAAGACAGATATATAAATTTTAAATTGAAACATACCGCTAACAACAACTATGCATCCAAATAAATTTAATTAATATGAGATTTCATTGATGTATTTATCCTAAAGACACTTTATAATTAATAAATCTGTATTCGTTGATTTAAATGTTAATTTTCTTATCCAAATCTTAAAATGATGTAATTTTTTAAAATCTGTGATAAATTTTAATTTAGAATAAAGTGTATTTACTTTAAAAACATTAACAATTAAAATTCATTAAGATTGCCAGAGCTTCGTTTTTATTTAAGAATATATTTTAAATGTTTGGTTCTAAATTTGAACTTTTAAAGACTAAACTTTTAATATCTGATTTTGATTGAAAAAATATAAATTACTTAAACGATACATTTATTTTAAAAATACATTTTATGTGCGTTTAAATAAATTTATATTTTTGTAATCAATGTCTAAAAACTTTTAAGTAATTCGAATTTAAAAACAACCCAAGCGCAAATAGTTTAAAAGGTGAAAGAATAACATTACGGTTTTTTTAATAACAACATGGTTATACGGTTACTGGTAATTCATATTTCGAAATTGTTTTTTTCCAAAAACTCTCTTACAAAATTCAAATAATTTTTTTAATATCAGGAAATGGTTGCTTAAATTAAATGTCTACGTCAATATGAATTATCTAATGGTCAAAGCATTAATTTAATCACTTTTAGAAATATTGAAATCTTTTTAAACTCTATGTGTAGATAATTAATTGAAGTTAAAAGACTTTAAAATGCATTGGTTTTTGGTTTTAATAAATTAATTTCTGCAATCTACTTTATTAATTTAGAATCTGTAACAAAAATGAATATGAAAGTTTGGTTTTTGTGTGTAACAAAGCAATTTCATCAGTTTTTTCTTAAGATTTTAATATAAAATAAAATAATGTCTGCCAAATATATATTTGTTTGTTCTTTAATGTCCTGACAAAATATATATATACTCAATTTTGTTATTACACGATTTTGATTTTCCACGAATTAGAAAAGAAAATTTCTTTTTACACGACTTAGCTCGAATTAACACGATCGACCTAAATTTTAGAAAGAAAATTTTGTTTTACTTTTATTTTTATAACTCGACATAAGAGACATAAGGAATTTAATTCGATTTCCATTTGTAGGAATTTCTCGAATTCTATAATGTCAATAAGGAAATTTTTCTGCATTTTGAGTTTGGTGTTCAAAGAGAAAAGTACCTTTTTGACGTTTATAAACCTTTGTTTTATTAACTATAACTGAAATATTTTTCGATAGCATGTACATAATTTACCTATAACAAAAGCGAAAAGAAAAGCTATCTCCTTGAATATTAAAATTCAAATTTTAGATTACCTTGCAACTGGACAAGACGCAACGTCTGTTGAAGAGCATTTTGGTCTACATGAAACTACCTTAAGAACTATAAGATAATCGGTATGTGCAATTAGATAATCGGTATGTTCTGAAACAAAAGTGCTAAATCATCATCATGCACAAGAAATATTATCAAAGAGAAAGTAGTAAAAGCTCTGGTAATGTAGATAGAAGATAAATCGTAGAAAGAATTCCAATAGACGGAAATATCATCTAGTGAAAGCAGTAATTTCTAGAGATAGCAATAATGTTGCAGTCTTAAGCAAACGTATGCCTATATTTTCAGAAAGTGACAACGAATAAAATCTTTTTTTTGTGTAATTCACATTATTTTGCCTAATTTTGTGTTCATGAATTAATGAATTTTTTTTTTTCGCAAATTATAATTTATTTTGTATGATGCATATGCAATCTTTATGAAATAAAATGTTTAAGATTCTAAGACGAAAACTCATGGTTTATTGTATTATATTTGCTGATTTCTCAGGATTGGAACCAATGTTTTATTTTTCAATAGATGCGATATTATTTTTACGCGTATTCTTCGGGAACATATCTATCGTGTAAAAACAGAATTGGGATGATGCAATGATGTCTAGGGACTAGTTTTACTAGGTTTTGATTTCTAATAAAGTAAATTCTTACGAACCGTTTTTATTGCTTTTCGAGTTCTAACCTGAGGGAATTCGCCTTAACTATTTTATGGGTTTTTGGGTTGGTTAAACATGATATATGTCTCACTTTGTTCTGTTTTATTTCATACACAGGTGAAAACTGCGTTGTAGTACAAGCACTATGTGTGTTTCAAAATTTCTGCTGCAGGAAATTCCGTAATAGACAGGAAACGACCTACCGCGATTTTAACATCCTTTTAATTCATCACCGGCGACTTCTTTAGGGCCACATAATTCTATGGAAAATTACTCCGTGTCACAGTACATTCTGGTGGTGTGCAAACGTTCGTCTTCGTGATAGAGGGGCGGTGCACAAACGTTCCCTGTCTTAAACATGACAAAACTGTCGTTTCATGACATTTTTATTCACCATAATAATAACGTCGGAAGACGTGTCCGTCATCCTGATAATGAGGGAGAATTTTCCCAAAAAGGGGCCAGGCCCTTCGGCGTTATAAATCAAGTGTCAACTTTTAGTGGGACTTGAATAACTATTTTTATCGTTACGTAAAAATTCTGATAATTGAAACAGTCTTGTACTTCGTTAGAAGCTTCCTCTTTTTTTAAAAAATCCTTCATATGTTTCATTGCTGTAATTTTAAAAAAATAATTTGTTATCTATGGTTTGGTTTGGTTTGTTGCTCTACAATCATTTTTTGCACACCTTAGGCTAATTAGTCTGGGACCTACTGTTTAACGTGGATTCCGAACCACTCACAAACATCCATGCCACGGCCAGGATTCGAACCTGAAGCCTGTAATACCAAAGGTCAGACTGCTAGCTGGCCATCAGGCCACTGTTCATCTAAGAAAAGATATTATCAAAAATATATGTCAGATTTTGATTTTTCCATATCATTATTTTTTTTAAGTAACTGTAGCGATTATCTTTTTTAATATGTATCTATATTTAAACGTGTCAACTTAAAATAAATATTTGCAATGTTTGATTATTTTTCCGTTTCATCCTATTTCTATTGTGAGTTCCTACTAACTTAGTGTTTCAACAAATTTATAATATAATTTATTTATTTATAAACCAATTGATCGATTATTATTTATAAATAAAATAGATACAACAAATAAAAAATTATTTTAATATTTTTATAATTTGCTTTTTGATCAATAATGAAAATAGTGTATACTTTTTTTTTTCTGGAAATAAAAGTAGCTGCTATCAAATACGAAAGATTTTTGAAATCTTCGAAAAAAATCTTTCTTATTTTCTAATACGTGTTCAATGAATATTATTGGTATAAATTAATATAAATAACTCTATGATTAAAATTCACGAGATGTTATTATTTAATTTAATTTAAATTTTCAAACAATAAAATTGTTCATAAAAATTATTTCTCTATTCACTGAGATAATTTATAAATTTTTCTCAATAAATAAAATTGTTTACAGTAATTAATTTTTTAGTCACTGACTTCATTGAATAATCTGTAAGGAAAAACTTTCAGTGAATAGAATGATTTTATAAAAATAAATAATAATATTATACAAAAAATACTTTTATGAGTGTATATTAATATTATTATATAAAATTCTTTTATAAGTGTATATTAATAATATTATATAAAATAATTTTATGAGTGTACTGAAATCATTTGTAATGAAAAATTTTAATTAATAAACCTATGAAAATAACAAAATTGATTTATACAATATTTACTAAAATGAATACTGCCCTAATATGTCTGAGTTCTTATATATATATATTATTGTAGTATTTGAATTACAGAATTATTTTCTTTCAGGAGCTGACTGTTGAATTGGGAAATCTGAGTTCTTTACGATTATTTATGTGAGTATTTGTTTTTAATATTTTGAGTAAAAAATTAAAAGAATGATAGATATTATTGCAATTAACTTTTTAAATAATAATTTCCAGTTATTATTTAAATGCTTTATATATATTATATATATATATATATATATATATATAATATCGTTTTGGTTTTCTTATTTTTGTATAATTCGATTTTTTTTTTATATTGAGAAGTAGGTACATTTTAATGTAATTAAAAAGTAAACATTTTGAAATTACAATTGTCTTAAAGTGTTTTCCTTTAAATATTTTTTATCATCAAAATTTTTAAAAAAACAGTCTGTTCGTACCTTAAGATTATAAAAATCTTATTATTTTATTCGGGAAGAATGTTAAAAATTTGATACATTTCAAAATAAATCTTATTTGCTTTTTTTTTTTTTCAATGAAGTCTAAAAAGTATATTAACTTATATCTGTTTTATCAAGAAATTTTTTATCAATCGGTAAGGTAAATTTATGCACATTAAAAAAAAAAAAAAAAAAAAAAAGCATCCTGGTTTTGTTAGGAACTCTTGGGAAGATTTGGCGAGAATTGCGGTCTGGTAAATTATCGCCAAAGCAGTAACTCAATGCGCCACACCTTGCTAATTATAAATCGAAGGCATCATTACGACACTCACTTTAAAGAGTGGAATGAGTACAGAATTATTGCTCTAGATAAATTGCAACCGAGATAAAAGTTGGAGCTATATGTTAAAGAGGTTGTCTAAAAAATATGTCGTTCCCATAATGTGACAATTTTTTGTCAGCGCCACTATGCCATTTGTTATTGGATTTAATGAACGACATGTTTGTACTAATTCAGTCAGGAATATAGAGATCAATTTTAAATGCTGCCGGATGCTTTTCCTTTTTATTTCCGATGCCGCCACCACTTTTATTTTATTTTGTTTTATGAAAGATTGCTTGTCAATAACAATCTACAATTTTATCTGCAGTTCCCCAATTTTTATGGCCGCTAGTGATGAAGCTGAAAGAAAAAGGCATGTCGTTAACTATCGGCTATGTACCCAAACATTTTTGCTAACTAATTAAGGGAGTAAAATTATTTTTTATTTTATTTCATTTATTCTAATTCGAATGAAACAGTATGGTTATTTAATTATTCCTACGAATCAAGCCAAATATAAAATTTTAACAACATATTTCAGTTATTTAATATTGTTCTTATAAGACAAGAAACTAAACCTTTTTTCTATCTATTGTCAGAATCAGTTAGCGGTGAGAACATAAGAAAAATTTTCCGTTCTTTTTCCAAGAATAATTTTTTTAAATGTTATTCTAAAGCAGGGGTGGTCATCCCACGACCCGCCCTAAACATTTTCTCGGCCCGTGAGATTTATCACACTTTTACAAAATATATTTATTTTATAATGGCCAAAATAGTGAAAACCAATGTACTAAAAAAATACATTATGTGTGCATCCATATATTCGAAAAATTAACTGTCGAAATTATGAAAAAAAAATTAACTTTTATTTTAAAATAATATTTTTACGAATATATGACAGATATTCTTGTAATTTATGAGTTACAGTTATGAGTTCGTAGAATAATTAAATTACCATGAAGCATGAATTTATGCGGCGAACTCATGATGCGTGCGCATCTATTTACAAAAGCTAAGTGAAAGAGTGGAGAATACTAATAAATTACTATATCGCACTAGTAAATTAAATATTTTCTAATGATTTCGTTTTTTATTTCATTGATATTTATATATTTTTTATATTTCATTTTTAATGTTATATATTTCTTTACAATGTGCGCGTTTAGTATCATAATTGTTATTATATTATCCGTGTTTACATGTAAGAATAATAGTAAACTCAAAAATAATAACTCATTATGTTTCAATTTATCACTCCAAAAAATGTCTATAGTGGATCTAAATCTAATATGGGGATATATAATTTTATATGTGGCCCGCGGAGTTATGATGCATTTCCAAAGTGGCCCGCAAGATCATGTGGGTTGCCACCCCTGTTCTAAAGCATTTTAAAAATAATTTTAGCATATGTATTCCTACCGTTTAATTGATTTTTTTCGTAATTTTGAGTATAGAATATTATTAACTACTTTTTAAAAAAATATGATTTCCATCAATTTGAAACTTAACAAATACACGTTTATTTTTATATATTGCCCGAATATCCTACTGACATACATATGTTCACAAAATTTCCGATTCGTGTAGTTGGAAGCGATTCAAATTCTAACGAATACGAGATAAAAAGACATCTGCGAAATGTGTGTCATTCACCTTATGAAAAAGGGGTTATGCATAACCCTTTACCCTCCCGATGTTTCCTGACGGGAACCCCCTTTTTACCCTTCTTTTTCCGGTTTTATTAGTCATTACAATAGTTCGTGATTTTCAGATAGTTAAATTTAGGGCACTGTACCAGAACCTTAAAAAAATTCATCTACTTACCTATATTTACAACAAAGATGTCGAATCCAAAGATGAACTGATGTCGTCTTATATTGATTGATTATAGAAGAGAAATTTCGAAGAATATAATAAAGTTGGTTTATCAAATTTAAAGATAATGATGTTTTGTAGAATGAAAAATATTTTATTCAAAAGTAAAGAATAATGTAATAATTCAATCTACTCTATGGGGTTTTTCACATGTTAAAAAAAAATATCGTTAAATTGTAAAATAAATTATAATGTAACAAATTGGTTTCAAATATATGTTTTATTATGCCATAATTAATTTCTTTAACTTTAATTACATGGGATTATTTATTTTAATTCAACACATATTATTTACTTAATTAAAAAATGTAATTATCAATATTACCATATAAAGGAAATAATTCTTGTAATTTTTTTTAAACAAAGATACTTCAAGTCAAAAGTGATTTGTAATAAATACATCCCTGAAGTATATTTAAAAGTGAATTGCATTTAAAATTATTGCAAGTTAATTTAAATCCACTGACGAGTAGTATTAAAAATTGCAGAATAAATGAGGATTTTAATTATTTTCACTCATTTTTTATTACACAAGGAACTAAAGAATAAAAAAACTGACGTAGATGAATGACACCAAAATAATAATTAATTTATTTACAAGGAAGCAATTTTAAAGAAATTTTTTTGATGAATTTTGAAAATGTCTTCCAAAATAATTTATTGTAGTTTTGATCCAGCTAATAAGTATAATATTAAGAGTTCTTTATTTTCAATGGAAAAAAAAATAAATAAACCCACTACTGTATTAAAAAAAATTGTACCATAAGAAATTTTGATTATTATCTCAAAATTATTCATGATACTAATAAAACTCCTTTTTGATATTCATGCAGTTTTCTTTAATTATTTAATAATTTATTGTAGCTTTGGTCCAACTAATAAGTACCTCATTAAGAGATGTTTATTTTCGAAGAAAATTAAAGCAAAAATAAACCCTCTATTCTTTTTTTAAAAAAATTTCCATAAAAAATTCTGATTTTTATCTCAAACTTATTCATGATACTAATAAAACTCCTTCTTTATATTTATACAAATTTAGGTTTCGCAGATGTACTGGATAAAACATGTTTTAGAATGTCATAACATTTTACAGGATTTAGACGCTCATATTTAAAGATAATTTATGCCATACCCGACACCACATTAAAAAAAATGACCAAAGTTCTGACATGAATTTATAATTTTTAATCGAAGCCGAAATAATAATTCTAAGCGACTAAGATTCAAGGTCAAAAGACTTTTTTTATTATTCTTTTTATCAATTTTTTTTTTTTTTTAATGACACTTTTTTTTCTTCAAAACCTTGTCCGTCATCTGTAGTAATACTTTCTTTTCTTTCCCATCATGTGAGACATATATTTTTCAATGGCTCAACTGTAACAATCAGTATATTAGTGGAACAATAAATATACCATAAATTTCGCCTCATTCTCATTAAACACTGCAATTTGTTGAAATTATTCTATTTAATCTGCCTTTCCTGATACCAGGTGGCAAGGTGTAGCTTTAATTAATTTTATTCTCATCACATTATCTCAGTAGTATTACGTACTATCATAATTGACTTTTCTTCTTAGATTATAAAAATAAAGATAAATCAACCGTATCAACTTCATATGATGTCTACGAATTTATCAAACTGAAAACCTTCCCTGTAAAGGAAATATATTTATTATATTTTTTTTCTTAATTAATAGAAGGATTCACAATTCATATTTGAAGTGATTTTTTTTTACATTAGGCTTGGAATATACTTTAATGATTAAAAATCAATCTGAGTGTTCATTTTGTATCATAGCAACCACTATTATAACTATAGAGCGGCCTGATATCAAATTGGCTAGTGCTCTAGCCATAGGTACCACAGGCTTCAGGTTAGAATCCTGGCTGTAGCATGGATATTTGTTAGTGGTTCGGAATCCACGTTAAACTGTAGGTCCCGGTCTAATTACCCTAAAGTGCGCACAAAATGACTGTAGAGCGACAAAGCAAAATATAATTCTGGAATATATATTTTATTTCTTAATCAAAATTTCCTCATAAAAGTTGAATTATTTTATGGCATTATAATTATTATCTTTTCATTTATAAAAAATAAATTTTGTCTTGTTTAAAAATTTAAGAATATGTTTTAATTATTTACAAAGAAATTTTAATGAAAAACTGGACTTCTTTTTTTTTTTTTTAAATATCATTGAGTTTCAATATTTAGCTTCTGAAAATTAATACACATTAGGTTTTTGTATTGAATTGATGACATTCTGTATTGCTGAATTGAATTGATGACATTCTGTATTGATGAATTCAATTGATGACATTTTTTACTCACTTGATGAAATCAGTTTTCTCTTGCTTTTATTTCATAATGTCACAGAAAGAAAAATAATCAGTTAGAAAATTATTCAGAGTTTATTGAAAAAACTCTAAATTTATCTTCTACTTTTTACTTCCTTGAAAATTGGAAGCTAATTTTATTCTGAAATTGTTGCTTGGAAAACCCATATGCAAGGAAATGATTCTGTTTGGTTTGCCCGGAGTAGAGTGCGATAACAAAACGGTTCTCACCTTGTTGCATAAGTACCCAGGTTAAAGGATTTTACCTATTTCCCTCTTCAGCATATCTCACCTGGTGATCCCGTGTCACTAACCTACAGCAATCGGGCATTTGAAGGTTAACCCTTTTTCCTGTTAACCCCTAGTTAAGGCCTCTTCTGCGAGGATCGTGCTCCAAGAATTCTTATGGCAATCCTTGAATAGGACATCCGGATGTTCAGAAGATCAGTTCTTCTGAAGATGCTAGAAAGTTTGAATTTAATCGGTTATGAAATAAACTGTTTGCTTAATTTCAAATTAATTGAAGTTTTGTAGAGTTAAAAAAAAAGAAATTTGATTGAATTATTCTTTAAAAAAAATTAATTGTAAAAGCATTTAAAATAGTTATCTCAAAGAAAAAAAAAAGTGTTTACTTAGTCAGTCAACAAGAAATCAGTTAATTAATTATTTTAAAGTGATTTTATTCTCTTTAACTCAGCAAACATTAGTTCAAGATTAAGAAAGCATTTCATTAAGTAAGAGGATTCTCTAATTTTTAAATTAAAAGTGGAATAAAAATTATTAAAAACTAGAACTCTGTTCTTAAGATTTTAGAAGTTCAGGAGCATTGGTTTTATTATTATTTTATTGCCAAGGTATGATCATATAAAATGACAAGAAATAAAAATTTCTTTCACATTAGGTTTTTAAGCCTTTACTATAATCTTACGCATTTATTTTAATGTATAAGATTTGTACAATGCTTTTGATTTTGAAATTAGGTAACAAAATAATAACTGAAAAATAACGGAAAGGAATAATAATAACTTTTATATTTTAAATAAAGAATTTGGATTGTTTTTAATTTAAAATTGCTTACTTCATTTTTGCATTCTTCTAAATTTTATACAAATTGAAATCATAATTGCCTGTAATGGTTACTTGCTTGTATTACTTACGTAAGAAAGCAATTCTGTACATAATGTGATCTGAAAGTTGATCATTTTAATATGTTGATGTTACACATGTATAATTATTTGAATATTATTAAATGTTAAGTTTATATTTAAATATTTTCAAACGAAATCTGGATTTGCAGTTGATGAAAACTCAATAAATGTGTAACAATGAAAACAGTAACATATTATTACATTGCACATATACGAAAAAAAAAAGTTTCAAATTTTAACCAATTATTTGGTGACAAAAATCAAACAATGTCTGATATATTATATAACTATCCTAATATTCTAATATAACAAAATTAGCCTAGTGGTTAATTTTGTAGAGTACATTTCATTTTTTTAATGATACTGCAATGTTCAATATCAATGTGAAATTAGCAAAACAAATATTTGGAAAAAAAAAAAAAAAAAATAGATTTCTCATATAGACACCGAATTAGAATATCAGTTGATTTTTTTTATTTCATTTTTAAGCAGTATAGAGCAGAAGTTAATATAGTAGGATAATTTTTTTTATCAAAAAATATAATTCCAATAAATTAAAAGTGTGGTTTTTTTATGATGCTTTATTTGTCAAACAACTTACATTCCACGTGCGGTTTCATGTTAAAATATCAAGTAAAAATATTTATTTTTTAATAAAATTAATGGGAATAAATGACTTAATCTCTTCGCTTGTATAAATAATTATTTGATATGTAATATTTTAAAAACAATTACTTAAATAAATTTTTGTTTTAATAAAACCAGGTTTACAATTGTAATTAATCATCTTACACGCACAGTATAATTTGTCTTTTTCAAGGTTGAAGTTTTGTGCTAGGTTCTTCTTTTTATGTACCCGTTTATTTTGTTACTCCAGTGGAATCTCAGAGAAGAACTTATTCTGCGGTCTTTTTTTTCCCCTTATTTTTTTCTCCCCCTTATTTTTTTCTCCCCTCTCTGGTTTTTTGTATAAAATTAAAGAGGAAAAAAAATTTTTTTTTTTTTTTTTCAATATACTTAAGTAAGAATTTTTACTTGCCTGAATAGTTTATTAGCTACAATTTTAGACCCATTCCTTTGTGGTCTTTAAAAGCGTGGAAGTATTCATCAAGCTATACAACTTAATCTAATTCAAGAAAATGAAAACAATTTCAAATAACTAGTGACATGCTTCAGGTAAACGCCAATTTGTTATTCGGAATTTTTGTCAATGATTTCTTTTCTAATGCATTTCCCCCCGTAAATTTAACATCTCTGTAGAATTATAACTCTAATAAAATGTTCAACAATTTTACGGACTTGAAGTTTTTAGTTCCGATTTGAACCAGTATGCCTCTTTATATTTTGAAATAAACCATATAATTTGAAATCTTTTCGAAAGCATTCATATTTTCCAGAAACAAAATAATCATTTTATTTATTATTTTATGATAAAATTAACTGTTCCTTTAAGAATGTATGGAAAAGGATTTGAAATTCAATCTTTATTAAAACAAATATTTTAATTCTAAAATTTTAGGAATAAATACTATAGTTAAAGATAGCGATTATTGTTTATAAAAATTAGTTATCACATTGAATATAATTTTTTTAAATGAATCGAAGTACAACTTATACCCTTTGCAGAACAGTATAAAATTACCATAAAGCATTTTAAGCAATTTATTTGTATACACTTTATATATCCCGTAAACTCTGATATATCCAACAAATATAAATTAACGAAAAATATTCTGTGGTATAATGATTTCTGTTCTCTGGTATTATTTTCGTTTCGAATTAGTTTATATTTTTAGCTCATTAGATATTCTGCACATTTTTTTGCAATAATAAGAGTTTTCTTTTTTAACCCTTTTGCATTAGTAAAAAAAGAGTATTTATAATGTATACATATGTGTATTATTTTATATGACATGAATGAATCCTTTAAAAATTACTTGATAATCAAGTTTCCTGTTTATAATTTTCATTAATGATAATTCAGAAAAAACTCTGCCACATGCCTATTTATATTTGTAGCTTATAAGATAAGGTGTAAATATAAATAGGCATATGGCAATAGGCAATTATTTTTAAATAGGCAATATATAATTGGCATTTTTTACAATAATAAGGGTTTTCTTTTTGAGATTTTTTGCATTATTAAAATAACAGTATTATATAATGTATCATTATAACGTATATATAATGTATTATTGTATTTTATGTGTGTTATTTTATATGGCATGAATGAATCCTGCAAAAATTACTTGATAATCAAGTGTCCTGCTTATAATTTTCGTTAGTTATAATTCAGAAAAAAAATCTGCCATATGTATAATAGTTAGCTTTTACAATACGGCTTTGTATGTATATTTTAATCAAATTTTTCATTTTTCTAATTTTAGTCATATGATATGTTTCACTTAATTCTATGGCTCTCTAGTATTATTTCGTAAGACAATAGTCCATTTTTAAATTTATTTGAAAATTTCTGGTCCTTCTAGCAAACTTAAAACTTTTGAAACCGAGTAGAATTGCTTTTTTTAAGTACTGACAGTATTTTGTATCTAGAAAGAGAACAAATATCTAAAAATCTTTCATATTTCAGAAATAAAATCTCCACGTAAATAATTAATTTTTTGGCACAAAACTATTTAACTGCTGAAATGAAGTCTTATTTCTACACTTAATCCAAAATAAAGACGTCTCGAGAAACGCTGCTCCTTTACTTTTCTATTAATCTTAACTGCAATACTGCTTTGTGTGCTCAGTCACTTGGCAGTCCATGTGCGAATATGCGACCACTCTAGTTAGTGCTCAGTGATGCGGTTGAAGTAATTCATTGAAAACAACGTGAAAACATCCGTTCGTATAACTACCTCGCTCATAACACCCTCATATATCTTGGTGCAATTACGGTAAACTCCTATTACAAACCCTTAAAATAGCGGTGTCGGTGGGAAGACAAAGAAACAAACACCTCCGTTTGGGAAACAAAGGGGCAAACGGAATTATGTACAAAGAAAACTTGAAATAATAATCATAGTGGTCACGCTACGTTGCATATTAGTCAACCGCATCATTTTTAATGATGATTATTTAATTCTCTCCCCCTAACCCCCATCCCCTATCTTGTACGTTAAATTTCGCTATGTGCGCGCCATCACATTCGAGCAACCGACTGTCTATTATTTATTGGACTCTCATTATAATATCACTTCCGATCTAGGCCACGCCCCTGTGACGTCATTCCACATTTTGAGTGTTTTCCTGTGCGCATTGATTTTCTGGAGAGGTATGTGAAAATGCCCATAATAATCGCCTTCCACCCCCCACTCTTTAAGTAGAGGGCGCTTTCAGGAGTGATAGGGGTTTGAAAACGGTTGGAAAGAAAAGGCTTTTTGGCAATTTTTCAAAACTTGGGGAAACCTGCAAGGATATGTTTAATTAAAGATGATGAAAAGCGTTGGTCTTTTCGCATCCTAATTAAAGGAATGATTTCGGATATCTGGTCTTTATTCTCATTCGAATTCTCAATATTAACTGAAATTCAGCACATGAAAAAAAAATTATTTTTTTTTCATAAAGTAAACTTTTGTTTTATATTTGTACATTTATAAAATAAATATTCATATTTATGAAACATAATAATGTTATTAAACATAATATAAATATTTATGAAAAATTTTATATATAACATTTTTAAAAATCTCAGCATTATTGTAGAAATTTAAGTAATGGTGTCAACCTATTGCCTCGTTAATATACATAGATTAATTAATAAGAAATGCCATCATCTGTAGTATTAATACATATAGGAATTTATTTAAGCGATCATTATCATCGAAAGATAGAAAGAGATAGAATAGATACTTAATGTAGATAGATTTACAATAAAAAAAAAATCACTTTTTTTTTTAAATCTATATGCTATGCAGTTTGATTTAATTTACAATAGAAACTGGCTGAACTGTTACATATGAACTGTATTGACTTAGTAACATTGATATAATCTGCACTTAAATATATACTAAAGATTACAGATTTTTTTTCCCCTCGTGAATTGAAAGTCAACACCTCGCAGAAAGCAATCAACTCGATTGGAGGAAAAAATGAAGATAAAGAATAAAAAAATATTTGTATTGATAATTGATTCATTTATGAGACATTGGTTCTCTCACTTGGTGTTTAAATACAAATAATATAATAATCATGACAAAAATAGATCTTATTTTTCTTTTGTGCATTATAATTAATCGTGATAAAATAATTATTATTAATTACATTATTGGTCATTCAAAATTCAATGCAAGCAATGAGCATAATATCAATGCAGCAACTAAAATTAAGCAATTAATTTTACATAGTTATCAGGAAGAAATATTAGAATAAAATAGAGAAATATTTCTTTTATCTTGAATTACCAAACTTCTTTACTTAAATAAAGTTGAAATTTACATACTATGGACCAATTTGCATGGATTTGTAAAATATGCATTACATGACAATCTACAGATAGCCTGATGCAATTTCTGAAGCTACATGCATATTTAAATCATTCAAGTTTGCACTTTTAAATTGTTAAAGTAATGTTACTCCTAATACCTTCACTGACTGTCATCCAAACTTCTTAGCTTTCATTTATATTTAGAATTTTTCCAACTTCATCTGAACATAATAGATGAAATAAAACTGCATAAAATCTATTCATAAAAAATTAATGTTACTTTTAACAGTAAGTATTACAAAAGCAAAGTGAAAAATAGAAAATACTTATGAAGACATTCATGAAAAACAAAAAGAAAAAAAAAATTTCAATGTTTACGGCACTGAACACTCCCTAACTTAACCGAGTTGATTTAGTATAAAATTATTACATCTTGCTTAATATATATAATTATTTGAAATTGTATATTCATTTATATTTTTTATTTTTATTTTTTATTGACTACAAGTTATTTTTCATTTATCATTTTCACAAATTATATATCATTTCTAGATTAAAAGAATGAATAGATATTTTGACAAAACTTATATTAAAAAAAAAATATTTTAATGTCGTGTATTATGTATATTATTACGTATGTCGTATATTACGTAATTCCCTTCTAGCGTTTATATCAGATTTATTTATTTATATTTTTCAAAATGGTCTCTTTTTTTAATAGAAAAAAAAAAATATTTGTACATACAGTTGCAAAAATAAAGTTATAATAGTACAAAAATATAGTTTGTAGTATTAGTTTATACTATTTTAAATTACGCATGTTAATTAAAAGTTGTTTAAAACGGAAAATAAATATAGTTGTAAATATTCCGGGTGAAAAATTTAATCCGTCGAGCCGGAGTCGAACCAGCGACCTATGGATTTCTGAAATCATACATCTACAGTCCACCGCTCTGCCAACTGAGCTATCGACGGTTATAAAGCTGTTATTTATTAATTTATATCACAGTTTTTGGGAACATGAAATTCATGCTCTGAATTTTTCCTATCTCTCCTTCGAGGGCAAATTTTCTGTTTGAAGCTACCGTGGCGCCCTCTTGTGATGTCTGGAATAAATTCTTGCAACAGCATTATTATCAGAAAATTATTATTTTTATATAGACAAATATATATTTTACTATATTCTTTCATTATCAATTTTTATCAATAAATTTATTTTTTAAAATAACAGCAAGACGTATTTTTAAATCATGCTGATTATTAAGATTAAACTTAGTGATTAGAATCTTGTTATTTAAACTTTCCCCGAATTGCATTTTCATTGTTATCATAATAACAATATGCAATTTCTTTTTGTGTTGTTGAAACAGAAAAATAAAATCTAATTTTCAATAATTAAATTTCAGTGACGCATGTACTTGTGTGTACATATTTTATCGTTATAAATTAAACTTGTTGATGTGATAAAAGTAAATAAATCTCTTCAAATGATTATTTCATAAAAAAGTTATTTATGTAATAATATAATACTATTTGTTTGAATTTAAAAAATGCTAATCTGTTTAAAATTTTATTACTTGAACAGAATTGAATTTTTTTTAAGAATATTTTTAATTTACATAGGTTTGAGCAAGTTATTAATTTGAGTTACTTTTGCCAAAACGATATGTAATAAGTCTTTTTTAACAGCTAAGGGCTGAATATTTATTTTGTTTATATAATATTTTATCATGCTACATGAAATTTTAAATATTTTTCAAGAGATAATAGTATAAAAAATTGGTAATTAAATTTGTGGAAGAGGCACTGTATACAGAAAGTACATTTACTTGCCTAAAAATGCGTTATAATTGTTTCAATCTTGGCTTATTATTACCTTTTAATTTAGATTTATAAAATAGGCCATTAAATTAAATTAATTAAATGTTTAATATGCCAAATATTTGAATGAATACATCATTATCCTTTTACTGATTTCAATGTACTTTATATAAATATCTATTTATATTATAGTTGAATTAAATATCGAAGATTTGAATAAAATACATTGTTTAAAAGTGGCAAATAAAAATATGTAGTAAAAGTTTTTATTTTCTACTAATTGATGTTATGAAATATTTAGTAATAATTTTTTCTACGCTATCATATTGCAATTTAATAGTAATATAATCTCGAAAATATATATAAACCATCATTACTTTATATTATTCTATTTTTATTTCAATATCTCAAATATCTAACTGAACAATTATCTTTATTCATTATAATATTATGCATGCGCATCAAATTTTTTTATCTCCCTCTGTGTTAGGAATTGCGTTGTCTAATAATATTCCTATTTTCTTCTGTTATTAATTTTTTAATATTTGATTTACCTAAACAATTTTATTTCGTATTGTTATTTAACAAAATGCACTTCTTTTTTCTAAATCAATTTTCTTCAATCCATACATTTTAGCAAAAAAAAATTGATGTATAAAAGTGCATTTTGTACATCAATTTTCTTGCTAAAATCTATGCATTGAAAAAAATTTATTTATATACTGTTAATGAACTAAGTGTTGAATTTTTTCGGGATAATTGGGAATTAAATTTTTCACAAAAACGTTATATGCATAAACTTTTAATATACGTCAGAAGTACTTAGCAGGAGAAGACAGGATATCATATTTAAAAAAAAGAAAAAGAATAGTACTGTGTCTGAAATTATATTGATTTATTAAAATAAAATTCGTTATAATATATATACTGACAGGAAATAATAAAAAATAATAGAATTATGTCTGAAATTATATTAATTTATTAAAAAAAAAATCGCTATAATATTTATATTGTGAAAGTGGTAATTAAGGAGGTTCTATAGTAATAGATGTAATTAAAAATTTAATGTTCTTAAATCAACAAATATGAATGAATTAAATATTATCTTGGAACGTAAAGTAATTAAGCAACTAAAGTTATTAAAATTCGCAAGTTATTTAATATGTGAGAAAGGTACTCAATAATATTTTCTTAGTAACTAAATATCACAGTGTAATGTGATAATTTACAGTGCTTAAACTCGCAGTAATATTTATATAAAAAGTGAGATGTTACACATTGAGTGCACATAATGTAATTTAAAAAAAATGTGAAACGTATTAAATTAAATAAATACCTAGACAGAGTAAGTTCTCATATGGTTTATATTTTTTGTTCAATTTTTATATTTAAGATGTATTTAATCCGCACCAAAAAATCAATCTGAAATTAATTTATATTCCAGATAGCATTCGTATTCTCCTTTTTGCCTTTCCCACCCCTCCGTTTTTAATGGTCTTTGGTACCTCAGGCTTCAGATTCCAATCTTAGCGGTGGCATGAATGCTGGTTAGTGGTTCGGAATCCACTTTAAACTGTAGGTCTCTGTCTAATTATCCCTTGTGTGCACAAAATGATAATAAAGCGATAAACCGAACCTAAGCTGAGATCCTTTTAATTGTTTATTAATTGTCAAAAAAAAAATTTAGTGAAATTCAAAAATTATTTCTAATTTTTTTGTAGTGATTAAAAGAGGAAAATAAAATTCAAATTTATTATTGTATAAAAAAACAGCAATATTTTTTCGTTCTCTACAACATCATACAGGCCAAGGATTTCACCTTTTCATCATTTGAAATGGTGATACTCCAAACTCTAACTTAACCTCAACAGACTTAAGAAAAAATAGAATCTAAAAATAAGGTTTTATTCCCTCTATGGAACTTTTAAGTTTTCTTTCCCCCCTCTCTTTTGTGAGATTTGTATCATATGTGTGCCAAGCAATCTGATTTGACTGCATTAGATTACTTTTTTTTATTAATTGCATATAATTATTCTACGTCTCATGATTAAAAATAATTCTTCAAATATATATAGACGGCCTGATGGCAATTGGCTAGCGTTCTGGCATTTGGTACCACATTCTTCGAACCCTGGCTGTGGCATGGATGTTTGTTAGTGGTTCGGAATTCACGTTAAACTGTAGGTCCTGATGTAATTAATCTAACGTGTGCAACAACAAAAAAAAAAAAAAAGAGATCATAGAGCAACAAATCAAACATATCTACTTTTTCTATCGCCTATCAATTACATTTTATATTTCAATCATTATTTGGACCGACTTACTAAATGTTCAGTATTCTATTACGTAAAAGACTAAATTTTAATACATTTTAATTACACCGCATTCATAAATAAACTGAGCACATTCTTAATTTTCATCGCACAAATTTATCTTGATTTAAGGAGTAAGAAGCGTATGTTCTCTGAGACGCTATGCATTCGGGGATGGATTCAAAATTCCGTTGCTTTCATTCGTATTTGCATTGGCATAAAAGTTTGGGGATTACGGGGTGTTCAATTGGAAGGGAGAATATAGGTAGGTGCGTGTGTGGAGATCGTTTTCTACCGCCCTCTCTGTAACGATGCGTTACCCCCGTAATACAGATCACGTGATGTGCCCACATCCCACAGGTTTCATTGTCATTAATCACGTGACTGCTATACGTCACGCAAGGGTTTATCCAACCGTGAGCTCCTCGACCATGATGTGAAAGTGGGAGTTGACTTCGTCGGGGTTGGGATATGTCATTGGTCAGAAGTGGAGGGGTTGGATTTCGGTCCTCGACCCCCGGGGTAAGCCCCCCTTCACCCGTTGGGTGGCATTCACCTCTGAACAGAAGTTTCCTTGAAAAAGTGAAGGATTGGGAGGGGGGAGGCTGGGGTGCGTGACAGTTGCTGAAGTTTTTTTTTCAAAAATTAAATAAGCCATGGATAAACAAAGTTTGCTGTGTTTTGCTTTTTCTTCATTTAACAGGGGCAAAGAAGACATTTTCTGACCAATATAATGTTTTGGCATCTTTGGTAAACGTATATGATATTTATTTGTTAAATTTATTTGTCGTTTATGAGTATGCATGAATTCAAAATTCATCTATAGTTTTTAGATAAATATTGAATCAATTGGTAAAAATTTGATAAACTTTTTCATTATACACGCAAATATATATAATATTTATAAGGTAATTTCTTAAAATGATTTGCAACGTAAAAAAGTAAAAGGTTCAGTTCTGTATAAAATGGAAGAAAATCGTGCATTGTAATTGCATTGCTTGCAATTGATAAAATTATAGATGCTGTACAAAATTTTTATGAAACCTTAAAAAATGCATTATTTTTTTAAGCTCAAACAAATTGTAATATGAATTTAATGTATTAAAATTTTGTAATGAAATAATAATGAAAAAATTTTTAATTTAAAATGAAAATCATCAAATTATTTGTAACAAAATTTATATAATACGTAAGCTTTGAAACTGTTCTTAATATTACATTTAAAGATCAATAAGTCCACTTTTATATGAACTGGAATGTATATATGACTGTATATGTGTATAAAGTAAAAAAATTTTACTACAAATTAAAATTTGAATTATTTCTGATACTATAATTATCTAACAAATTAATTATTTATTTGGAATAATTTTCAAAATCGTAATGCAATAATAAATATATACTCACATATACTCGAATTAAATCGCTTTTAATAACACAATTTTTAAAACAATTAATTTAATAAATACAATAATGGATTAAAAATTAATTATTTGTTTTGAAAAATCAGGAAAATATTATAATAAATATATACTCTATGATTAAATTGCTTTAAATAAAACAAATTATTTTCTGAAAGAAAAAAAAATCTGCTCTAAGGTAATTGATACAAGAAAAATAAGCCATTGATATATTTGGTGAATAAAAGTCTTTAAAATAATATTCTGTTGAGAAACGAACTGTATAAAAAGAATATCAATAACCAATAGCAATTTCGCTTAGGGGCAAGTAGTTTAGTTTAATTATCAAACTTTTTTATCTGTATCTTATTTCTAAATTTTGAATTATAGATTTTGAAAGCAGGTAAGAAGACTTTCATCTCAAATCTTTCTCTCGAAAGGTAATTATAATTGAATTCCAGTTTAATGGCAGATTTCAGTCGAATGATCGATTTGGAAGGAAAACTGCTCAGTTAGAAGAGAGAAAGAGTTTCACATAATTTATTCATCATATAATCCGGATGAGCGAGAAATTGCTAAAATAGGCACACTGTTATTTTTAATATCCCCTTATCCAAGTCCGTCTTTTAATTCATCCATCCATTCTGCATTGCTTTCGATTTAAAAGCGATATTATTTTAAGGGAAAAGTCGATTTTATATTAGTGAAACGTATGAAATCGATTCATTTCGAAACGTTTCCCACCATTCGTTTCATGCTAGTGAAATAAATAATATTAAAGGACTGATTTTTAATAAAAAGTTATTCAAGCAATAATTATTGTTTAAGCGGACTGCATAAATTAAAAATCTGCATTTAGATTAGGAATAGTGTAAAGAATAAGAATCTAGCTTATGCAGTTTAATAGTTTTAGTGTTTTCATCATAACGATTATTAAACTTTTAAAATTAAAAAGAGATGTTATCGATTATTGAATTAAAGATATTAAAATCAGTAAAGTATATATCAGCACCTTTTGAGTGAATTTCACTGCCATAGTAAATAAACACATGTAAGCTTACAAAACAATATTTGTTAAGTATACATAGAATATACCGTTTTAAAAAAAAGGGTGTTTTGTCTTTTTTTCCCCCTCCTCCACTTTTTTTTAATAAATGTACTATCGATATTTTATAATAAAAAACAACGTAATATTAACAATTTTTTATTCCTTTCTTTTAAAGCAAATATTTCGCTTTTTTTTTTTTTTTTTTTTTTAAACCCCACAATTCAGTTTTTCATTTCTTATAAATAAAAAAACATTAATTTGTAAATACTTCTTTGGTAATATACTTCATTTGTAAAATTTTCTATAAATATTTCATTTGTAAATACTTCTTCTTTGAATTAAACTCTTATATCCATACACCTTCAAAATTTTATCTAATGTAATTTATCAATAATACAAAATTCTTATTTTTATAATTTTTATTTCATTTATACCTACATATATTTAATTCATTTTATATACATTAAACAATAAATATAAATACCATTAAAAATTTAAAAAAAAAAAAAAATCTTTGAATTGAAAACTTTGATCCAAAATTCATAGGAAAAAAAATTCAAATTTGTATGAAATCTATTGAAAAAGGATTAAAAAAAACATTATTACACCACAGTATTTTTTAAAATTTATTTCATTATTTTGAATACATAGGAAATATTTTTTAGAAATTTCTTAAAAATTAATGAGAAGACACATTAAATAAATAAACATTTTAAAATAACTGAAGAAATAAAGTTGAATCCAATAAATCATTTTAATATATTTATAGAAAATGCTAGTGTCTCATTCTTTGAATGCCTATACGCTATCGTCTTTTTCTTTGAATGTCTAAAGACATTGAAAGAATGAGACGATGAACAGAAAAGTCTGCTTCCAGATAGATAAAAAGAAGAAGAAATAAATAAACAAATAAATCCCATTGCTTTGGAACTGCTTGACTTAAAACGAAGACCTATATCACAATAGGTTATACTGGTGGACGACATGATTCTCTTTTCACATCACAATAACTTAGCACGCCCTCATGGCTAAACACAATCACTACACTGTGTGTGTGTGTGTGTGTGTGTGTATGTATGTGTGCGAGTAAAGGCGCGTATCTTTTTTTTGGGTGTGGTTTGGAAAACGGAATATATAATCAGATGTAAATGTAGGCAACGTGCACCCAAAATGACTGGAACCCATCGATTTTGCTCCGAGGTTGGTTCATCATTTCTATTCTGTTGCGCTGTGACCGTAGAAAGTTCAGCTCGACCCATTTAGACCACGAGTGGCTAATGTTAAAAAGAAGATAACAACAAAAAAGATGTAGAAAGAAAAGAAAAAAAGAATAATAATTGTGCCCCGTAGAAAAAAAAAAAAGTGGGGCTGGGAGCTTGTGGGCAAGAAAACGCAAAACAAGTCTTCCTTTTTTTTTTTTTTTTTTCTGCAGGAGTTATGAATATTTAAAGGGAGTATAAAGAAAGTTGTTTTGCAAGGAAGAGGGGACTGAGTCACTCGGTGCTTGGAGTGATTAATGACTTTCATTAATCAGGCAGCAAAAGAAGATCCCTATAAAACATACTACTTTCTTCATTGAGCAGCAGCAGATAGTAGTCTTCTGGCATTCCGCAAGATTATAATTTATTTTTCGCCACTATCTATCAGCACTATTTTTCTGCTCGAGATTTTCAATCTAGTAGGGTTTCTGTTTGTTGTCCAACGTTTCCAAAGAAGGGTTTGCGTGTTGTGGTGAAATGGGAAATTAATAAAAGAAAAAAAAATTTTGTAATTGGAAAATGAAACCGAATAGGTGACGAATGTTCCCATTTTTGAAAGAAATTTCTTTGCCTGCTATATTTCTTTTTTTTACCCTTTACGTGGAAAATAAATCTTATTTTCAATTCCTACTAGTGTAATAAAAATTATTAAGCTTCTGAAATTAATAACTTTGCTAGTTGCGATTTATCTTTTATCACAGTAATAAATTACACTTTTATGAACGTGAAAGTTCTTGGAATACAGTGTCAGAAAGTTAAAATATTTTACTTCTTTTTTTGTACCATCAATTCCAAACGTTTTTACTATTATTTGTCTGTGCATTATAAATTGTTCTTCATGCAATTTTAATATTTTCTGCATGCATATGAAATTTCAAAATAGTACATCAATTCATTTAGTTTTATAAAAGCATCGTAACATAAACAGTTTCAATAATAATTATATAAATATGGAATATAGAATATATTTTATTTATAAAGAAAATTTTTCAAAATATCTTCTAGTTTGATCGATGGAAGATATAGTTATAAATTCACGTTCAGAAATATCGATTCTTTTATTTTTGTATCTTTATAATTAGCGTAAAACTCTTTTAATGTTTATTATTTTTCGATAAATATATTCCCTATGGAAGAATAATTACTGTTTTTTTTAATAACTTGTTAGTTACTTCTATACTATTTTATTTAGTTTTAAAATTATATATGAATTATTTTTACAGAATAAAAAAAATATTTTATAGAAAAATGGGAACAACTACTTTGATAAAATAGTTTTAGAAAGATTTTTCAAAATTTTACTATGAAATTCGAGCGATATTAAATTTTTGATGGCTGGTTAATGTCTGAAGTGTTAGATCGAATGATACTCTCGCAGCTTTAAAAGAAAACATATTTAAATTTTTACATTTGTAAAAATGGGAGATGAGAGATATTCAACTGAATCAGTTTATATATAAATATTTATGTAAATATAACATGAAAATAAAATTTATAAATCATTATTTTAAATTCAAAAAAAGGCATTCTGTAAATTGTAATAATAAAAACAGTCGAAAACGTCTTAATTTAAGTACATACACATAAAAAGATCGCAAATTAAAAAGAGTATTTGCTTGTTCTACCAGATAATTTCTTGTACATAGTCGCTCAAAACGTTTTAACAAAAAAATAAATAAAAATTTGTGGTAAACCTGCATGTTCTTGTCGCGTGGTTACAAATGAAATTATTCTTCTGGGACTAGACTATTCTCTGTTGAGTTCTTAAGAACATAATTTAATGGCCAAAGGAAGATAATTAACCTTAAAAGAGAAACGTGAATACACTTTAATTTTTAAAGCACGTGAAATCATTTATTGGTTGCCATTTAAGTATAATTCAAATACTGTGGCTTGTTAAAAAAAAAAAAAAATATATATATATATATAATCTATATTTAAAAGTTCGATTAACGAAGCTTACAAATTAACCATAAGCTTTTAACATAGACTTTAAGTTATAATTACTATTTTTAATAATAATGTAATTTCCTTTTTTAATCAGGCAATGGCAGCATTTGAGAATTAAAAAAAAGGATGTCGGTTGAAAACTAATTTTTTTAAATTTAATTGTAATTTGAAATTTATCACAGGCTCTTGCAGCGTTTTAGAATTTTGTTTATCGATTTTATTTACATAGTTTAAATTTTTGTTCTTAGCTTCAACATACCATTTTATGTTATTGGTACATATCAGTTGAACATGAGGTCCACCGATGTTCAGTAACAACAACATTCCATTTTGTTATAGAATGAATATTAACTTTTTATAGATTGTGGCATATGAAACCGATTGCACAAAAGATATACGAATTATATATGATATATTTACACTTTTAAGAACGACATTTGAAAAAATTAAAAATAATCGATGTAACTCTGAAAAAGAATATTTAAAAAGGCCATATGATAAAAATTCTATACATTCTGTTCTCATTAAAATCGTTTTTCATTATTTTATTACATTTTGGTATTATTTGCTTCTGCCATAGTTTTCTTTTTTTTTTTTTGTTTCAATTATCTCAAATAGCAATTAAGTTATAAGCTGTTGCCAATATTTTATTTGTCCTTAGAATATATTAAAGATTAATTTTTCAGTGGGTATAAAAACTGCAATTATTTGGGCAAAACATTTGCCTTCATTTATACAAAAAGGAAATTGAAATTAAATTTGGAAATAATTTTATAAAGAATTCTCACAAACTTTAATGCTTGAAATGTAAATTTTGTATCGGCGAATTTCCTTTTATAATGATAATAATGAGACTTTGAAATGCTATTACTTTCCGAAGCAGTAGAACTCAATAGTTTGCTATCTCCGGATTTGTCAGTAGATATTTAAAACCTCTTAAGGTAACTTTTTTTCCCCTATCAAATGCTTAAGTAAATAAGTATGCCCCAGACATCTCTTAAGATTATTTTAAGACTATGTAAGTCGATATTACCAATATGTCTTTATCTTTTTCTAAATGTTTAATGTGGAAAAAATAAGGGTATGTAGTAGGGTTAACAAAAATTTTGCAAACTGTTACTTTTCTTAAAGGACGCTGCTTTTTAAATGTTTTAAATTTTTTATGTATCTACAAAGATATTATGTGATCTTTATCTTTGATTTATTTCTAGAGAAATATTTATCTTAAATTCTTATCCATTTATTTGAACCGTTTTATTGAATAAGCTGTCGGAGCACATATTCTTTTCTTTTGCCTTACAAAATATTGCCAGTAGTATTTATTTTAAAAGAAATGCTAATTTCCAAACTGGTTATCTGCCTTTTATTCTTACCAGCAATTCATTTATTCATTTGTACTATGCCCTCTTTAAATCTAAAGTTATTTTTACCGAGAAAGAATACTTAAAAAGCGCATCGTTTAATTTGAAAATGAATAAGGTAATAACAATATCTAAACCTGAAAGTTCTATTTATTTTAATTCATTTATTCTCCTTACAAAATAGTAAACTTATTGTAGCCAAAATATTTTTAAAGCAGAATTTGGGTTACACAATTACTTATTTTGGCTTCACAGTTGATTTATTTTTTTAAACACCAATATTTGATTATTGAATAAAAATGTATTATATCTAAACTTAAAAATCTTTTCTTTGATTTATAAATGAGACATTTATTTTTCGGTTTCCCATTTATTATTTCTCGGCTTCGCTGTTCGTTTATTTCTTTAGTAATTTTCAACTCAATGTTGATCACCATCTTTTATCACTGTGGATTCATTTGTAATATATTACTGAATAAAGTATTTGAATGCATTTATACTATTTTGACTTTGCAAATTCATGAACCTATAAGAATCTTCCTTTTCCATTAACATTCTACTATCCAAATGCCTACAAAATATTATTTTGTTTCTCTTTTGCTTTATTTCTAAACAGCCAAGAATTCAGTACTTGAATATTTAATTACCATCATTTTTTTTACCATAAGATAATCTAAATCTTTTTTTTACACCGGTCAGAAACTCTTTTTATACAACTCCAACCACTATAATTTTTTACATCTAACACTCTTTTGACTTTACAAATTCACGGACCTATAGGAATCTTTTGTTTCCATTGGCATTCTAATAATAAAATACCTACAAAATATTATTTTGTCTCGCTATTGCTTTATTTTTAAACAGCCAAGAATTCAGTACTTGAATATTGAATTCTTCTCTTTTTATCATCGTTAATTCATTTGATAAGACCACTGAATAAGGTGTCGAACGTATCTAAACCTTTCCTGTCTTACAGAATGCTGTGAAAGACAATCAGAAACTTCTCTTTACACCGGTACTCCAAAACTATAATTCTTTACATCTAACACTCGTTTGACTAACTATAGGAATCTTCTTTTTTCATTGACATTCTAATAATAAAATGCCTACAAAATATTATTTGGTTTCGCTTTTACTTTATTTCTAAACAGCCAAGAATTCTTCAGTGCTTGAATGTTGAATTCTTGTCTTTTTACCATCATTAGTTCATTTGTGTTGGACTACAGAATAAGGTGTCGATCGTATATAAACCTTTCCTTTTGTCTTACAGAATTCCGTGAAAGACCATCGGAAAATTCTCTTTACAAATGTATTCCGAGCACTGTAATTTTTTACATCAAACACACTTTGACTTTTCAAATTCACAGACCTATAATAATCTTCTTTTTCCATTGACATTATAATAATGGAATGTCTATAAAATATTATTTGATTTCGCTATTGCTTTATTTCTAAACAGCCAAGAATTCAGTACTTGAATATTGAATTTACCATCATTAATTCATTTGTATCAGACTACTGAATAAGGTGTCGAACAACTTACAGAACCTTTGTCGAACCTTTCCTTTTGTCTTACAGAATGCCGTGAAAGACCATTAGAAACTTCTCCTTACACCAGTACTCCAAGCACAGTAATTCTTTACACCTAACACGCTTTTGACTTTTCAAATTCGCAGACCTATAATAATTTTCGTTTTCCATAGACATTCTAATAATCAAATGTCTACAAAATATTATTTCGTTTCGCTATTACTTTATTTCTAAACAGCCAAGAATTCTTCATGTGGTAAAAGAATCATCTTGAATGTTGAATTCTTGTCTTTTAACCATCATTAATTCATTTGTATCAGAACTACAGAATAAGGTGTCGAACGTATCTAAACCTTTCCTTTTGTCTTACAGAATGCCGTGAAAGACTATCAAAAACTTCTTTTTATACCGGTACTCCAAGCACTGTTACTTTACATTCTTTTGACGTTTCAAATTCACAGAACCTATAGGAATCTTCTTTTTTCATTGGCATTCTAATAATCAAATGCCAACAAAATATTATTTGGTTTTCAACAAAGTATTATTTGGCTATTGCTTTATTTCTAAGCAACCAAGAATTCAGTACTTGAATATTGAATTTACCATCATTTATTCATTTGTATCAGACTATTGAATAAGCTGTCGAACATAATGCAGTGAAAGACCATCAGAAACTTCTCTTTACACCGGTACTCCAAGCACTGCAATTTTATACATCTAATACTCTTTTGACTTTGCAAATTCACGGACCTATAGAAATTTTCTTTTTTCATTGACATTCTAATGATCAAATGCTTACAAAATATTATTTGGCCTCACTCACTCACTCAAAATATTATTTGGTCTTCATTTCCAAACAACCAAGAATTCTTCAGTGCATGCATGTTGAATTCTTGTCTTTTTACCATCATTAATTCATTTGCATCAGACTACTGAATAAAATGTCGAATGCATCTATTGTCTTACGTTTATCCTTTTGTCTAACAGAATACCGTGAAAGACCATCAGAAACTTCTCTTTACACCCGTACTCCAAGCACTGTAATTTTATTCATCAAACACTCTTTTGACATTGCAAATCAATGAACCTAAAGGAATCTTCTTTCTCCATTGACATTCTAATAATCAAATGTCTACAAAATATTATTTGGTTTCACTCACTCAAAATATTATTTGGTCCTTATTTCCAAACAGAAAAGAATTCTTCAGCACTTGAATGTTGAATTCTTGTCTTTTTACCATCATTAATTCATTTGGATCAGAACTACAGAATAAGGTGTCGAAGGTATCCAAAGCTTTCCTTTTGTCTTAACAGAATGCCGTGAAAGACCATCAGAAACTTCTCTTTACACCGGTGCTCCAAGCACTGCTGTAACTTTCAATCTTTCTTTTTCTGCCACCACTCCGTTCTCATTAGGAGTCTGCAGCTAGTAAAAAGAGCACCAACTTGACCCACATGTGGTCTCGTTGCGCATTAATTTTATTACTGAGTCTGTCGGCAGCCGAGCGCTGTAATTAACGAAACCGCTGGAGGGTGCACGGACGGTCATTAATTAGTCCGGTTCCTCTTCCTTCTGAAATGTCTGAATGTTCCATTGATGGGCACAAGCCCACCTCCCTTTACGCCTCCTTCTTCCTATCGTTATTTCTTCTTCTTTTTTTTTTCTTTTACCTCCACTTTTTTTATATATATTATTTTTATTTCCCTATCTTTTCGGTACCAATTTTTGAAGGGGATAAGTTAAAGACAATGAGGAATTGTCTTTTTTGAAGATATTAACCAGAAAAGATGTTCACCTATTATTTTTTTTCTTTCTTTCTTTTTATGAATGAATGAATGAGTGCAGGTTAGGCAGGAGTGATTACAGGAAGATAATTGCAGATTTTTTTCTTCTGTTACAACGATGCTTTTGTGTATTACATAAAGTAATTAAAATATATTATTATAATGATAACTATACATATATTTTAAATTTTTGTAGCATGGATGTTATTTTGAAAAATTAAGGAATATGTTCTCGTATTCTGAAAACTAAAACTAGTAGAACATTCAGGGTTTAAGAATGTAATGGAATTTAGTCTAAGACAGGGGTAGTCAACCTTATTATATTTACCAGCCTTACTTTTGTATCTTTTCTAGTAGTAAAATTTTCTAACCACCGACAAGTTCCACAGTTGTGGTGATTTATAAAGTAGGGAAGTAACTTTACTTTATAAAATTTATAAAACAGAGTTACAGCAAATTGAATCATATGATAATAATTTCTTACCAAATATTTTATGTGGGACTTTTACTAAGTTTGGCAGAATAAATATTTATAAAACAACTTACCGCATTTAAATCTCTCTTTTATTTATACTTTGCATGCATATAAGCATGAAATCTGATGGAGTTACATTTAATTAATTAAACTCTTAAAGACTTTCGTAATGGTGTGAATCTAAATATTGGACATCTGCTAAATTTTTGTAAGAAATAAACAAACGTCTCCTCTTTTGGAAATATTCAGGCAGTTTTCTTTCTTTGGTTATAATATCATTAACAGCACTAAAAATTGATTCCACAAAATATGAAGTAGGGAAAGGTATCAATAAACTGAATATCATTTTACACACTGTGGAGACAGGCATTTTTAAACAATATTTGAAAATTATTCTATTTCAAGATTTAAAAAAAAAATCAATTAAATTTTAAAAAGTAAAGTGCTTCAGTAATCGTCAAAATCCCTAAATTCCACCAGGAAAGCTGGAATGTCCACTAATGGGCAGTAGGGACCATGTTAACTACAACTGGTCTAAAATATAGTACAATAATTTGTTTTTTGCAAGATTATTCTAGAAAAGATATTCTAATTTTAAGAATGTGTTTTTAAAATGCTTTGATGGTATTTCATTTGTGTTATTTTGAAATTCTTGACTAACTGAAAGATATTTAGTTCTTACAAATAATTTTTCAACAATGTGATTGAGTACTTGTGTTTCACATTTGAGATAGTCTTATATAAGAAAGAGAGTTCTATTCCTTAAATCTTCATTAATTAATTCTTTATACTTTTGAATAAATGATATTTTTATCATATTTTATTTAATTAAATATAATTCAAATTATGCATTTCAGTTAACATGTTCTATGATATTAAAGTGAAATCTTTCTAATGGTAGTATAGTATTGACTATGATTTTGAGATAAACTGTGAAACAAGAAAGTAAATTGAGTTTAATCTTATTAAAGAAAAGTAGATTTAAAATTATAAAGTAGATATTTCAGGTATACAATTGATTTGCGTAAGTTATTTTTAAAATAATTTGATTGCCCGTTTAAAATTATTTGATGAATAATGCAAAAATTAATGGTTTCAGTTTTATAAAGATTTTAAATTAAATTTATCATTATAATCAGCATACCAGAATATAATTATCTATTTATTTCTTTTTTCCAATGAATTATTGTTTCTTTCTAAATAAACTTTGCGTCTTTTTTTTTAACTGTAACAACATTTTTTAATTTACGAAACATATTCTCAGATATTTAAGTTTAATTAAAATTATTATAATAGGTACTGTTTTATTTGTAAAAAGATAAAATTACTTATCAATGATTATGATTTTCTTACTTTCTTGAAAAAACCTTTATTTTTAATTGATTGCTTGAAAAATATCGTATTTTTTTTCACATTAATAAAATTTGTTGTCTTTGATATTTATTTATTATGATATTGCAGGAAAATTTTATAGTGTTTGTGTGAGTTTCAGAAAATTCTCCTGCTTTCAAAATACACCTACGTCAATATACTGATAAATATTGCATTCAACGAAAAGGAAACATATTTCTGCGATATTCTGACGGATTAAAAATCATTTCGATTAAAATTCATTAGTGATATTGAATCGTTAATTTTTTACTCAAAATATACAATTCATCCGTGATTTTTGAAAAATGCACATTAATGCAAAGGTAGAATAATTTAATATTTAAGCATTTTGACAAAATCATTTTACATGAATGTTGTGAAAGCTGGTAGAATAATTTAATATTTAAGCATTTTGACAAAAATCATTTCACATGAATGTTGTGAAAGCTGTAAAACATAAATGATACAAATTTTGAAGATTTGTGGGAAACTCATTTTATCCATAGATTTAAATATAATGGATTTATTATGAAAGAAAATAACTCTTTTTTTTTTTTTTATGACTACGAAATAAATATTTCAGAATGTTAAGAACTATGATATCAGTTAAACAAAAATTACTTTTATTTTTTTTTTAATTTTCAACTTTTTTTTTAAAAAAAGAATTTTTTCTTTAAACTGTAATATTTTAAATGCTTAAATTTTTTTTTATAATATCTTAATTACTTTTACAGTTCTATTGCACAAAGCGCATAGCTCAATATACAGAAACTACTTAACTTAAACACGAATTTATTATTTTATTCTTAAATAATGATTAGGTTTGTCTCCATTAAAAATGTGCAACTCTTAATGTTTGTAGATCTGATTAATAATTTCGTAATTAAATAAATTCGAAAAATGACATTTATTAGGATTCCATCATTGCAATTATCCAAATAAAAATAAATATTATATTTTATTTATTTTATATTTTAAATATAATTACATTGTTATATGAAAATTTTTAACCTAAAGGTTATCAAGTTGGGCACTTATTTTTGCAAATACGAAATTAGTTGGGATTTAGGATATTTCATTACTTTTTTTGCCTTTCATCTTTTGTGAGAACATCACGCAATAAAGGACACATGTCACAAATTATATTAACATTTCCCTTCAGTGATGAAACATTTTGCATGATATTCTCCCCTGTACGTTTATCATTTTATTTCGTGACAAATCTTGTTGCACCTTTCAATGCACTCTTAACCAGATTTTCATGCATAAAGGATAGCGTCAATGGTCAAATGGTTACTCCCACATCATACACTCTCAATACCTGATGAGTTTTTCAAGCAAGTCCTAAATTTATTCAGCATAAAAGACACAGAGGACTTCGTGTGAAAGGTAACATTAAAATCAAATAGTGAAAGACTTCGTGACTATAATGGGTTGTGCCATGCCATCAGCACAGTGATATATCTAATCTGTTAATATGACCACGGCAGCTGATTCCCTAAGTCGCTTGTCACATTTTGCCCGCCTGTTTTCAAGAGTTAAAAATGGCTGGTCATTAAGGACTGTGTTTGTCATAGGGGATTCTCTTATATTTGCTTTCTTCTTTGCTCTCATTTTTCATGTTTTTTTCTTTTCCTGTCCCAATCATTCCATCTTGTTTCACAACTCTTTCTTGGAAGCCAGGTGCTTTCCTGAAGACAGGTTTTTTTGGTAGGAGATCTGAGAAATCAGTGCACAAGATATTTAATGGGCTGCTTTCTTGAAGGGTTGTTATTAGAGTTATCATTTCGGATCATCCAACAAAGATGGATTAATTTCTTTATTTTATTAGAATCAATTTTTGTTTTTTCAATATCGCTTGTTAGAAATTGGAACCTGAAGACATATAAATACATAACCGTGATGCACTTAATTCAGAATGTAATGAAGATAATTGCTAGTGTATTCTAGCATTTATAACTCGGGGTATGTTTGTCAGAAAGCATTTGATTGATACTAACTCACGCATGATAATCTTAATTCCTAAAAAAAATTACTTATAGAATATAATTGTTTTGAAAAAAAAAAAAATTAAATTATAGTAAATAAAATTATTTAGGTCTTGTATTTATATTTTAAAGTTGAGTTCTTTAATAAAGAAGCTTTTTTTCTCATTTGTTAATTATTTTACGATTATTTAGTAATTTGTATTATGTAATTAACAAAAAATTTCATTATGTAATTAACAAATATTTAATGGGCTGCTTTTTTGAAGGGCTCTTATTAGAATTATAATTTTAGATCATCCAACAAAGTTGGATTAATTTCTTTATTTTATTAGAAACAATTTTTGTTTGAATATCACGTGTTAGAAAACAGGTATTTGAAGACATATAAATGTATAATCGTAATGCACTGTTAGTTCAGAATGTAATGAAGATAATTGAAATACTACATTAAAAATGTGAGAAATTATTTATCACATTTTTAATATAGTATTTCAATTATCTTTTTCACCATATTTTGCAATTGTTAAATCATATTAAGATATTTATTATTCATTATTGCTAATGCAATTTCTGTTTTAAGAATAAATAAAAATTTGGATTAAAAGTTTAAAATTTAATTTTTTAGTAATATGGTTAACTATTCATTATTTTAAAGTATTTGTAAAAAATAAAAAAGGAAAATAAATATAATCTAATTTTTTAATGTATCTGTAAATAAGAGGGTTGAAATGCAAAAATTAATTTTCAAGCACTGTGAGCGATTATTATACTTATACTTATACTTCAGATAGAAAAATATTTAATACGTTTTTTTTCCATCTTTTTACCTGGGTTATGTTTCAAGATAATGATTACTAAAAAATATTGCGTCTCCGATATTCGATTTATATTTCTCATAACTAATGAAACGGATCGAAAAATGGCAGCGATTAAAAAAAAAAATTCATTTCTGCATGCAAAGATGGAAAGAAAAAATAAAAATAAAATAACAATAAATAATTCACTTCTGAAACATATATAAAATATGTTCCATTCCCATTCCTGAAAATTTATAATAAGAGTTTCGAAGAGGGAGGAAGAAATAATTCACAACATTAATTTTTAAGCTGCAGCCGGAAACACGACTGAAACTTAACGAATTTTATACAGATTATTACCTAAAAGGGGGCGAAATAAGAAAATGTGGCCGAAGGTTTGCTTCTGCAGTCACTGTGTTTCGAGATTTCTTTTGTGCGATGAAATATTATCCTGTCATATACCGCGAGGAAAACTTAATTACTTTGTATCGAATCAGCACGTTCCTGCAATTCAAATGTCATAAAGCCAACCCTCGAAAGAAGCATGGAAAATTATACTTTTTCTTAGACATCGCATCGTTTCACGATTTCTGTTCGTGAAATATTTCACATGGTGTGAGTTCTGCCCATGAATTGAATCGCTGTGTTGCGCTCCCGGTTGCTATAGCGACTTCCAATCAGCAGCGACTTTTTAGCCCTAGCCATGCATACAAAAATAGATCCCTTAAATTCTTTTGCTGTTTTCGAAGGGGCCGTATATAAATGGCAGTTTTTCTACAAAAAAATAATTGCTAGAAGTTTTTGAGATTTGAACATAGGTATTGCTGTATTTTTAAGATTTAAGCCTTGGTATTGCTGTATTTTTGAGAATTGAGCATTGGTATTGTTGTATTTTTGGATTTGAGCATTGGTATTGATGCATTTTTGAGATTTCAGCATTGGTATTACTGTATTTTTGAGATTTGGGCATTGGTATTGTTGTAAAATAAATAAGATTAATTTGAACATTGGTATTGCTGCCCCAATATATATCTGCCCCTTAGGTTTCATAGTTTCAACTCTTTTTTTAGCATATCTGAGAAGAGTTCCTTTAAAACATATTGCTTTTTTTTAATGGTTAGGTGTGAAATGACAATTGCTATTAATGATAAAGTAAATCTCAGAGAGGAAAAAAATATTTTTATCATTCATACCAGTAATATTCAAACTTTTGTTAGGATTCTTAAGTGGTGGTTTATTTAAACATGTTTGGATAATTTACATAATTTAAAAATTTATTGAACAGCAATTATTTATTGACTATTGTTAAAAAGTTATTTACTCAAAAAATGGCAAATCTCCCTCATCAAATGGGTATAGTATTCGAAATTTTAATTTATTTTTTTTTTTAAACTTTTTTTTATTCGATGAAAAAAAATCAGATTTTTTTAAAAATACCATTATTATATTTATTATTAGAATGAAAATAAGATTAATTAGTTGCTCATATCTATAAAAATATAAATAAACTTTAGCTTAAAAATAACAGTTAAAATATTTTAACAACACATACCTAAACATGAAATTAACTGCATAGAAATTAAATTATATCAGTTAGAAACAAGATTAAATTGGCTTGAAACATTATGTTTATGATTTTAATGAAAGAAAAATAATTTAAGATAGAATTCGGCTTACAAAGCAATAATGTAGAATAGTAATTATACTAATAGTAGAATAATGTAATTATGACACATTATATTTATAATTTTTTTTTCTGAAATTTTTTATTGCTATTAAAATTCGTTAATTTATTTTATTTAATATTAATTATTTTTTTATATTTATATTAAATCAATTGCATTTAAATAACAATTCAAATTATGAAAAATTAAATAAAAATTATAAAAGTATCACAAGAGACTTATTCTGCTTCTGTTTTATCACCTCTTTATTTCAATAATAAGCCAAAAATTTCATATTATTTTAATTTTTAACATCTTTTGATATAATATTTTAAGCGAGAAGATATTTCGTTTCATTATTTTTTTGGGAATAAAGTAAAGCTTAATATGGGTCCTTCAACGCTATGAGAAAGGTGGACCTAAATATAAGTTCAAAATGATTAGATAAAAGTCACAGTAATTTAGTATTGTCTTTAATAGAAAGGAATTCAAGAACTATTTAAATTTTCTATCTTAAAATGCATTAAAACTGAATGTGCGTGGGCTATCATTTAATTGCTAAAAATATTTAAATTTTCATTTTTCAGTTACTTTATCTAAAGAGCTTAAATCCAGAATGATCATTTCACTTATCATATCTAATAATAATAATAATATAAATAATATTCGTATTTTATGTAGTTTTTGAATGCAGATTGATACTGTCTCACGTTTTGCTAATTGTATATTTGTATTGCTACATTATATGATAAATTTTTTAGAGCGAAAAGTATTGAAACATTAATTGATAAGGTACTATATACAATAAAGATTTGTTTTTAATATATGAAAATTTATTTTAATACAGTGTAGATTAACATAAATAATAATTAAATTAAGATTTATTTTCTCTTAGCCTACATTTTTTTTTTTTTTTTTTTTTTTTTTACCTTATAGAAAATCATCATAGAAGATAATTACAGTGAAAAAATAAAACAACTCAATTAAAAATATAAAATCCTTTTTAAATGCTTAATTTCAACTTAATTTGTATTTTAAACCATGATCACATTTCTTTTTTAAAAAAAATCTGTAAATGATTTGTACATAGATACTTTCTTCAAAGTTATATTTCTATTAAAGTTACAAAAAAAAATAAAATGTGGTGGGTTTTTTTTTTTTTTTTCAGCGGGGAATGAAGGTTATCTTCAAAATCTGATAAATATGCTTTATCACAACTGCGCGTGACATCAAAGCTGGTAAAAAGTTCGTAAAAAATTAGACTTAAGAATAATAAACTGGTCCAACGTGCTGCGAATATACATTTTTTCGCCTAAAAAAATTGTTTTCCCTCATATATTTTTTTCCCTCGTATATTTTTTCTCTTATATTTTTTTCCTCGTATATTTTTTTCTCTTATATTTTTTCCCTCGTATATTTTTTCTCTTATATTTTTTCCCTCGTATATTTTTTCTCTTATATTTTTTCCCTCGTATTTTTTTTTTCTCTTATATTTTTTTCCCTCGTATATTTTTTCTCTTATATTTTTTTTCCCTCGTATATTTTTTTTCTCTTATATTTTTTCCCTCAGATATTTTTTTTTCTCTTATATTTTTTTTTCCTCGTATATTTTTTCTCTTATATTTTTTCCCTCGTATATTTTTTTCTCTTATATTTTTTTTCTTATATTTTTCCCTCGTATATTTTTTTTCTTATATTTTTTTCCCTCGTATATTTTTTTCTCTTATATTTTTCCCTCGTATATTTTTTTTTTCTCTTATATTTTTTCCCTCGTATATTTTTTCTCTTATATTTTTTTTTTTTCCCTCGTATATTTTTTCTCTTATATTTTTTTCCCTCGTATATTTTTTTCTCTTATATTTTTTCCCTCGTATATTTTTTCTCTTATTTTTTTTTCCTCGTATATTTTTCTCTTATATTTTTTCCCTCGTATATTTTTTTCTCTTATATTTTTTCCCTCGTATATTTTTCTCTTATATTTTTTTCCCTCGTATATTTTTTTTTCTCTTATATTTTTTTCCCTCGTATATTTTTTCTCTTATATTTTTTCCCTCGTATATTTTTTTCTCTTATATTTTTTTCCCTCGTATATTTTTTTCTCTTATATTTTTTTTTCCCTCGTATATTTTTTTCTCTTATATTTTTTCCCTCGTATATTTTTTCTCTTATATTTTTTCCCTCGTATATTTTTTCTCTTATATTTTTTCCCTCGTATATTTTTTCTCTTATATTTTTTTCCCTCGTATATTTTTTTCTCTTATATTTTTTCCCTCGTATATTTTTTTCTCTTATATTTTTTTCCCTCGTATATTTTTTTCTCTTATATTTTTTTCCCTCGTATATTTTTTTCTTATATATTTTTTCCCTCGTATATTTTTTTCTCTTATATTTTTTTCCCTCGTATATTTTTTCTCTTATATTTTTTCCCTCGTATATTTTTTCTCTTATATTTTTTCCCTCGTATATTTTTCTCTTATATTTTTTCCCTCGTATATTTTTTCTCTTATATTTTTTTCCTCGTATATTTTTTCTCTTATATTTTTTCCCTCGTATATTTTTCTCTTATATTTTTTTCCCTCGTATATTTTTTCTCTTATATTTTTTCCCTCGTATTTTTTTTTCTTTTATTTTTTTTCCTCGTATATTTTTTCTCTTATATTTTTTCCCTCGTATATTTTTTCTCTTATATTTTTTCCCTCGTATATTTTTTTCTCTTATATTTTTTTTCCCTCGTATATTTTTTTCTCTTATATTTTTTTCCCTGTATATTTTTCTCTTATATTTTTTCCCTCGTATATTTTTTCTCTTATATTTTTTTCCCTCGTATATTTTTTTCTCTTATATTTTTTTCCCTCGTATATTTTTTCTCTTATATTTTTTCGTATATTTTTTTCTCTTATATTTTTTTTTCCTCGTATATTTTTTTTTCTCTTATATTTTTCCCTTATATTTTTTTCTCTTATATTTTTTTCCCTCGTATATTTTTTCTCTTATAGTATATTTTTCTCTTATATTTTTTTCCCTCGTATATTTTTTTTTTTTCTCTTATATTTTTTCCCTCGTATATTTTTTCTCTTATATTTTTCCCTCGTATATTTTTTTTTCTCTTATATTTTTTTCCCTCGTATATTTTTTCTCTTATATTTTTTTCCCTCGTATATTTTTTCTCTTATATTTTTTTTTTTCCCTCGTATATTTTTTTCTCTTATATTTTTTCCCTCGTATATTTTTTTTCTCTTATATTTTTTCCCTCGTATATTTTTTCTCTTATATTTTTTTCCCTCGTATATTTTTTTCTCTTATATTTTTTTCCCTCGTATATTTTTTCTCTTATATTTTTTCCCTCGTATATTTTTTTTTTCTCTTATATTTTTTTCCTCGTATATTTTTTCTCTTATATTTTTTCCCTCGTATATTTTTTTTTATTTATTTTTTCCCTCGTATATTTTTTCTCTTATATTTTTTTCCCTCGTATATTTTTTTCTCTTATATTTTTTTCCCTCGTATATTTTTTCTCTTATATTTTTTTCCCTCGTATATTTTTTTCTCTTATATTTTTTCCCTCGTATATTTTTCTCTTATATTTTTTCCCTCGTATATTTTTTTTCTCTTATATTTTTTTCCCTCGTATATTTTTTCTCTTATATTTTTTCCCTGTATATTTTTTTTCTCTTATATTTTTTCCCTCGTATATTTTTTCTCTTATATTTTTTCCCTCGTATATTTTTTTCTCTTATATTTTTTCCCTCGTATATTTTTTTCTTATATTTTTTTCCCTCGTATATTTTTTCTCTTATATTTTTTCCCTCGTATATTTTTTCTCTTATATTTTTTTTCCCTTATATTTTTTTCTCTTATATTTTTTTCCCTCGTATATTTTTTTTCTCTTATATTTTTTCCCTCGTATATTTTTTTCTCTTATATTTTTTTTCCCTCTTATATTTTTTCTCTTATATTTTTCCCTCGTATATTTTTTTCTCTTATATTTTTTCCCTCGTATATTTTTTCTCTTATATTTTTTTCCCTCGTATATTTTTTCTCTTATATTTTTCCCTCGTATATTTTTTCTCTTATATTTTTTTCCCTCGTATATTTTTTTCTCTTATATTTTTCCCTCGTATATTTTTTCTCTTATATTTTTCCCTCGTATATTTTTTCTCTTATATTTTTTTCCCTCGTATATTTTTTCTCTTATATTTTTCCCCGTTATATATTTTGTTCCTTATATTTTCTCTCCTTTTCCCTTCCTTATCTTTTAATTGTTAGAAAAATTGTTTTGAATGAAGATTTGTAAGTTAATTATCAATTTATAAAAATATAGTAATTCTTTCTAAAATCTACTAAGAAAAGAAAAATATTGAATAACCTTCATATAATAATTTTCAATATGATCAAAATTACTTAAGGTTTAAACAGCATTTAAAATTGCTATTGATTTCTTTAATAAAATTTATAAACTATTTAAAATAATAAACGTTTTTTTTATTTTTGTACTTTTCCAAATTATTTAATAGTATGTATTTGAAATTTCTGCTGTAAACCTTGTGTGAAAAAGAGTTTTCAATACTTATTTTTTGTTGTTGTTTGTTTTGCGTGAACTACTAATTGAAATAAACTTTCAAAAATATAAAAATTTCAAATTATGCAAATTTCAAATTTAATATCTATTATAAACATCTGTTAAGTAAATTTTAGGTTAAATTTTCTTATTGCTACATTCATATTGCTATAGTATTAAATTAATTTTTTTAATTAATCCTAATGCATGTTATTATTATTTCAAAGCTACATTATTTATTAAAAATATATTTAATATTTATTCTTTTTGTGCATAAAAAAATTTTTTTTTCGCAATAGTCATATGATTAACTTTAAAGGCAAACATTAAAAATTTTAATTTTTTCAAAACTTTATTCTAAATTTTTTTTAGTTTTAAAATAATGTATCTTTCTTATTTAAAATTTTCTTTTTAAACATAAAATTAGTTATTAGAATATAAAAACAGGTATCTCCTTGAAAATTTACGATTCCTTTTTTAGTTAAATATTGGAAAAGCAATGATGTAAAATTATATTTTTAAGAATATCTTTGTTTCCCCTTTTTTTTAACAATACACTTTTAAAATTATAAGATTACTATGCAATATCACATCTAATTTTTTTTTTATTTTTTTATTTTTTATTTATTTATTTATTTTTTTTTTTATAAAATAAAAAATTCACGGTTTATAGGAAAATGTTGACTAATAACATTTTAGCAGCATTTTAGCAATCAGTTCTTGCATTGTAATTAATTAACAGCATATACTCAGTTCTTGCATTGTTCTTGCATTGTAATTAATTAATAACATAGTTCATGCATTGTAAATCACTTCTTGCATTTTAATTAATTCATAACATATACTCAGTTCTTGCATTCTAAACCAGTTCTTGCATTTTATTTAATTCATAACATATACTCAGTTCTTGCATTATAAATCACTTCTTGCATTGTAATTAATTAACAACATATACTCAGTTCTTGCATTGTAAATCAGTTCTTACATTGTAATTAATTAACAACATATACTCGGTTCTTTCATTGTAATTAAATGTAGATTAAGTTACTTTTAAATTCCTAATTATGTATGAATGTAATTGTATAAATTTCATGCCTGTGTCAATTTGTGTCTAACTATTCAAAATTATTTAATTGAAAATCATATTAAATTTATGAATGTATTCAAACTCAACATCAAAATCTTTTTTAATGTTTCCAATTTTCCAAAATAATTAAACAAAAAGCAATATTCCATAATACCATTTTAATTCAAAGTTTTAACACGGTTCATAATTCGCTCATCATTAAATAAAGGTTTGGGATATCTAGTAGCTCATATCACAGACGAGCTAACATTAATCTCATTCTTACTTTGATAAAGAAAAAAAAAATATATATATATATACCCTCCCAAGAATTGATTTCGTCAAAGGAAAAGCACAATACACACATGATATTTTTTTTTTTCTTAAATCAGTAGCCGTTAATCTTCAGCGAGGCACAGGTGGTCTTAACTTTTTTTTTTCCTCCTTCTAAACATGGCTTTCCTGGAAGCCTGATTCTTTTCACTTACAAAGCGAACACAATATACTATCAATCTTAGATTATGTAGTTTTTCTTGTGTTATACTTAAGTAATAGAAATCTGATTGGGTTCATAAACGTTTCGTAAGTCGTGAGTCTAGTGATTTTTTTTTTCTTTCTTAAAGAATGGAAGAAGAAAATTAGGGGAGCAGAGTACTACACTTGTGCCATGAGATGAGAAGGGAGTAAATTATAGGACTACGTCCGTTTACCAGCTGTAACACTGCCTTTTAAGTCTAAAATTTTCATTTTTTATAAGATGTTATTATTGATACGGTATTTATCTATTTGTCGATTAGCAGACTTTGATGTGATGCAACAAGAACAGAACAAAAATGACTCGATTAATTTTTAGTATCATCTTGATAAATAAATTTAAATCATTTTTGTATTAAATTCGATATTCAACTACATCATATTTATTTGTAGTTTCATTTTCTTATTTATAAAAAACTGCGTTGGTATTTTGTCTTATATTAAAATAATGAGAAAAAATTTGAAGATATTTCTATTAATTTATTATAGAAATTATTATTTCTTCGATTTATTTTTTATTTAACAGTAAAAATTACATTGAAATGTTACATGTGTCAATACTAAACACATGCATTATTATTTTAAAATTGATTTATGAATTTTTAGGTTAAGAATTTTACCTGTTTCTCGATTGATAATTTGTTCAGAACTATTTATCTATTTCTTAATAATCTGATTTATTTGTTTCTTATTGATATAACACGGAGCACAATAAAAATAACAATTTTTCAGTGCTATCTCGATAAATAAATCGATTAATTTTTGTATCATTTTAATAAATTATATTATTTTCTTTAAAAAAACCATAGGAAGAATAAATTGCTAATAGATTTTATTGTTTTAAATGTAAATGTTTGTTGTATATTAACATTTATTTTTTAAATAAAATGATGAAAATAATAGAAATACCTGAAAATAATTATAAGAAAATAATAGAAATACCTGAAAGTAATTATAAGAAAATATTTTCAGGTATTTCTGATTAATTTTCAGGTATTTATAAGATTTAATTTTAACAATTGCAATTTATAAAGCAATCTATTGTTGGAAAAACATAAGCTATCCTAACAATATAAGTTATCTTAACAAAGATCTTCTTTTTTATAGAGCAGTAAAATTTCATATATTCATACATGTGTATACATGTACGCATACATATAATATGTTTTTTAGTTTGGTTTCAACTAACTAAATATTTAGGCTAACTATTGTGTTGGTATTACATGACATTAAACACGAGAAGAAAAAAAAATATTATGAAAAAAATTTAATTAATGGTGGTATTTAAAACTACTATTAGTTAATTAATTTTTTCCTAAATTAAATTTATGCCACTTTAAAAAATATCATTATTTTAATTTTTTATGTCATGATAATACAATAAAACACTGCTTAATTCCTACAAAACACTGTGTTCTTTAAAATTGTTTGATATGTTAGGCTGCCAGCAATTAGATTTTATTCAGAAAGTCAATTAATTCAAAACATCAGACTAATTTTCAGAATATCGTGCTTTTTACTTATGTTTATCATTAACAGAACATATTTACTTCTGAATTTAAGATAAAACGTAGAAAACTTTCTTTCTTCATAAAAGACTAGACTATTGTATTATGTTGATATCTATATATTGATTTGTAATATGTATTTTGTATATCGATTTGCGTTTTGAGTTTATATTAAATGGGGCATTATTGATTGTCTTACATGTTACTGATACAGCTGTACATAAGAATATGGTGTTTTTCAGACAGTACCATCTTTTCGAATCAATTACTCTAGTACATGTGTATTGGTTTAGAAAATTTAGTGCACAGGTATATAAATTTATATGACTATGTATACATTATTTTTACGTATAGAATACTTTTATTTTTTAACTTTTAAATTTTATTTTAATATGTATGTTTGTTTATTTTATAAATTAATGAAAGAATTTTTATAGGTAGAAATTAAAGGCTGAAAGGAAAAATGTGATGTTATTATGAAATGGGGTAAGTTAATCATATTTTTCATTTTATTTTAAATGGAATCTTGAAAAAAATTATAGGAAATCATTAATATATATTTAGAACAATGTACTCAAAGTAATTTTAAGCTTTTACGAAATATTTAATGTGTTTTATTCTGAAAATAATAATTAAATTTTGATAATAACTACGATGTATTTAAAAATTTGGATAAAAACAATATTGGAATTTTCATCTGTAATGACAAATATATGTAAAAAACTGCTTGTTTTAAACAAAACGTTCTTTATTTAATTTAAATTTTACCATATCTTTTTTTTTTATCCCTTTGTTCATGAAAATTGAATGCCAACTTCTATTACAACCCAAATTGGCATATCAATACTTATTCATTTTCAATCAAATGCATACTTTAAAAAAACTGTTAATCATAAATTGAACATTTTATATTTTATTTTAAACCCACGATATTCAATGATTAGTTACTGATACAATAACTAATCATTCGTTGTCTACATCAATAATCTATATTTTTGTGTTATTATTAAAAGATTAAAAAGACAAAGTTATGCAGTACATTGGATGAATTCCTTATAATTTTTAGAAAACGTTTTTTTTTTACAATTCTCAGTTATTTTTAAAATTACTTGATCCAAAAAAATCTGGTAATACAATAAAATAATATTGCAAACAAATTTATTATAAAACTTTTAAAACTAGTTCGAAAAGAATATATATATTTTTTAATTTCAAATAGTTCCAAAACTCATTTATTCGATATATCAAAATCAGGCTAATTTGGTAACAGTTTACCGAAATAAATGGTTACCAAATATCTTTATAATTAATGATAACGAGTTCGACATTATCTCATATTAACTCATTGGTCATTTAAAGTTAATCTAAATATTTTTAATTAGTTTTAAAAGCAACCATTTGCTTAGTAAGATCATTTTCAAAAATTATTCCTTAAAAACTCCAGTTCATTTTATTTATTGTTATTATTTTAAATTTTTTTTTATGCTATTTATTCAAAAAAAAAACTGATTTCCAACGATTTGATATACAAAGAAATACGATATTTGCATATAACATAACACGGCCACCGTGCAACGCCCTAATGATTGATTGGGAAGTTTGTTAATCCTTGAAGGCAAGTAATAAATGTTGTAATCCATCTCAAAGTACAATCGCCACAACTCTTAGTTTGCTTGAACATAACAATAATCAAGGTACTTCCAAGCCATAGAGGCGACGTGGACCCATTGCAATTTTTCTAAGCTAATGCATGTTATTTGTTGTGGTTTGCGGCTTGGAGAACGTGTATTAAGTTAATGGACTTCCCAAACTAAAATCATATAAGTCCTCCCACCTTTCTATTCCTCTTATTGCCTTCCCCCTTCTTCCGTAACCGTGGATTCATTAGTAGTGGATAGCCCATCGTAAAGTTTCGTACATTAACTGCAACTGCAACCTGATCTCTATCAGGTGCATGTTATCCTAAGGGATTGAGTAATTTTGACAGGGCAGCGTTGTGTCCACTTTCGCTTATTACTGAACAGATACGGCAGTCAATTTTTTTTTCTTTTTATTTTTTTTTTTTGGGGTTTTGGTGTATATGAGCTTGATGATATGTATTTATGATATGTAGAAGTTTGCGTTCTTCGAAGTGTGAAATTATCAAAGAAACTTCTGTGATGTAGTAGGTGAATCTGCTTTTGCTGTGTAGAATGAGAGTTTTTCATGTCCACCATAATTTATTTCAAAATACAATTAAGATTTACGTGATGGTATCACCGTGGAAAAAGAGTGGCTGTAGTTTTTTGAATTTTAAAAAATGCAACTATATATCATAAAATCTAAATGATATGTTGTTAATCATTGGATATGTAGTTAAAAAATACATTTCCTAATTTGGAAACAATATGTTACAAATTGTATTTGTCACACTTTATTTTTTTTTTAAATAACTACAATATCGAATAAATAAATTCTCTTCGTCATTTTATTAATTTAAATTCAAAAAAATTAGATCAGGTGATGGTATTTTGCATAATTAACGAGGTTCGCTGAAATTCATCATTTACAATTTATTAAAACGACAACAAAACTAATTTTAAAAGTCAAATTGTAATTTTTGTTATTTATTCAAAAATTTTGAACCATAACAATTAATTTATTCATATTTCAAATTTTTTATAGGTAAAATAAAAAATAAAAAAAATACAATTATAACATTTCAATTATAAATATTACTTTTGTTGATGTTACTCTTAAAATGATTATAATGTTTTTTCCCTATTAAATTGACCTTATTTATCAATAGTTTTTGTTTTTAATGTGAGGATCTTGATATTTTTTACGTAGTGTTAGCATTTTTAGAATAATATATATTTGACTTGATGATATTTTATTAAAATTTTTTTTGAAAAAGATATTTTACCTTCTGGGTAAATGTATCCAATTATTTATAAAAACGTTATTGCAAAATATAAATATAAAAACATCAATAATAAAAATATATAAGTATATCAACCTAATTATTGCAATTTTTGGGAACAATTAAATTTCGTATTATATTTTTTTGTTTTGCTTTGAAAGATTAATTTTTCAAAAAATTTTTTTATTCGTCCTCATAATGAGACAATAATTACCAGGAATTTAAATTTTATTATTAACTTAAAATTTATTATTATACCTTTTTGAACATGAAATTTATATGGATTAAATATTGTTACTACTGCACTACTACTTTACTACTGCAAAATTTATCTTTGTTGATATTGTGTTTAAATCTGATTTGTATTGTATTCATTGGCCAAATCATGTTTAGCAGATATTTTATGCTGCTCATTTTTACTAAACAAAGAATTTTTTAGTTTGTAAATTAAGATTAACAAAATCACGAGAAGAGATATTTATGAAACTTAAAGTTTAGTATTTAACTTTAAGTTACATAAATATTTCTTCTCATGATTTGTTAGTCTCCAATTACAAATTAAAAAAATTCTTTGTTAAGTAAAAACAGCTAAAACCAGTTAAATATTAACTAACTGCAATATATAAAAAGCTTTCAGTTGTGACAGAAATTGATTGCGCTCAAATAAGCAACGGATTGCAGTATCTCTATATTTTAAAAAGAATATCGCTATGATTTAAAAAAAAAAACTTATATGAAACAAAAATATCAATACCCCTTTCCAGGTGTAGAAGTAGGTCGATAACCCTTTTGTTTCCGGTCGAATTCAATGTCACCCCAACACACACCCCGTTAGTACCTAGGGGGTCTGTTCAGAACCCCCTCGCTCCCTTTGGAAAAGGGTTATTTTAACTCTATTTCCTATTGCTCCACAAATATAGTTTTTTTTTATCGTTACAATCTATCTATTGATAGCTTTAACGGTGACAGTAACAGTGAGAGGAATAGTATTATGGTATAAAATATTTCGAGCTTTATATGTATTTACACTTAAACAACTACAACATTAGATTTTAAGTGTTGGGCAGAATTTGATAAACTCTTAACTAACATATTGCATTATTTTGAATGTATATTAAAATTTATAATTCAATTTAACGAAAAGAAACTAATTTAAAATGTAGAATTACATACACGCACAATAAATAAATATGAGGTTTACAAGTTATTTATATATTTTATTACATTACATATTTAATATTTATGTTATCAGAAATCATTTCAGATACAATTATATTAATAAACTACATATACTAACTTTACAATTTAAGTGATTTTTAAAAATGTCATGGAATGTATTATAATGTACGTGGAATGTATAAATATGATTATTTGTGCCACAAATTTTAACAAAACAAATGTAAAAAGTTGAATAAGAAGCGTTAAATAGTTTCTTCCTTTTAAATTTAAATATTTCTCTACTATTACTATTACTACTACTACTACTATTACAAAAAAAGAAGAAAGAAAGGAAAAAAGGAACTTAATTGAATTCAGTGCAACTTTAAAGCTTTAAACTTTAGTTAATGTAGTGAAAATTTAGACTACATTTTTTAGTGTTTTCCTATCTAAACTCAATTATCTCAACATATTTTATTTCCGTTAAATTTACAACTAATTACATTAAAAGCAGCCCAAAAAAACAAATATCAAAACAAAATAGTATAAATATTTAGTAAAAAAATGCTCTATGTAAATTTCCAAGTAAATTTTGTTTTAGTTATTTCCAAGTTTTTTGTTTTACTTTTGTTACACGTTATTATAATGAAAAAATGTATCAACTATGATTTTAATTTGTAAATCGATGTATAATTACCTAACATAATTAATATTGCTGAAAATTAAAAAAAACTGTTCGTGAATATATTATTATAATAAGATAAATTTTACCCCATATTTTAAGAAACAAATTTTTTAATCAAATAACATACATTAAATTTTTCCTTCCTTTTTAAATTTAAATATTACATTACTTTAAAAAAAACAGAATAAAATTTAACTCGGGATTTAAAAGTATTTTAAACTTAACATGATAACTGAAGTGTACTATAGCTGAAACTTTTTTTCGGTGTTTTCTATTTAAATTCAATTACCCCAACATACTTATTTTCGTTAAATTTGCAACTAACTAGATTAAAAACAGCCCAAAAAATTTTTAAACAGGGTATTATAAATATTTAGAAAAAAATGCTATATGTAAATTCTCAAGTAAATTTTGTTTTAGTTATTCCCACGTTTATTTTGTTTTATTTTTGTTACATTCTATTATAATAAAAAAAATTGTATCAACTATGATTTTGAATAATAAATCAATGTATAATTACTAAATTAATATTTCTGAAAACTAAAAAAGAATAATATTAGTGAATATATTATTTTAATAAGATCTGCCTCATGTTTCAAGACATACATTTTTTAATCGAGTAAGATACGTTAAATTTTTCCTTCCTTTTTTTAAATTTAAATATTACATTACTTTAAAAAAAACAGAATTAAATTTAACTCGGGTTTTAAAAGTATTTTAAACTTAACACAATTTAGTCACTGTAGTATTATAGCCGAAACTTTTTTTTCCGGTGTTTTTGTTTAAAACTCAATCATCCCAACGTACTTTCCTTTCCGTTAAATTAAAAATAAATAAATAAATAAATACAAGCAAACAACTACAGCACATGGAAAAAACAACAACTTTGAAACAAAAAAAAATTAAGAAAATAAACGAAAAAAAAAAAAAAAAAAAAAAAAAAAAAAAAAAAAAAAAAAAAAATCTTGCGATGTAAATTTCCTAGTAAAAGAGCAAAGAGTGTAAACGCGGAAAAAATGAAGTAAACATGCGCGTGAAAAAAGAAAAAAAAGAAAAACCCAGCACTAATTGAAACGAAAGCGAATTAAAAAAAAAAAAAAAAAAAGAAAGGAAAAGAAAAGAAAAAAAAGAGCGCTAATCGTGGTTTGCCTCCGAACTACCACTTCTGAGTGCACTATTGAAATCCATTTATATCGCAGCGAAAGGTGTTAAAATTAACGATGTAACTGAGTATAAGGTCGTAGTCCCTAATTAAAACTCTTTGTGCGACTTTAATGACTGCTATAGTGTCTCAAGGGGAAAATTCTATCAACGGTGATTAATTCTTGCAAGGGTTTTTAAAAGCGGTTAATATTTGTTGGGTATAATACCCTTGTGGTTCTTTTTTTTATATTATTTTTTAATGTTTTATTATTATTATTCAACGCTCCAGCAGAATAGTAGCGTGGAAAATAAACGATTTAGGATTTAATTGCATTTCGTTTTCGATGAAGTGACTTAAGAACTTGCTGGTGGTGTTTCAGTTTGAAAAATATTTATAATTCATTTTCTTCTGTGCTTGCTGGATTGTGGAATCGATGGGTAGTAATTAGGGTTTAATTGAGATAAGTTTGTTTTATTAGTGGATGAAAAAGAAATCGAGTTTTTTTTTTTTTTAGTGGTTTGTTGAATTAAATGTTCCCATGAATTGCTAATTTGATCTGTTAACAGTTTTTTTTATCTCATTGTAATTGTGATTATCGACGATCGTTGTTTTTGGTAAACAATGGATTGATAGATCTGAAAAATTTAAGTTAAGTAAATTAAGTTTTAAAAGATTTCTCTATTCATTTATTTATACGAAAGATAATTATTTTATTAACTAATGCTTTTTATTTATAATGTATCGTTATTATTATTTGTGTTCTAAAACTATTGTTATTATTATTCATAAAAATTTTTGAATTTAAAATTATACATTTGTACCCTGAATAATATGTGAAAAAAATCCTTACTATATAAATATTTTGCCATATGAAAAATAGTTTTAATATATAATATCATATCATATTTTTAAAATATAATATGAATCAATGTAGCTATTAACTATTAAATTTTTTTAAATCTTATATATTTAATTGTTATATCATAATTTACAGATAATAAAATAGTAGTAACATTTGTGTAAACATTTTTGACTAAATTTATTTTTCTCATTAAAAAAATGACTGAATTAATAACTTAATTAAATTAAAATTAATGACGTAATTTCATTGTTTCTCTTAATCATTCTTTAAACGTAAATCATTCTTTATTTTAAAACTTGACTCATTCTTTACTACAAATATCTTAAAATATTATTTACTTCAATCATTTTTTTATTATAAATATCAAAGGTCTTATTTGTGTATTAAAATCAACCAAATGTATAAATCAAGTATTAAAATATACACTGAAGTGACAAAAGTCATGGGATACCTCTTAATATCGTGTCGGCCCTCCTTTCGCCCGGCGAAGTGCAGCAACTCGTCGTGGCATGGACTCAACAAGTCGTTGGAAGTCTTCTGCAGGAATATTGAGCCATGCTGTCTCGATAGACTTCCATAATTGTGAAAGCGTTGATGGTGCAGGATTTTGGGCACGAACAGACCTCTCGATGATGTCCCATAAATGCTCGATGGGATTCATGTCGGGCGATCTAGGTGGCCAGATCATTCGTTGGAATTGTCCAGAATGTTCTTCAAACCAATCGCGAACAGTTGTGACCCGGTGACATGACGCATTGTCATCCATAAAAATCCCATCGTCGTTTGGGTACCTGAAGTCCATGAATGGCTGCAAGTGATCTCCAAGTAGCTGAACATAAGCATTTCCAGTCAATGTTCGGTCCAGTCGCACCAGAGGACCAAGTCCATGCCATGAAAAAACAGCCCACACCATTACGGAGCCACCACCAGCGTGAACAGTGCCTTGCTGACAGTTTGGGTCCATGGCGTCGTGGGGTCTGCGCCACACTCGAACCCTACCATCAGCTCTTACCAACTGAAATCGTCACTCATCGGACCAGGCCACGGTTTTCCATTCATCTAGGGACCAACCGATATGCTCACGTGCCCACGAGAGTCGCTGCAAGCGATGTCGTTCTGTCAGTAAAGGCACTCGAGTCGGTCTTCTGCTGGAATAGCCCAAGAAAGCCAAATTTCTCCACACAATTCTAACAGACAAGTCCCTTGTACGTCCCACATTGATTTCTGCGGTTATTTGACGCAGTGTTGCTTGTCTGTTAGAATTTACGACTCTTTGCAGACGTCGCCGGTCTCGGTCGTTAAGTGCAGGCGGTCGACCACTGCGCTGTCCATTGTGGGATGTTATGCCTGAAATTTCATACTCTCGGCACACTCTTGACACAGTGGATCTGGGAATGTTGAATTCCCTAACGATTTCCGAAATGGCATGACCCATGCGTCTAGCTCCAACTAACATTCCGCGTTCAAAGTCTGTTAATTCCCGTCGTGCGGTCATCATCACGTCAAAACCTCTTCACATGAATAACTTGAACAGAAAGGAAAGCTCTGCGAAAGCACTGTGCATTTATACCTGTTCTACGCGATGCTACTGCCATCTGAAAATTTGCATATTGCTATCCCATGACTTTTGTCACTTCAGTGTATAAATTTCATCATATTGATCATTTCTTTTATTTTCTTTATTTAAAAAATGCATCGAAATCGTTTTCACAATAATATATTTGTTATTTGCAAATGTTCCACAAATATTAGGAACATTTTATATGACATTTCAAACTATAAATATAAATTAAACTTTTAATAAATGCTAGTAAAGAAGAATTATTTGCAATTTAACTAAATATATTGATGCTTTCAAATGTCATTATAGTTAAATTGAGAAATTTTCCATTTTTAAAGAATGACCAGTATGTGACATCTGCCACCAGAATTTCGAACGAACACCTCTAGCGACGGTATCTGAGAAGGTAGCTTATAGGCCTACATATTTATCTGGTCATTCCCAGTATAGGCATGGGAGCTATCGATTCAATTGGGTTCTGCTTATCGCGTTTCGAATCAGCTATTGTAGTTCAAAACCCTATCGTGCTATTTACGAAGTTGATCTGGCCTATTTAAGTGGACCCAATAGCATAAATCATATAATAGATTTTTATTCACCTACAATAAAAAAAACGTTTTTAGAGAAAAAATTACGCAGGATCATAGCTTGTATTTCTTAGCCTAATTTCCCATCATAATTTTTGTTATAAGATTGAAAAAAAAGAGGTTTTATAATTTTTTCAAAATTTTGAAGTTTTTTCTTTTTTTTTTTACATTTTTTAAATTATCAATTTAGTTTTTTATTAAATTAGTTAATTTTATTTTCATTTTAACTTAAAATGGTGCATTTAATTTTAACTGCTATACCGTATTTTTCAAATTATTTTTAATATATTTTTCTCAGCGGTTTATTTGAATTCTTCAGGGTACGTTTAGATCATTATGAATAAAAATTATATGTTTTAATTGATATGCGTTTGCTGTTTACTTATTTTTGATTTATTCTCCTGATCAGTTATTGGTTATTTCACATTGTTATTGTTTTAGAATGCCAGAAAAAAAATTAAAAATAATAAAGAGGCTAATGTCTTAGTAGACGTTCCTATGAGACTAATAATAGGAGAGTAATGTCTCCTCATATTTTTGAAACACGATGCGAATTATAAGGTGACATATTTTTATACACAACATGCAAGCACTATTTCGTATTAAATATTTATTAAAAAAAATGTATTGAAGCAATTGTGAAGTTGTAGTTTAATATAGTTTCTATTTAAGCTCTCTGATTCTAGGAAATTGAAAAATAAAAAATAATAATAACTAATCGGGGTTGAAATCTTAATGAGGTAAAATAGTAATATATTGAAGCAAATCTATTTGTTTTTAATTGAGTGCTGTTTGACTAATAGGGATTTTTGGCTGACAAAAAGTATCACAAAAATAAAAATGACATTTAATATCAGATTCTTTTCTCATTGTTCTTTCAAAAGGTCTCAGCACAATGAGAAGTGGATGGAAGGGTAAAATGCCAAGCAAATTACACTACATCTACTCCAAGGCAAAAGCTTTGTCCGAATTGAAATCTTAATTAGGTAAAATCCTAATATACTGAAGCAAATCTATTCGCTTTTAAACGAGTGCTGTTTGACTGATATTGAATTTTTAGCTTGACGAAAAGTATTCCAAAAATAATAATAATGAGTGGGGATTGAAAACTTAATTAGATAAAATGGTAATATACTGAAGCAAATCTATTTGTTTTTAATCGAGGGCTGTTTGACTTATATGGAATTTTTGGCTTGACAAAAAGTATCCCAAAAATAAAAAATATATTTAATGTCAGATTCTTTTCTCATTGTTCTTTCAAAAGGAACAGTGGATGAACGGTGAAATGCCAAGCAAATCACACTACATCTACTCCAAGACAGAAGCTGTGTCCGAATTGAACTCTTAATTTTGTAAAATGGTAATATACTGAAGGAAATCTATTTGTTTTTAATCGAGTGCTGTTTGACTAATATAGATTTTTTGGCTTGACAAAAAGTATTCCAAAAATAAAAATTATGAATTGAGATTGAAATCTTAATGAGGTAAGATAGTAATGTATTGAAGCAAATCTATTTGTTTTTAATCGAGTGCTGTTTGACTGATAGAAATTTTTGGCTTGACAAAAAGTATTCCAAAAAAAAAAATTACATTCAATGTCAGATTCTTTTCTCATTGTTCTTTCAAAAGGTCTCAGCACAATGAGCAGTGGATGGAAGGGTAAAATGCCAAGCAAATCACACTACATCTACTCCAAGGCAAAATCTTTACCCGAATTGAAATCTTAATTAGGTAAAATGGTAATATATTGAAGCAAATCTATTTGTTTTTAATCGAGTGCTGTTTGACTGATATAGAATTTTTGGCTTGACAAAAAGTATTTCAAAAATAAAAGTTATGAATTGGGATTAAAATCTTAATCAGGTGAAATAGCAAATCTATTTGTTTTTTAATCGAGTGCTGTTTGACTGATATAGAATTTTTGGAATAAAATAGAATAAAACATTCCAAAAATAAAAATTACATTTGATGTCAGATTCTTTTCTCATTGTTCTTTCAAAAGGTCTCAGCACAATGAACGGTGGATGGAAGGGTAAAATGCCAAGCAAATCACACTACATCTACGCCGAGGCAGAAGCTTTGTCCGAAATTCTGTCGTGTGCTCATGTGTAGCAAGTCCTGACTGATGACTTTACTCTGTGTAGTTCTCTTCTTTCTTTCTATCTCTCTCTCTCTTTTTTGAAATCCTCCTTTTTTTTCCTTTTTCTAACTTAATCTTTTTAATTCAAATACTTCTTCTCTTTTTGCCCTGCTTACTTTCCAAAATGAAAAAGCAAAATGAAACAGGAGGGATAAAAAAAAAATAGAATAAAAAAAAATAAAGGGGGTAGGGGGTGAGTACATACTTCCTATGAGGCTATCGATCGTGATTTTCTTTTCTGGACGTACTTTTTATTTCTTTTGCGGATGGTTTGGTTGGAGGGGAAAAAGGGAATTGAAGGAACGGAAGGGTCTAACCCAAGCAAAAACCCCTACTGGAATTCTGATCTTTTTAGAAACTTTTTTTTTTTCCTTTTTTCTTTATTTTTTTGACTGTGTTGTGTGTTTTTTGTTGTTTTGCGATACTGCTGTATGAGCCAATGGGCTGCAAAGAGAAAATACATGGTAGAAATATGGAAGTGATTCGTGCATTAGAAAAAAAGTAATGTGGAGTTCTTGATTTTTCAAAGAAGTTCCACCCTTCCTTTTTCCCTTAAGGGAGTTTCACCTCATTGCTGGTACGACTTGGAGTTTCCAGCATTTCAATGATTCTGTTTACTTTGAGAAAACTTTGAAGAACCTTGCATGATAAACTTTGCTTTTCTTTTGTACTGTAAAAAAGTACAGTTTTTTTTAAAGACGTATCTTTTGGTGGTTCTCTGTGTGAGGAATGTTCAATTTGTTATGTGCTTTTTATATTTTATAGCAATTCAATAGAGAACAAAAAGAGATATTTCTATTGTTTCGTATGGGAAAAAACTAAGCATTGATAATGGAATATAATAAGTTCTAATGTGATTGCATTTTTAGTAAGAATATTTGGTAAAAAATCAATAAAATAAAATAAATGTTATTAGGTCATAAAAATAGCTTCAAAGTTAAAAAAAATTAATAAATAATTATGCTGAAAGTTGTTCAACTAGAAAATAAAAACTAAAAACTGAAAATGATTGCTATTATTTTTTTCAGGATTTATGATACAATTCAAAAATTTAATTTTTATGTGTGCACGTTATTCATAATAAATTTCACCATATTTTGACAAGCCGATACAAAAATCAAAATTTATATTGAAATCCACGATAGAAGTAAAAAAATTGCAAATTTAATAATGTTATCCTGAATAATTGAATTGTAGAATTCACAACAAGATTGATATTAAAAAAAAATTTCTGATATCAATTTGTTAACAAAATCATTCACCTACATAGCTTACATTTATTTACTTTTATTTTTATAGCGAACTTAGATTGAAAAAATATTTTATAGACTTAAAATTTATTATTTAAAATGCTTTTTTGCAAATAAAATAGTTTTAAGTATTGATTTCAATATTAAGTAACGTGAAAATTAATTTAGATATTTACAGTAAATATATTTTAATTATTTGCTATTATTACTGTAAATTAAATTTGTTTTAAAATGGATACCCCAAATTATAATTCATCTTTATATAACATAAACATATTTGAAAAAATTTTCGTTTCTGTATATGCAATTTGTTTTATTTATATAATTTTATTTTTAAGAATTTACCTAAGGTTCGGTTTGATTTGTGTCTCTACGGTCATTTTGCGCACACTTTGGGGTAATTAGACCGGGGCCTACAATTTAACTTGGATTCCGAACCGCCAACAAACCAATATTATTTGCCACCGCCAGGATTCGACCCTGAAGCCTGTGGTACTAAAGGGCAGCCAATTAGCCATCAGGCTGCATTTACTTGACGAGAAAAGTTTTGAATGCTCGCTATTTTTATACACATTTTTGATTATTCTATATATTTTGCATAAATTACTATAGGATCATTAAAACACATTTAAATTTCTTGAAGAATGTTGAATTATTTTTTTATCATAATTTCTATACGGAGACAGACTTTTGAATTTCAGACATCTTTTTTTATATTGTGCAATATTTTATTAAATATAAGGCTAGGCTGATAGTAATTTAGCTACTGAAATAATTGGGAAATGAATAGTTAATTGATTAGTTATCCATAGTGGAAGTTCTTTTATACCAGATTTCCTTCCAGGCAAAGAAATATTTAAAATGCAGAACATCATCATGAGAAATCCAGTCGGAAATTTATTACAATTTCGCAAGGTCCCCCCCCCCTTTTTTCTCCAAACAGCAGCAGCTACAACTCTCAAATATATTCATCAGAACAACAGCTTGCGGGCACGCACTCTTGCAAAAGCCAAGAAGCTGCTTGCTGGCCCCGCAAGAAAAAGATAGAATGAAAAGAAATATTAAAAAGGGGGAGTGGAAGAAGAAGAAGAAAATCTAAAATAGACGAGCAAACAACAACATGAGATGCTGACGTTGGAGAGAGGAAATAATTTAAAAGAAAGAAAGAAGAAAAAGGGCACGGGGTTTGCGGGGGTGGGGGGTGGGGGAGGGATAGAGAAAGAAAATGTAGGCATTGGAAATGTCTTCGAAATACATGCATATGGAACAGCGAAACGATTTTATTCAGTTAGGTGGAGTTTTGGAGAAATATATGTATTCGAGAGAAAAGAGTGGAGGCGCAGTTGCGTTTTGACGTTTTGCCTCGAGCAGGGTTGATATACAAAATGATACTCGTGTTTGTAGATCCGCCACTAAGCATAAAGAGAATAATATATGCATAGTACATTTATTATGCGTTTTAAAATATAAAAGTACTGCAATGCACATACTGGTAAATTTTTTTATGTTTCATATATTTCTTTATATTTTATTTTTTGTATGTTTTGTTTTGGTAAGAATTGAAATTGAAAATTATTCAATAATTAAAATTGAAGAATACTATACATAATTAATAAATTGTAGACAATTTCAAATTAATTGAATATTAAATTAGTATTTGTTATTGAGTTAACGTCATACTAATAAAACAAATATTGGTGTTTATTCATATTTCATTCCAGAGGTTTTTTTCAATGAAAAAGGTTAATACTTTAGGTGAATAATGATTAATTAATTTAATTATTATTAATTTGATGTTATGAATCATTGGCTAGAACCTTGTGCTTCTAACGTGAAAGATTACAGCGCTTTATTAAGATAATATATTATTAATAAAAACTTAGAGCATTCATTTCTATTTTTACTTTTTATTATAAAAGCAACTTTATAATAATTTATGAATTATTAATCTAATTCTTATATTCCACTTATTATTATTCTATGAATTGTTTTACTATAAATTTTGTTAATTTTTACAGATTTGTAGCTCTCATGCCAACTTCATAAACTAAATTTTCTTACAACAGTTAAATAAATATTCATATATACCTTATGAATTACAATTGAAGTAATAAATTAATTATAATTTAGACGATATTTTTTTGTGTAATTAATTTTTATGTTATAATGCTGACTATTATATTACATGACGCAAATTATTTTGCTTAGCATATTCTTATAATACATGTCAACAATTCTTTTGCTTAATATATTCTTATAATATAAGTCAAAAATTATTTTGCTTGGCATATTCTTTTAATACATGTTAAAAGTTATTTTGCTTAGTATATTCTTATAATACATGCCAACAATTATTTTGCCTTTTATTAATAAAAACCAAATTTTTACCACAAAATAAATATTTATATTTATTTTTATTCCATGATCTTAATACAACGTTCCTTTTAAATAATAAAATAGCTGAATAAAAAATTTTATAAGAATAAAATCATAGACAATTATTTTCTACAATTTAATTGATATCTCTAGCTCCGTTTCCTCTCTAACTATACGAGTTGAACAAACATAAAGCGTATCTCAATTATTGTCATATCTCTATTTTCAATGTGCACCTAGAGAGCAAGATAAAGCAGAAGAAAAAAATGCTTAAAATGTTTCATCTTTAAATGCTCCCAGTTTTAATCCGCATAAATGTAACAAGCAAACCCGCCCTTTAGCCAGGAGTTCGCATCTGAATTCGGAATTTAAATAATCCCTCGATCAAAAATTTCCTTGAATGATTCCTTGCATTAGACTCCTTCTCTTTCTCGTTACCACTGTTCTACCAATCTCATGCAGGCCCCTCCCTCCCCCCTAAACTCCACCTTTTCCTCTGCCTCTTATCACCCCTACTGCTCTCGGTGCTCCCTTCTCTCGGCATTAGAATATGCTCCTCTCTTTGCCTGGATTTGTCATTTGGGGCGCAGCTCTCATCCTCGCCATCTTATTCATAGATCCCATTTTTTTTTCCTCTTTCGAATTAATTTTAAGCGTTAGTATCGTATGAGTTGAAGATTTATATTAGTTTTATTTTATTATCAGTTTTTTCGGAGTATTGTAATTAAAAGCTTTTAATCCTAAAATTGAATTAAAACATGAAATGATGAATCTAAACCTAGTTCAGTTAAATTATTTATCATTTTCGTTTATAAGAAATGGGATTTATGCAAAGAAATTGTTATTTAGCATTTACAGATTAAGATTCCTTAAATGCATTGTTTGTTGATGAATTACTGTAGGCTACGCAATGGATTTCTGTAATTTAAAATTAAATTTTCGTCAATATAGCATATTAATTTCGTTATTTTTATTAAATAAATTCATTCGCTTATTTGAACATGGATATATTATTGTTTTTAATTTATTCTTCACAAAAGTATGCTCATTTATGTCTTTCATATTTTGGTAAAGATCAATAAGATTTTTAATCATAAATTTAAAAAAAAAATAATTTAAATGTACCAACATTAAACATTGGAAAAATTAAGTGAAATTTAGCTGTTATTTTTTGCATATTATATTTGCAATAATATATGCATATTGTAAAACAAAACAAAACTTCAATGCTTAAGTTATATGTCATTTTAAAATGCCGAAAATTCAGACTATGTCAATCTACTTGATTATTTTTCACTAAGACTGCAGATATCTAGCAGATTCAGCATTCACTGAGGATCTGCTTCATTGTATCCATCTTTTGTCATGGTAGTTTTCAACGAACATTCCAATGGCGGATTTTTGGGTTCCTTCCTCATCGAACCCAACAGAATTTCTACTCTACCTCTCTCTGTCATGCGGCCTGGTGGTCAATTGGCTAGCACTCTAGTCCTCGGTATCACAGGCTTCAGGTTCGAATCCTGGTGGTGACATTGATGTTTGTTAGTGATTCGGAATACACATTAAACTGTAGGTTCCGGTCTAATTAGCCTCAAGTGTGCACAAAATGACTGTAGAGCGACAAATCAAACCAAATCTTCTGTATATACATAGAGAGAGGGCAAAGAAACAAAAGCTTTCATATCAGCATCTCTTATCGGGTTTCGAACTAAGCTCCCTTAGTTTGGAAGCCAAGTACACTATCCATCCAGCTCCAACTCTTCATATAATATTATGAATCATCCGATAATACACTATATAATAATTCATTTCATCTACTTTCATTTAAATTCTTTAATTAACTTAATTACATAAATGAAATAATTTAATAATAATGAAACATTGATTCTAATATTTATTTCTTACTTAATATCAATATTAAAATCAGTTTAATAATCACAACATTGGAACTGTCTGAGGGGAGCAACTTGGTTGATATTCCTCAGCGGAGCAATATCGGAACGTCCCCCTTCTCCAACTCATTTTCATCATTCGCCAGGAATTCATTTTTTATTTCTTTTTCTTTCCTTTTTTTTTCCCCCTGTACTGCGTAGGGGTGGTTGCTACTTTCCTTTTTCGCAGCAAATGGAAATTTCTGATTGGAAGAGGGACTTGCAATTGGAATTGAGATATTCGACATAAAAGAACGTAAGAATGAGAATGAGATAGACAGAAGAGAAGAAGCCTTAAGGAAAGAAATATTTATCTTTGCAGTGATTCTTGGTGCTGCATCCGGGTAGAAATGATAACATGCTCGAGACATTCCTTTCTATTCTGACTTCATTAACTTTTCTTATTAACTTTTAATATTCCGTCTCTTCTGTGCTTTTAAATCCAAGCTTAATGATAACGAAACTTGGGTCATGTTCACGCACAGGAGAATGTTAGATTTAATATGTCTCTGAGGTCTGTTTTTCACTGGATGAATATTACTTCGAGCGTAATGACATCAAAAGTCATGCATTCATGTTATGTTAAATCTCTGTTTTAGAGCCTGATATGACCTTACGGAGATGTGCGGCTTAATCAGTTGCTTTAGAAAAATTTTATATTTATTTTTGGGTGTCTTTAACTCTATCAATATTCAAATAGAGTAATTATCAATTTAGTACTTTACACTTGTAGAGTGTGTTTTCCTAGAAAACATTTCTTTTACTAGCATTTAACCAATATTCAAAGAAGATTAAAATGTTAATAATTAAATAAGCTTATTAAAATAAGATTTAAATAGGTAATGTTTACCAAAAATAAAGGATTAAATAAGTAAAAATGATAAATTTAATATATATAATTAAAATGATTAATATCTGTTATAGAATTCTTATAGAGAGCTAGTATATACTCTTATAGATAGTATATAATACTCATATTAGTATTAGAAAACATTTCTTTTACTAATATTTAACCAATATTCAAAGAAGGTTAAAATGTTAATAATTAAATAAGCTTATTAAAGTAAGATTTAAATAGATAATATTTAACAAACCCAAATGATTAAATAAGCACTAACTGTCACAAAAAATAATATAAAAGGGATATTTTATTGGAAAATTTTTTTTGGCAGCATCTAATAAATTGTTTAAAATGTGGTTAAAGGTAATATGTATCTTAAACTACGTTAAAAAATTATAATAATCACTGACTCTTAAGTGATAATGGTGAAATGATAATAATCACTAACTCTTCATTTTCTCAACAAATATATTTTTTCTGCATTTTTAGAGATATAATCCACAATAATTTTATGTTTATAAATTATGCCTATTATCAAACAAATAATTTAATGCGTTTGACCATGATTAGATAATTAACTTAAAGAAACTTTCTTAGTCAAAAACTTGATTTCTTTAGATTTTCAATAATCCATAATTTATTATTTTAAATAAAAAAATCTGGATTTTAAGTTTTTACATAATACTGTGGCATATGGTTTATGAACATATGGTTTTATAACATATGGTTTTGTGAAAATTAAACTCCAAGACTCTAATAATTTTTAATTACAAACATTAAGCTTTCATTTCTGAAAGAAAATGAAAAATAACAGTTAATCTATCTTAAAACAAATTTTTTAATTAAAAACTATGATTCATTAACTACATATCTGTTCGTCGTGTTAATTAATTTAAAAAATTATTATTTAGTTTCTTAACTATAGAAAATACATCAGTAATTATTGCAGTCAACAAGTTATATTTTAATTATATGTATAAAAAAAAATGAATGGAACATCTTTTTAAATCTGGTTTTCAAAAAATTATACACTAATACAACATTTTAAAATTTTAGTGAATCGCTTAATTAAATACAGTCATAAAGGAAAAATTCATTTTTACGTGAGATCTTTTTAGCTGAGAACAATTAAAAATCAGTTGAAAAAATCACATCAAAATCACGTAAAACTCAGAAAATAACAATTGATCTACCTTAAAAAAACTTTTAATTAAAAACTATGATTCATTAACTACATATCTGTTCGTCGTGTTAAGTAATTAATAAAAAAATTATTACTTAGTATCTTAGTACTAGGAAATACATCAGTAATTATTGTAGTCAACATTTTATATTTTAATTAAATGCATAAAAAACTGATTTTCAAAAATTATACACTAATGCAACATTTTAAAATTTTCGTGAAACGCTTAATTAAATACAGTCATAAGGAGAGAAAAAAAAATTCATTTTTACATGAGATCTTTTTTAACTGGGGTAATTTTTTTTCTCACCAGCCCAGCAAATGGTGGTTTCTCAAAAGAACCTCTGAATGTACTCCTGCGCTACGCAATAATCCCCCCTTCTACCCTGAAATTTACTGCTACCTATTTTTTCCAACCCTTTCAGAAAAAGGAAGTACTTTTTAAGCACATCCTGTGTCCCAGAGGAAGCCCCAGAAATGCGCCCCTGGGGCAAAGATGCGAAGGGCACAAAAAACAAAGCCGAGTGCCCTGGGTGAACGACCAGGGCACAAACGGTATTTTTGGAGGGTAAAGGGGTGGTACCACGAAGGGTTATTTTTTTCTCTGGGCATGGCAGCCTCACTTTTTTTGATTTCGGCAATCGACGACACATTCAAAATTGCTGCAGTGATAAGTAGCAACGCTCTGTCACGTGCGAAAAGTTGCTACTTCATTAATGAGGCGATAATTAATCAAGGTTTAATTAAAAAATACTTTTTTCTTAGTTTGCTCTTAAGTGGCATTATTTTAGAATCTTTCCTTTGTTTGTTGCCAAGTGCTATTTGGGGGTAAGTTTTATGCATCAATTTTCGCTCAAACATTTTTCATCATTACAATATTAATCTTGTTGTAGTAAATTGTCATCACCTTTTCTTTTTGTTATTTCTTAATAATATTTATACTGTCTTACAATTCATTTTGTATAATTAATTTCGTATACTTGACTTTAAACGAAATGGATTTCATTTTATAAATTAATTTCGTTTTATAATTATGTCATTTATATATGTATATTACATCTGTACATTCAATAATGGCAGACCTTACTTGCAACTAAAACTGACTAGAAAATTTTTAACATTTTAATATTTATATTGGGAAAGCTAACTATGCTGATGTTATATTTTAATTATTGAATGTTATATGGATCCATTTTTATTTCATAAATAGATATAATTTGACATGATTTAAAGGGAAAAAATAACGATATTTTTAGTGCTTTGAGTTCCTTTGGAAAGGTTATAAAAATATAAGTGTTTTTTATGTGTAAGAGTTAATTTATGAATATTTCTTAAATTTAATTTATGCAGTTCAAAGCATTTAAAATTGCTAACTTAAAACAGTCAATTTTTGTAAATATTTTCTACAATATTTTGAGTTTATTTGATTTGGTTTGATATTAAATGTATATTAATTTATAAATAGTTCTGAAGTTTAGTTTATGCAATTCAAATCTCTTAAAGTTACTAACTTAAAACATTCAATTTTTGCACATATTTTATATAGTATTTTGAGTTTATTTGGTTTGGCATATATTTTTACTTATCTCCAAGCAATTCTCTAAAACGGGATAAGAAATTTTCACAAACAAAACAATTTTATCAATTAATTAATTTTAATTTTACCAGTAATAATTTAAACTGAACAACCTATTTTAGTTGTTCCAAGTTGATATTTAACATATCTTACATATCATACATATATTTAAAAACTAAATGGAAATTTTAAATATTTTATTATTTCTGCTGTGGAAGATAGATAAATTGATGTTTTATTTTAATTACTTTATATAGATCCATTTATATATAATATTATATAGATCCATTTTTATTTCACATACAGAATTAATTTGACATGATTTAAAGTAAAAAAATAATAATATTGCTAGTTCTTTGTGTCCCTTTGGAAATGTTATAAAAATATTACTGTTTTTTTTTTAAATATATGTGTCAATCTATAAATATTTCTTAAGTTTAGTTTATGCAGTTTAAATCATTTGAAATTGTTAACTTAAAACATTCAATTTTTGTATTTCTATAGTATATTGAGTTTATTTGATTTGGTTTTGTATTAAATGTATATTAATTTATAAATAGTTCTTAAGTTTAGTTTATGCAGTTCAAATCATTTAATGTTACTAACTTATTTGATTTATTTGATTTGAAATGTAATTTTTACTTATCGAAAAACAATTCTCTTAAAGAGGCAAGAGATTTTTCACAGACAAAATTTTCTCAATTAATTTAAGTTTAATTTTATCAGTAATAATATAAATTGAATGCATTGTTTAGTTTTACTTAATGTTAAGTTGATATTTAACATATCTTACTTCCCATTAAATATTTAAAAACTATTTTGAAATATTCAAATTCATTCAGAATTTTACTATTTATTGTTAATATTTTAAGTCAATTAAAACTTAATAATATTTTGACGGTATTTAAATAATTAAAAAATTAGTTAAAATTGAATATCAATACAATTGAACATTTTAAATATATAAAAACTTACCTCTGAAAATAAGGAAAAAATATTGTATTAAGAATAATTAAATACTGGTATAATTTATTTCAAAGTTCATGTCTATATAAAAACGTTTCTAGATTAGTCTGTGTATGATTTTTCTGAGATTTTGTGTTTTTTTAATTATTAAAAGTTTCAATACTAAAAAATTGAGTGCGTATCAAGCAGTTAATTTCTTCAGATTTCAATATTCAGTTTTGAACTTTTAATATTATGGTTTTCTTACACAACATTGTAAAATATATGTTTTAAAATATGATATACCGCCGGTAAATAAATTTAAGGACTGAATAGCTGTTTTTAATTAAAATTTTATATTTGAAAATTTAAAAAAAAATTCTTTTCTATATACTTCTTAAAAAAATGTAATCTATTTTTTTTCCTAGTTTCAGGAGTTAAAAACACTGATTTTAGCAATTGCAAATCTGCAATAGGATTAATAGTTGTTGATTTGGCAATTATTAATTATAGCTGTTATTCTGAATTTAAAATAGTATAATAAAGTCAGAGTAGACACAAACATGTATGTCAATTTTTTTTTAGTATTGGCATTGATTTTTCTTTTTATATTATTTGACTAAACACAATACACAATGTAAATAAATGTTCATTATTTACACTAATTTTAATTGAGTTCATATTTTTTTCATAATATATTTAAAATTAAAATTCGATTATTTCAAAAACATGTCACGAATGTTTTTTGAATCTTGAAATTGAATCTACATTTCAATATTTTTCTAACTTTGATAAAATAAAAAAAGGCTAAAATATTAACATAATGTTAAATATCTCATATATTACATATAATATTATGTAATAAAACATAATATTATATGTAATACTACATATTTTACATATATCATAAAAAAATTTAAAAATAAACTGTGATTAAAAAATTTTCATTATTTACTCAAACCAATACATTTGTATCTTGTTCATTTATGTATTCTTGTAGATCAAACACATTTTACTTTTAAAGCAATAGAAATGTTTTTGTAGAACAAAGATGATTTCATCTGTTTACTTTACTTTACATAAACATAATAAAAGCTATAAAGAAGGAATCTTAAGGGTTTTTTTCGAGTTTTCATTTCTTCCAAATTATTAACTGCACTATAGAACCATAATTTTTCTTATAAAATGACGTTTGAACAATTATATAGTGCTAGACATTAAGGAAAACATAAAATGACAGAATATATTCCTTCAACTGAAAAAAAAGGCAGTAGTTTTGATTTATGATAGTTGCTTATATTTAATTTAAACTGTTTTGAGTAAAGTAATCTGCGTTTATTTTTATGCATGATTTCTAGTTTAAAAATATTTTAATAACGGGAATTTAATATTGTTGTTAAAAATCCATTTTTTTAGTAAATATTTTACCAAATTTAATACAAGCATTAAGAAAATAATTCAAAGTTGTTCATTCAAACTTGAAATTTTAAATTCTTGTAATCAAATTTCTGTATTTTTTAAAAGGTTTACAAAATATAGAAATTTTTTAAAAAGTCAAGAGAATTAATCAAATTTATCTGAAAGTATTATTCACAAATTAAAAGTTTATTAAGACGTAATAAATAATATCTGTGTGTTTAATAATGAATTAAATTTTAAAAAATACAATATTACGTTATTACTAAAATAGCAAAAAATATAATACTTACAGTACGTTTAGAGGAGTTAAATAAATTATATATATATAAAATAATTGTTTTGAAAATTAACTACAAAAATTTTCAACTAGATATATATATATAATCGAGCTATGATTTTCATTTTATTATGAAATTTAATAAATAAATTAATTTATTTATATTTTCTAAGAGAATATATAAGTTTCACAATAATTTTCGACATTATAAAAACTTTATTAAAATTTAATAATTTTCTTTGTATAAATCATTTAAAAATATCTTTTGCGCTTTGTATCATAAAATATCTTTGCACTTGTATCATAAAATATCTTTGCACTTGTATCATAAAATATCTTTGCAAGTATCTATCCACTGTATTAATTACTTTTTTTTCCTAAAATCAATAATATTAGAACTTCTTACAAAAAATATACTGTAATATATAAGTGGTACGAAAAATTATTTCCGTAAAGAGTCATAAACTGCTTTGATATAATAATTACTTTTTTTTACTATCAATTCCTTAAATTAGTACAGAAATTGAATATAAGATAATTACTGATAATATATTTTTAAAATTTGTAATTATTTTTTTATGCTCAGAGATTTATTTGAAATTAAATGTTCTACTTCCAGATGTAAACCTGTTTCTTTAAAAATACATGATTTAAAATGCTTTACGCTGAACAAATATTTTTCAGTATTGATAATATTTCTTAATTATTTTGAAATATGAAAAAGATATAGAAAAAAAAATAACTTTCATTTTTGAAAGTAGATGAAGAAGAGTATTAAACATTTTCCATTTTCGCACAAGATAATATTTTCAATATCCAATGTATTTTTTCCCATTTATTTCTAATCCATTCTTTTTCATGTAGATAATAAATATTTTTCTGACGATGTAAAATGAATAAATTAAAAAGATAAATCAGACACAATATTAAAAATAAAATTATATTCTATTATATCTGATAATTTCAGAAATTGTTTTCTGTTAATATTAACCTCAGCGATTGTATTTACTTAATTTTATAAAATGTGACAAATTAAATTGTATAAAAACTATATGATTAACTATATGATATCAAAATTATAATAATCGCCTCTATCCATAAAAAAATCCTTTAAAATATGAACGATATATATATTTATTTCTGTATATTTTTACATATAATATCAATATTGAAAAATATAGTAATATTTTAATGTTGATTTTTATTTTAAAATAACCTTAAAATGGACATCAAAGTACATTTTATAAAAAGTATATAAAAATTAAATTTGTTTAGAAAATTTGACAAAAAAAAATAAACTACTCTGCTGTTGTAATGTTTAATTAACCACTTTTTTTAAATGACTGAGTACTTTTGAATATCATTATCTCAGAATTGCATTGATTTAAAAATAAAAAATAAATATTTGCAATTAATTAAAGTATGATTAAATTAGATTGACTAATTAATTGATTGACTTTTATAAATCTTTATTAGTATTAAACATATAAAAATCCTTGTAAAATTTTTTTTTTCAATATTGTATCACTTTCCTATTAATTATATACATTAAAAAGAAGAAAATCTCTAATCTGTACCTTTTTATTAGCTTTCATTCTTAAAAGGCTTTTAACAAATAATACATTTCCGTCTTCAAAATGTTAAATAGTACAAATGCACAATGGTTGTTGAATGATTTTGCTACTGAAGCAAAACCTAACTTTGCATGTACTAGCTAAGAAATTGCGTGATGTCGTAAACCAACTTAAAAAAATATTTTTTGGTTATTTATTTTTTTGACAATGTAATCGTGCATTTACCCTAGTTTTGACCGTTACATCAGCAGTCTGAGGGTGATAGTCGATTTTTACTTTTATTCATTTTGCATTGGTGTTAACCGATAAACAGATGGTTCGCGTGCTTTTTTTTTTCATTGTTCTGCCCAGAGTTCACGAACCTCATGGCCTTGCTACGAGAAATGCATATAGAAAAAATGACCTAAAAACAGGACGTCAGTGGGCCCGGGCAAGGGTTGAAAGTGGGGAAAGGGGTGAGCTGAAGGGCCCGACACCCAAGGGTTGACGAACTTGCACCCCGGGATTCCAGCTGGTGGGCAAAGGGGTAAAAAAATGGGTCTGCGGAAATTGGATTGATTTGATTGAAATCATATAGTTAAGAAAATTACCCTTTTAATTTTTAGTATGAAGATTAATATTATAAAGATTAAATATTGATAATATTAATTTAGTTGTGATATTTTAACTATTAGTCAAAATTATTTATTATGTATTTGATAAATTGAAATTAATATTCCAAATTTATTTTGCTTTTAAATTTCGTATCATTATTAAAATAGAGTTGTAAATACTGATTTAGTTTTTTCTTAATCTTATTACAAATTAGTAAATTTATGGCAAGTATAACAAATTAATGAATTTATGGCACATAATAAGTACGGAAATGGAAAATACTATAGCTAAGAAAATTATCCTTTTAATTTTTAGTACAAAGATTAATATTATAAAGACTATAATATAAATGCTTTATTAAAATGTTATCTTTTAAATGCTTTATTGAATTTTATTTAGTGTTAAGTGTGAAATTTATACTATGAGTTATAATTATTTTATCATACAATTATTTTTAAATTACTTATCATTATTTTTAAAATAGATTTGTATATACCGATATAGTTTTTTTTTTTTTTTTTTTTTTAATTCTATGGCAAATATGACAAATTAGGGAATTTATAACAAATGATAAGTACAGAAATGGAAAATAAGACGTTGGATTATAATACAGTAATAATGGGCTAATTGATCGTTAAAATTATATAATTTCAAAAAACCTTGATTCTGGTTTCAGGGCTATATTGATGTTAGTGTTAAAATAAAATTAAAATTGTGATTTTCTTTTAATTTTAAAGTGAAACATCAAAGTAATATTAGTTGTTCAAATTAAATTATTTAAATAAATGTCGATTTGATCAAAATGATTCGATTTGATTAAAAAATGTCGATTTGATCTAAAATGATCAAATCGACATTTTTTTCAAAGATAATTGCAATTTAACATTTTTCTTAATAAAATGAATTCCTTTTTATTTTATAATTTTTTGTTAAAATATAAATCCTTCGGAAAGAATTAAAAAATTAATTTGAAAAATTAAAAAAAATTAAAATTAAATTTTGTTATATGATATAGATTTGAGTAAAATGGGGCTTTACATAAACTAGGTTTTTAAATGTAAATATAGGGATATAAACTCAAATATAAATTTTTATAAATGGAGCATTAAACTTTTTAGAAATTTTAGTCAATAGCAAAAATAAATTATAACTATTATAAAATAAATTGGAAATTTGCAGGATTTTCTCATTTTTATTTAACGATATATTTATTTCGTGAAAAAGTTTAAGGTAAATTATCATTAATTATAACTGATTGAATGGAATATGTAAGGTAGAATATATGGTAGAATATATTTAAGGTAGAATATATTCTTCTACTATTAATAATTATATATATATATATATTGAAGATGGAATATAAAGTCAATTGAAAGCTACTGTTATCTTCATTTTTAAAAATTCATTTAATTGCTTTATAAAGTTTTGGTTAGTATTAATTTATACTATGAGTTATTATTATTTTAATTAATCATAAATTCTAGCTAAAATGTAAAATTTCAAAATAGTCAATTATAATATATAATATTGCAACTGAAATAAATTAACAAAGAGAGTTTTAATTATAATAATGATTAAAATACTATGGTTTTTCAAAAACATCTTGTTTTGAACTTCATTTTTAAACTACAAATTATCTACAAAGTATTTCAGTTATAATTACTGTTGCAATAAACATTTGAATTTTATAATTTTAATTAATTTTTGTATGTGTAAAAATAATTTGTAATATTAATTTATCAGAAAATGTTGAATCATATGAATATTCAAATAAGCAGTAACTTATTTTTAAAAAGTAGTTTAATAAAAAAAAATGTATCTTAAAAGTGATTTTATTTTCTTTGTACTCATTTTTAATTATAGAACGATTTCTGATTATCATAAATTTGAAGCAATAAAATAAATTATTGTCATCGTTGTTACCTGAATTAAATTAACTCTGAAATATCGCAAAAACATTTATGTTATCAATAAATTTTAAATCAACTGTTTGAAAATAATCATCAAAGATATTTTATTTAAAATTTATTATTATAATCAGATGGCAATACTATTATTTTTCCCTTCATTTAATTACTTTCCTCAACTGAGACTACAATCTACAGGATTCTATTTTATAATATTAGTTATAAGACCTTCAAAAAATTAATAAATAATTACTATGCACTTAGTATATATATATATATATATATACATTATATATATATATATATATATATATATAGTATATATATATATACATTGAATACATCTTTTTATTTAATAATTAAATTTGTTAAATTAAAAGATTTTTTTCAATCAATTAATTTAAAAAGTTTAAAACTGAAACATTCTAGGATTATACTTTTTCCTGCATAATTAGAATTATCCAAAAATTCATTTGAATTGGAAACAATTTGAACACATTGTTAGCAAGACAATATTTTTCTTTTAAAATTAGAGATTTTTAAAAATTATTATAATTTAATTATTAAATTTTAAACAAATGTATTATGAAGAATTTTTCTTCAGTATTTCTGTTTATATTCTTAAAGATAATTTAGATTTATTACTGTCTAATTTCTTTAAATTATATCTGTTAATTATACATTGAATACATATTGAATTCATTAATAAGAGTTTATTATTAAGTTTATTTAATATGAGCGCAAATGTTTTAAAAAAATTATTGTTCAAAGTTTTCATTGCTTATTGTTAGAATTTATTAAAATTGAACTATGTTTAGTTTCAAATTCAACAATTTATTCTTGCACACTATAGAAGCATTAAACAAAATTGATTTTTAATTTAATAGATGTTAAGAGGTTTAAAAGCTATTATTTTTATTAAACTGAAATTTTCAAATCATTATTTATTTTAAATATGATAAAATTATTTTTCATCGTTCCTATCCTTTTATTAAATGTTATTTGAAAATCTAACACCAAAACAAAATCAATTGATTATGTAAGGAATTATTATTTTATCCAATCTTATACCTTTTATTAGCTTTAGAAATAAAATAATAGTATATTAATCTAAAAATTTAAAGTTATACAGTACTTATTATATTTTTAATTATTTATGGATTTATTCAAATAAGATTAGATTAAAATTAATTCCAATTATTTATTGATTATGTATAAATTAATGATAATTAGAAAGTCAATCTACTTGTAGGATATTTGTATTTCATTATTATGTATAAAGATATCAATTGGAGATTAATCAATCGATAAAAATTTTATTAAAATTTTTTATCTATTTCTATTTTTTTTCATGTTGATAACTTTAGAACATTTGTGAATAAATGAACATTATAGAGAAGAAAAATAGTATGTTTAAAATTAAGCGCTTTTAAATATTTTTATAACTAATTTTTAAAAAAATGTATTTAAAAATTCAACTCGTGTATTATTTTTTTCTTTTATGAATTAAAATAAAATAATTCTTTGAAATAAATTTGTGTCGAATGATGCAATTGATAAAATTATTGTAGAATTAAATGTTATAAAATTATGATATATAAACAAAATTAAAAAATATATTTATTTATAAAATGGCTACTAAATGATTATTTAGTTAAATTTTTGAAGCTATTTTCTCAAAGCCATATTTTTTTCTAAATAAGCAATTCATTTCTTTGTACCTGTAATACGACAACATTTTTTTTACAAAACTTGAAACAAATTTCCTAAATAATAAAAACTAACAATAATAAATTATTTATGTAATGTAATTTTTGCAATCTTTTTCTTACTGATTTGACTCGTACTTAAGAGAATAGACATTTGAAATAAATATTTTGCATTTCGTTGAAATTTTTCAAAATTTATTAAATATTTTATATCTTATTACTTAAAAGTATGAATTCTTTTTCTTCATTTTTAAAATATTATAAGAACAGATTATTAGTTCTCCAATAACATTGATTTCCACTAAAGGATTTTCAAATTACACTCAAATCCATTAATTTCCTTTTCCATTACAAAACTGAAAATGAATTTCCTAAATACAAAAAAATAGATATATTATTTATGATTTTTATATTTTTGTAATGTTTTTCTTTCTGGTTTGGTCTCATGTTCAGGAGAATAGACATTTGAAATAAATATTTTGCATTTCGTTGAACTTTTTCAAAATTTATTAAATATTTTATATCTTATTAATTAAAAGTAGGAATTCTTTTTCTCCACTTTCAAAATATTATAGGAACATATTATTAGTTCTTCAATAGCAATTATTATTTCTCCACTAACAGATTATTATTTCTCCACTAACGGATTTTCAAATCTCACTCAAATGCATTAATTTTCTTTTCCATTACAAAACTCAAAATTAATTCATAAACAGAACAGACATTTTAAATAAATATTTTGCATTTCGTTGAAATTTTTCCTTAAATATTTTTATATCTTATTAATTAAAAGCATGCATTCTTTTTCTTCACTATAAAATATTATAAGAACAGCAATAGCAATGACTTAAACTAAAGGATTTTCAAATCGCACTCAAATGCATTAATTTTCTTTTCCATCTTTCTTTTCCATTACAAGACTCAAAATGAATTTCCTAAATACAAACTAAAAAAAATTATTTATTATTTTTATTTGTTTGTAATGTTTTTCTTTCTGATCTGGTCTCATACTCAAGAGAATGGGCATTTTGAATAAATATTTTGCATTTCGTTGAAATTTTTCAAAATTTATTAAATATTTTACATCTTATTAATTAAAACCATGGATTATTTTTCTTCACTACAAAATATTACAAGAACAGCAATCGCAATGACTTTCCACTAAAGTATTTTCAAATGCATTAATTTTCCTTTCCATCCTCAAAGCAAAAGCGAGTAGCTGTTGTTAATTTACCCCGTGTTAATTATCTCTCTTTCCAAGCTAAAACCACTCCTAAACGCTGTCTACAGGAAGTGATGTCAGGCGTGAACAAGTGCAAGCAACAGGAAAGCAAGATCCATCATCTACTTGGTGCTCAGTGTCGTAATTTCAACGGATATGGTGGGCAAAAAATAACACGCGCTTGACGCCTTTGATAGGAAACAATGAACGTGAAATAATTTAGAAGTTTTATGGCCTGCAGACTGTTTGCTTGTGGTGTGGAAAGAAAGACTGTTGTTACTTTTGGGAATCAGCTAACAGGGAAATTGTTATCTGTTTAACGTGCGATGAAATATAGTGTGATGTGAGTAGTATAATATATTTTGATCTAGACATTGAAGTAATGTTTTTTCTTTTTGTTATTCAACCTATTCTTTATTTTACAAAGTTAACCATGATGGTGGAGAATTAATGTATTCGTAGTATAAACAAGATCTATTATTTTTCCATGAGTATTGTGTAAACAAGTAATATAAAAAAAATAAAGTCAATTCCTACTTAGGTCAACAAAGAAAATTTTTATTTTAGTTATTTTTTATTAAATAATTACAATTAATATAAATATGTATATACATACGACAGAATCACAATATTAAGTGACAAAATAGAAATCGGATTTCCTTGCAGTTTTCCATTTTCCTTTCTATATATGGTGTTGGACTATTATTTTTGTTTGCTACTATTTATTCGCTTTCTATTTATTTTTTATTTTTTTCGTTTCTAATTTATGAAGCTAATGGTGGTCTATAATTTCTCATTCTATCCATCTCTTGCAATGCTTCATTATTGCAAGGAACCTTTCCATTGAGTTTTGAGCAGTCCAGTTCTTCAATTAATAGTCCATCTAATGATTTCACACGACTCTTCACCTTCACGTGAAAAATACTGAAATCCTTGCATTTTACCAATTGAGCTACTGCCTGTTGATTTCAATTTTCTTTACAAATTGCTAAAACTCTATTTAAAGTACTAAAAATTAATTAAATTTAATTAATGAATTAATATTTGAAAAAAACTGTATTAACATCAAGTGTCATCCACAACAAGTTTTAAAAAAATGTATTTGAACTTGAATGGATGAATAAAAAGTATTTTATTGACGATTGAAAATTTGAACAAGATACATAAATATATAGGAATAAATATAGTAGGAATTGAATAAAAAAATCACTAACAGCCAGCTATTTTCTCTTTTGCTTTATTATTTGTAGACGAAACATGCGAGGATTATTGCCTGACCTTCACTTAATGGCTATAGGACGTACTTTCACGGTTTATTCTCTTTAAACATGTAAGTGGAATTGACAAAACAAATGATGACTGATGGGCTTATTTAATATAAGTGCACTAAATGCATGGAAGTTTTTATAAAAATGAAAGAAAGAAAAAGGCTGTAGCAAAAAAAAAATTTTTTTCAACATTGGCAAGTTTTAAACAAATCAAAACTCAGGTTTTGTGTGAAAAAATATGATTTTAATTATTCAGTGAACTTGTAATATTCTTGCTGAGGAATTATACCACGGTTTAATTATCGCGGTTTATTCTATTTAAACATGTAAGTGGAATTGACAAAACAAATTATGACTGATGGGTTTATTTAATATATGTGAACTAAATGCATAGAAGGTTTTAAAAAAAAATGAAAAAAAAAAATGAAAAAAAAAAAAAAAAAGGATTGTGTAGCAAAAAAAATATTTTTTTTCAACATTGGCAAGTTTTAAACAAATCAAAACTCAGCTTTTGTGTGAACAATGTGATTTTAATTATTCAATGGAGTAACTAATATTCTTGTTGAGGAATTATTTTAACTTTTTCTTAAAATACTTAGAGTTTGTTTAAATTAATATTGAAATTCAGATACCATATACAGTTACATTAATTTTACATCTACAAGAAGATCATGAAAAACAAATCACTTATAAATAAAAACAGTTGATCTTGTAAAGGAATTATTTTAACCTTTCTTGAAATATTTAGTGTTTGTTTAAATTAATATTGAAATTCATATGCGATATACAATTACATTAATTTAACATCTACAAGGAGATTATGAAAAACAAATCACTTACAAATAAAAACAGCTGAATAAGTTAAAATGTCCAATTGGTTTAGGAAATTGAATTCAAATACATTATAACTCTAAAGTGTTTGTGGAACTGAACTATAACAAAAACTTCCATGCATTTAGTGCACATATATTAAATAAACCCATCAGTCATCATTTGTTATGTCAATTCCACTTACATGTTTAAAGAGAATAAACCGTGAAAGTACGTCCGATACCCATTAAGTGAAGATTAATATTAAAATTCATACCATATACAGTATAGTATAATATATACAGTATAGTACAGTATATATATATAGATTAATATTGAAATTCAGATGCGATATAGAATTACATTAATTTAACATCTACAAGAAGATCATAAAAAACAAATCACTTAAGTAAAAACAGTTGAATAAGTTAAAATTGGTAAAGGAAATTGAATTCAAATACATTATAACTCTAAAGTGTTTGTGGAACTGAACTATAACAAAAACTTCCATGCATTTAGTGCACATATATTAAATAAACCCATCAGTCATCATTTGTTATGTCAATTCCACTTACATGTTTAAAGAGAATAAACCGTGAAAGTACGTCCGATACCCATTAAGTGAAGGTCAGGCAATAATCTTCGCCTGTTTCGTCTACAAAGGAATAAAGCAAAAGAGAAAATGGCTGGCTGTTAGTGCTGCTTTTTTTTTATTACTATTTTGTTCTGTTTGTTTGATCGTGCGAGAATCCCATCCAAATTCAGGCACACTCAAATGCAGCCAAAAAGGAAGCGATGGAAATTACAATTGGTAAGGACTGCATACCACGCAAAGCCTACGCAAAACAAATAAACTACAGGGGATGTTCACGGTGTAAGAAAAAAAATAATAATAATGAATCCTTCCATACTGTGAGGAACACGGTTCGTTGGTTGGGAAGATTTGTTGTGTCAACATTATATACCTAATAATAATAATACAAAGAGGGAAAAAATCTAACTACTTGAATGCCGTTGTTACACCGGATACATTAAAAACAAGATAAGTGCGACAATGGTTGAAAATGTAGCCATTTGTGAAATTCGAAACGCAATGATATTGTACGATGATTAATAACAATGAAATGGTAATGGTTTATTTTTTTCTCCATGCAATTTTCCATGGATAATAAATTAGTAATTTCTGTAAAGTGAATTACTTTGCTTCAACAAGTTTCAGCTGCTTACCACTTAGATAAAAAGACAGATTTTGACTTCAAATTACAGTACGTTAGAACTTAAGTACTCTTATTGAAAATTAGGCTGGGTAAAAACGTAAAAATTTATTAAAGTTAAGAAACGAGAAAGGAAATGGGCTTTATTTTAACAGTTTTACTGAAAAATTGTTATGTGTCTACATATGTTTTATATTTTAAATAACACATTTTAAAATCGATGGTTGATGAATTTTGCTTAAGTATATTGAATAAGTTCGTTTTTTTTGCATGTAAATTATAATAATAATGTGAGACAAAGCAAATGAAAAGAAATATAGGTTTAAACAAATACTGCGTATATGTGTATATGCTTGAATTATAAAAAAAACAAAAAAATTTAAAATGTTGTTTTACAGTATGTTTAAAAAACTTTTATTTTTTCTTTCATAATTTTAAATTTAGATTTTTTTCCCTAGAGAATATTAACCTTTTTTTAATTTGTTGCTACTATTTCAGATAATCGTTGTAATTTTATTATTAAATTAAGTTTCGTTAGTTTATTTCCAGTTTTATAATTAATAATTTAAAATATACATTACAGAAATTATTTATATATATGTTTGTAAAATAAATTCAAAGATAAATGTAGTGTTTTTAGTTATAAAATGAGAAATGGATTTCTCATAAAAGGGATTTTTCGAAAATACTTCAATATATTATAAAAATGATATTTTTACATAAAGTTATTTTACCAATTAAATAATGAATATTATCAAGTTGAATCGCTAATTTTCAGTAGCTATCTGCTGTGATACATAATTTCATAATTAATTTTCATAATATTTAAGTGAAAACCTTTTCAGTTTTTTCTTATTTTGTAAAACCTCTTTATATAAAGATTATTACAGGGAAGATCACTATTTTTATTTATGACTCATTTATTATTTTATGATCACTATTTATATTACTGATATATAATGATTCATTTTGACTAGTTCAAACTTTTCTTAGTTTATTTATAATTCAATTATTCTTTCATATACATTTGAACCATTTATAATTACAAATATTGTTTGGATTACTGTTAGATATTAAATATTGAATTGGATTTTTTTATTCATGATTATTATTGAATTATTTGATGTTGATTAACCATCTGCTTTCAGTCATAACTTAAATGCAATTATTCTATTAATACTAGGCATGAACTGATTGATTTTTTTAAATCAAAATATTTAAAATGAATGCATTCTAATTTAAAATAATTGCATATACATGAATTTATTTACTTATATTTTGTTATTTTCAAGTTCTAGCTCTTCTAATAAACTTTAAATTTAGTCTCTCCATGCTACTAAATTTTGTATTATGTAAATAAAAATAAATGAACTACTGATATTGCATATTCATATTACGCTTAAAAATTTGCAATTACTTTTCGATCATCATTAATAACATCATCATCATCATCATCATCATCATAACTGGCCCAGAAGCCCGTTGTAGGCCTTGGCCTTCTTTAAAAGATGCAGCCAGTCTATTCTCCTCTTGGTCGTGGACCTCCAGTGTTTCATCTTAATAACATTAAAATCAGAGTCCAAACAGTCGACTCATCTCTTTTTTGGTCGTTGGTCGTCTCCCTTGGTCATTGTCCAAAAGGGATTGCATTGAAAAACTTCAAAGCAACTCTGTCACTTTTCATTTCATGAGATTACTGGCCCATCGCATTCTGTTCAGTTTAGAAAAATTTAGAATGTCAATATATTCATTAATAACATGCTATAGTATAAAACCAATTGAAACACACATACATACATAGATAACCTTTTATGTAAATCTGTTTTTAACCCTTTAAAAAATAAGAAACTCATTATCACAAAGAAAAATTAATTTCTTCATTGTATTATTCTTTAAAAACCAGTACCTTAACTATTTCTAAAAGACAGGAAACTGGTGATAGTAAAAGAAGTCCCGCATCGGACGATTCACACAAACAAAACACACCACCTATGTGAGACAAAACAATGAATCATGGCTGCTTCACACAGGCTGTTGTGGCACAAAGTGCTACTAACAGGATGTCGGCTAAGGCAGGGGGTGCTTTACTATCGAGGAAACCATGTCCTGCCCCCATGCTGCTGTCTGTCGTTAACATTAAAATATCCGAGGCACTATTGCATAAGGTGTAATTATAAAAGAACTTTGGGCTGCATGTTTCCTGAAGTGTTTCCTCTGCTACCTGTGACAGGACCTCATAAATAATGTTTCAAGTAGCTTTCCCGGGAGCTGTTTATTGAGTAATTTCAATCTCCAAAAGAGAGATGGAATTGTAAACTAATTTTTTTAAAGAAAAACCATTTCTTATGACAGTTTTTATTGTATAAAAACAATTACATTATTCTAAATTATGTCTTGTATAATGAAAATGAAAAACTACATTATGATGGGGTCTCTGGATATATTTTCAACTCCTACTACTGTTAACTATATCAATTAGTATTAATTTTTCTTGAAAGTCTTTCTAAATAAATTTTCAAAAAAATTCATTATATTTTAATTTTTTATTTATCACAAATATCTATATTAGCGACATTATTCTGTTGGTTTTTATCACATCTTACAATGACCAACAGGAATATGGGTTTATATTCCTTGGAAATTTGTTATATTTTTTTCATCTAAAAATTATTTCTTAATTATTCCTTGATCTCGTATTTAATTTGGTGTTGATTCTGTTGCATTGTGCACTACTGATATCGAATTGTTTTTTAAAGAAAAACCTTTTTATGGCAGTTTTTATTATAATTTAGAATAATATTTTGATTGTTTTTATATGTCTTGCACAATGAAAATGAAAACTACATTATGATAATTTTCTGGGTATTTTTTAACTTCTACTACTGTTAATTATATCAATTAGTGTTAATTTTTCTTGAAATATCTTCCTAAATAAATTACTTATATTTTAATTTTTTATTTATCACAGATATACTTGCGTCATTATTTTGGTGGGGTTTTTTTTTATCACTTCTTATATGACCAACAGGAATATGAGTCTATATTCCTTGAAATTTGTTATATTTTTTTCATCTAAAAATTATTCCTTTAAGGTTAATTATTCCTTGATTCCGTATTTAATTTGGTGTTACTTATTTTGCATTTTGTACTGCTGATATCGAATTATCAGTATAATGTCTTTTTATGGTGCCTACATTTTTTGTGTATCGAAAAAAATGTTTGTTTTCTTATTTAGTTGATATTTTTATTGAAACTTTTGTTTTATTTTAGAAGACCGCTTATTACTACTGTATAATTTTATTTAAATTTTAATTGTTTCTTTAGTCGTTATTTATGTTTCATTATCGAAATAGATAATGTAACTGATAAATAAAAACTTAAGACTAAATATTAACTGACGAGATCTAAATAGGTCAGTATGTAATAGATTATATATTGAAGATTATCTCACATAAGATAAATAAACTTTGAAATAAATCTGTGTATTTGCTGTGTTGTTTCAACCAGAGCAATGCAAAAATTAAATCGATACAAAATAATTAAAAATTGTAACTTAAATCTCAACCATCTTTCTCAGAATCCTGCATTTTAGTTTCTTTAAATATATTTAAAACATTGAATTATGACAAATTATCTTTCTCGAACCTAAACTGGATAATTAACTACAGAATACAAAAAGTAAAGGTAATACGATTCAATGCTAAACAATAAAACTTGATGAAATAAAATTACTCTTGATTTACTCAAACCATAAGCTGGCTGTAGTTGTAGTATATTTTTTTTCCTCAGTGTGTAGTGTTTCTTTTCTTCTAGAAGAATTATACTTATGACAAAAGCATATGGCACATAAATTTTTCCATCAAGCTTATCGCAATTTAACTTCTGTTATTTATTAGTCTTTTACGCTAAGGTATGCCTGCGTGTATTCCTCTCATTTATACGCCCCCTCATTTAGCAGGGAGTTCCTGTTGAACGTAAAATACTCTAGTAACGGATGTGGTGGATATACATTTTTTTCTCCTTCCACATAATTACCGCTACTATTACTCGTTTTCTATTATGAAGAGTGAAAATTACCCATGATTATGACATTGAAAAGCTAACAAAATTGCTCTCCTGTTTTATTATTGGTTTTGGCGCCAGAATTTTTTTTTATATATAATCTTTGTTGTTGACGTTGTTTCCAGTGAGCTTTTTTTCTTTCCTTTTATTTTTTTCAATGTAAGTTCACATTGGACAATAGCGCGTCCTCAAATGACTAACTAAAAAAAAGGATGTGCCGAGTACGTTGAATTGCTCCTATTATGTGCATCGCTGGGTCTCGAACCTTTATAATTTCTTTAGTTTTATTTATTGTTCTGTTTGTTTGTTTGTTTCCTTGGTGCCAATATTTTAATACCACAGTGTGTACGCAGTTTGCATGAGTCACTCCTAAAGAACATGAACTCTGTATTCGTTTCTTCTTGCACCCAGTCAGTTTAGTTTCACTATATTATATTTTATAAGCTTTAAACCTATATTATATTTAAATTCAGATTTAAATAATACGACACATTTTTTTAGACTTTGTTCATTGTATTTGAAATACAATGTGCACACAAGTTTGCATGAATCACTCATAAAAACATGAACTCTGTATTCTGTCAGTTTAGTTAAGTTTCTCTATAGGCCCATATTATATTTTAAATTCCGGATTTAAGCAATTACAACACATTTTTTAGACTTGTATTTGAAATACAGTGTGGACGCAGTTTGCATGAGTCACTCCTAAAGAACATGAACTCTGTATTCGTTTCTTCTTGTATTCAGTCAGTTTTGTTTCACTATATTATATTTCGTAAGCTACATATAGGCCTATATTATACTTTAAAATCGGTTTTAAGCAATTAAAAAACATTGTTTTAGACTTTGATCATTGTATTTGAAATACATTTTGTACACAGTTTGCATGAGTCATTCGTAAAGAACAGGAATTCTGCATTTGTTTCTTCTTGTATCCAATCAGTTTAGTTTCACTATATTATATTGCAGGCTTATATTATATTTTAAATTCGCATTTAAGTAATTACTACACATTTTTTTAGACTGATCATTGTATTTGAAATACAGTGTGGACACAGTTTGCATGAGTCACTCATAAAGAACATGAACTCTTTATTTGTTTCTTATTGTATCCAGTCAGTTTAGTTTCATTATATTATATTTTATAAGCTACATGTAAGCCTATATAATATTTTAAATACAGATTTAAGCAATTACAACACTTCTTTTAGACTTTGATCATTATGTTTGAAACATAGTGTGAACACAATTTGCATGAGTCACTCATAAAGCCTAAATAATGAGTCATCATATAGGCCTAAATAATATTTTAAAATCGGTTTTAAGCAATTACAAAACATTGTTTTAGACATTGATCATTGTATTTGAAGTACACAGTTTGCATGAGTCACTCATAAAGAACATAGTATTTGTTTCTTCTTGTTTTCAATCAGTTTAGTTTCACTACATTATATTTTACAAGCTTTGGGCCTATATTATATTTTAAATTCGGATTTAATTAAGAACATAAAATTTTTTTAGACTTTGATCATTGTATTTGAAATTCAGTGCCATACTTTTTCATTCTATGTAAATATTTGTTTGTTCCTTGTCAGTATTCAATTCATACAAAATAAAGTTGCAGTTTTAGGTATATGTATATTAACTTGGGCTTGCAAAGTTGAATTTTGAAAACAAATCTTTATTAAGTGTTTTAAGGAATTTATTACATTACGAGACATTCTGAATCTAACCCCTGAAGATTAACTAACCGATTACTAGAAAATATTATTTTATTGTTTATTTTTTTTTTAGAAAAAAATGCGATAATATGAAATTATATATATGCTTATATACATATATATAGAGAGAGAGAGAGATGTACTAATTTCTTAGCATTTTTAAAAACGTTTTTATGATTTAATAATAGTTTTTATTAGTTTAAATTCTGAATTTTACCGTCGATTTCTCAAAGTAAAATCAAATTCTCATTTTATTTTCTCATATTAGATTTTTCAAATTTTTCTTCATATATTTTTTATTTATTTATTTAATTTCAAGATCATTTAAACTGCTGTGAACGCACGAATCATCTAGAGGAATCATAGATAAAATAATATAAGGATATCATATTCATGTTTATTTTTAAAGTAAATAAATATTTTTTAAGATATTCCAAAAAATACACATTAAAAAAGTTGTTAGAGCTCTAATACTTCTTGAAAGGAGATAATGATATTTCGTTTGTTTATTATTTTTCCAAAATGAAATTGCATTATTATTCTGATATCATTCAGCTAGTCTGATCTAATCTGCTTAGAGTAGATAACTCACTTTGGCGTCGTTTGCTAGATTTATGTTTAAGTCAGGAAAAAAGATCTCTATGCTGAAAGAATTTAAAACATTTTTCCTTGATCTAATTGAACCATAATAATCTAACTTTTTTTCCGTGATATTTTTTATCCGTTTTTGGATATTATCTCTTAGTATGAAACTCAATATTTTGTAGTGCATTTCAACCAGAAGGCGCCGTCTTTTTTTCCAGTATATTTGTCTGTCACCTGTCATCTGGTAGAACTTTATCTACCTTCCTTTCTGTTATATATATTACTCCCAAAATACCACTACACGTCGCGTGCAAAAAAAAAAAAAAATTCCCCATAAATAGGGATTTCGAAATTGCAGCAAGTTATTTTTCATATATTTCTTTGAAATATTATCAGTCTGAAAGTATTAAGGACGTTTTTGCCCTCCAATAGCAGTTCTGCTTGGAAATCTATAAACATGTCATGATGGCCAACAGTACGTGACTGTGTGCTCAAAGGAAAAAAAATATACCTGTATAAAAAAAACAAAATAACAATGAAATCCACAGGAGTATGGCAAACTGAAAAAGTTATTTGGTAGGTCAACAGTTTTATGTGGTAAAAAAAAATAGTATTATTCATAGAAATTCAGCTGACTGTTTCAGTTTTATTTTTTGACATTGGGTATTTTAATGATCGAATTATGAGTTTCAATAGTGATTTGTCCTTGTTCTCCATTGGCTATTCCATGTAAAAGGTTGGTTGATCGCCATGGAATACATCCTTTCGTGTGATTGGTATTTTTCTTTCTATTTATGAGAGTTCTTTGCTGCATTTATGTGAATCCACTTTTTAACCGAATTTTTTTTTAATTCTGTCGTGAATATAGCTATCAAACAATAAAAAAGTTCGATCTCATTTTTAATTATAGATAATTTATACAAGAATTATTCAATATAGCAGTTGTTTTCAAAATTTCTGACTAGACAATAATATAAAATATAAACTTTTAATAAAAATAGTTCTAAATATTTTTTAACAAGAACGGTTTTATATAATCACATAGCAGCTTCGACAAATTAGTTTTTATTATTTAATAATGTGTCATCTAGTAATAGTAGTAGTAGTAGTTCCATATTTTGTTCCAGTAGTTCATATTTTAGTGAATCAGTAATAGTGATATTAGTAGTTGATATTTTTCTATCAATTAATGAACGTTCTTTGCTGTATTGCTTGCAGTTGCTTTGTTTGAATTTATGTGAATGTCACTTTCTGTAAATTCAACCGAAGTATAATTTTTTTTTAATTCTGTCAAATAAAGTTATGAAACAATAAAACAATTCGACCTGCTTTTTAATTATCAATAATTTATACAAGAATTATTTAATATAGTAATTATTTTTGAAATCTCTCACTAGACAATTTTAGCACAGTATAATGAATTCATTGTAAAATAATATTTTTTTTAACAAAAACAGTTTTATGTAATCACATAGCAGCTTTGACGAACTAGTTTTTATTATTTAATAATGTGTCACCTGAGGAACCAGTTGCTCATATTTTAGTAGTAGATAATTATTATCGATGAATTATATATCAATTAATTATCGGTAATTTATACAATAATTATTTAATATAGCGTTTATTTTTGAAATCTGTCACTAGACAATTTTAACAAAATGTACTGAATTCATTTTAAAATAATAAACTTTTAATAAAAATAATTCTAAAATAATATTAAAAAACAGATTTATATAAACGTAGCAGCTTTGAGAAACAAGATTTTATTATTTAATAATGTTGTCATCTGGTGAACCAGTAGTTGATATTTTTCTTTCTATTTATGAGAGTTCTTTGCTGAATTTATGGGAATGCACTTTTTAACCGAATATTTTTTTTTCAATTCTGTAGTGAATAAAGTTATCAAACAATAAAAAAAATCGACCTCATTTTTAATTATCGATAATTAATACAAGAATTATGCAATATAGGGATTATATTTGAAATCTCTCTATAGACATTTTTAACAAAATATACTGAATTCATTGTAAAATATAAACCTTTAATAAAAATAGTTCTAAAATAATATTTTTTAACAAGAGCAGTGTTATATAATCACATAGCAGCTTTGACAAACTAGTTTTTATTATTTAATAATGTGTCATCTGGTGAACCAGTAGTAGTCATCTGGTGAACCAGTAGTAATGTTACCAGTATATTGTCGATATTTTTCTTTCTATTTATGAACGTTCTTTGCTATAAAAAACTAATTTATACTGAATTTATGTGAATGTTCACTTTTTGTAAATTTATCCTAAATATAATATTTTTTATAATTTTGTCATGAATTAAGTTATCAAACATCAAAAATATTTGACCTCATTTTTAATTATCAATAATTTATGTAAGAATTATTTAATATAGTAATTATTTTTGAAATTTATCACTAGATAATTTTAACAAAACATACTGAATTCATTGTAAAATAATAAACTTTTAATAAAAATAATTCTGAAATAATATTTTTTTTACAAGAACAGTTTTGTATAATAATCACATAGCAGCTTTGACAACTAGTTTTTGTTATTTAATAATGCGTCATCTGATGAACCAATAGTAGTCATCTGGTGAACCAGTAGTAGTGATAGTAGATATTTTTTATAGAATTTAGTGATGATAGTATATAGTTTTCTATTTCTATTTTTCAGTTGTAGATATTTTTCTATATATTTATGAACGTTCTTTGCAATAATAAAACTAATTTATAATGAATTTATGTGAAGGCCCCTTTTTGTAAATTTAACCTGAAGTATAATATTTTTTTCATAATTCTGTCATGAATTAAGTTATCAAACAATAAAATTAATTTAAATATCGATCCTTTTAATTATCGATAAGTTATACAAGAATGATTTAATATAGCAATTATTTTTGAAATCTCACACTAGATAATTTTAACAAAATATACTGATTTCATTGTAAAATAATGAACTTTTACTAAAAATAGTTCTGAAATAATATTTTTTAACAACAGTTTTATGTAATAATCTTTGACAAACAATTTTTATTATTTAATTTATAATGTTACCAAATATTTAAAAACAATTTTTATTATTTAAATTGGGAATTTCAGATAATTAAGCTACCTTTCCTTAACATAGAATGCAACGCTGCTAGTATTTTTTTAAATCTTTTTATATGTTTTTATGTCACAAATGCATAAATAAAGGAAATCTACGATTGTTATTGAGATCATCATCATCATATATTATTTATGAATTTTAATCTACTTTTAATTATATTGTCAATTCACATTTTATATTCTTTGATATTCACATTTTATATGTTATGATATTTAAAAATGAAAAGCGTTTGTTAGCTAACTACTTAGTGAATAATTTTTCAAAATAGAAATTATGTATAGAAAAACAATATTTTATTGTTATTGCTAAGTTGCTGAAATAATATTTAGATATGAAATTATATATTTCTTATTTATGTATTCTTGAATGTTAAACTGGAAATTTTTATGGTTTTCTTGCATAATATGTTAAATTATTGGAATTAATAAATAATTTTAGGAATTCATTTTTATAAAATTTAGAAAATAATGTCCAAAATTAAGAAACTTCAAATTGTAGGAAAAAAATATTTTTTTTTCTTTTTCCTAAATTTTTATCATGTCTGATCTAATCAAATTCAATCTATTACAAAAAAATTTTTAAATGTCTTTTGTAAAGAAATTCTTCAATAGAAGGAAAAAAAATTCTAGTAATTCTTTTAAATATTAAAAATTGACACTAACAATATAACAAAAAAAATCCCTTTCAGAAGAGAATCGATTAAATTGTCTGCATAACAAACTCATTAAAATTCTATATTTTATTTAGTAGATCAACAGGAATATGTAATTTTCTTAATTAACTGAAAATCAATATTTAAATTATCCTTATTAAATTGTGTTATATTTAAGAAATAATAAAAATGAGATAAATTAAAACAGATCTCTTGGTTCTTGAGGAAGTTTTTTTTTTCAAAGAATATATTTTTGTAAAATTGCAAACTCTATTTGACTCTTTATTTTATGTCTCTTTTTGAAATTCGCTCATAATTTTGATAGATTATAATAATTTAAAAAAAAAATTTTATTGCACTTTTAAAAAGTTTCATCATAGTTTAATAAAGTAAAAAACTACATTATCATTTTACTATATTTATTAATGGTAGATTAAAAAAGGTGCCGAGCGATACTATTATACATGTAATTTCCATTTTCATTTGAGTAAAGCAACTTTAATTGTCCTGGAATGCGTGAATATGACTTCAATTTAGGCAAATGTTGCTTAAAGCACCTTTTCATTACAACAGTCTGTTTCAAATGGTTGATCAACTGAATAAAAAGCAAAGCAATCATCACACTAGTGTTTTAGGGTAAAAATGTAATTACTTAATGAAAGGCAGAGAGGCTTAAAATTAAAGGTGTCTTCTTCATCATGGAAGTACTCACTAAAAAAAAATAGAAACCTGCCAAATGAATCTTGTGGCATGTTGTAATAGTCTCCTCTGTAGCATTACTGTCATATTGTTTCTCGTTTTGCAAAGCGTTGAGGCAAACATTCATCATTGGTCCTGATATCTTTAATTTCATTAAGGCACCTGTAGGCCAACCATTATAAATCATCGTACTGTACCCTGTCATTACTGGACAAGGACAACCCCAGGGTAGAAGAATTTTTTATTTAGGTCTGACCGTGTCGTTTTTTTGTTTATTTGCAAAATGAAAGAGACAGGAGGGGAAGAAAAAAAAGTTTCATTCCATGATGCTATAACAGTCTCGTATATATATTTTTTTTCTGCTTTTTCGTTGCCACTTTTCTTAATGGTGTAATGCCTGGCTGGGTTTCATTATTAGTAATTGCACATGTGATGAATGTGATAGAGGGGTAGAGATGGAATGTTACTCAGAGAAAGTAGTAATGCAGAGGGCACGAATTCGATGGTCGGTTCGATTAATAAAATAAAAGTTTTCATAAACTGCTCACTATTATTAAGACATAAATTAATTTCAATCAGATATAATAGAGCTTTATAAATTTTATATATATATATATATTTAATCTAAATTTTGAGGTATATCGAAATAAATGTTATATCCTTTCCACTTTTCAATTTCCTTTTATCTAAAAAGGCAGGCAAGATAACTAAGTTTTTTGATCATTTAAGAAATATGGCACAGTAATATATATGTTATATAGCAATATATATGTTTTTTTTTATCCTGTTTAATACTTTTAACCCATTATACAATATTTAATTGAAAGCAAATCAGTTGTGAAGCAATTTATCGTTTTCTTTTTCTCCAATTTCTTTAATACTGGAAATTTAGATTCTATTTAAATAGAATAATAATAGAAATTTATTTTTTAATAAAAAAATTAATAGAAATTTCTGCCATCAACGTTATATCTTATAAATTTGGTAAAATCAACATATCTTTTTTAAAGAAATTTACCTTTACTTTGCGATAAACAAGTATACAGTGACTTAAAACATATTTATGTTATTAACACAATAATTTATTAGATGAATCGAATGTTCAGAGTTTTGAATGTTTAAATTTTTTCTTTTTTAAACACAAAACTCTTTTTGTATTCTGTTACAAAAAGTAAAGATTAATATTTCCAATCATAATTTTAAAAAGTGTAAATGTTTTTCTTAAAAGTTAATTTAAAAATTTTAAATGTTTCTTTTGAATATTAACTTACATCTGTTCGATTTAACATTTTATTCTGTCATAAAGCTACATTATTAGTTTACTATTACTTATGTTCTACCACATTTAGTGATATTCTGTGTTTTAAATAATTGGCTAATACATTTATTACCAGTATATATACATTACACCAGTTTATTATATTAGTGTGTTAAATTGTAAAAGTATGTTAAAAAACATAATAATTTAATTAGACTATTGTACAGCAATGTATAATTATTTGGTTACAAACTGTTTGATACAATAATTGTGGGTAAAATTTACTTTTGATCTTTTTTCTTAATTTTTGAAGTAAAAGCACAAAAGTTTTGAATAAAAATGTAATTATAATTAAAATGTATTTATTTAAAAATGATCATTTAATATTTTTAGTTTTTCTCACTAATTAATGTTTAAAATTTGTTTTCTGATATAAGAATTTACACATCTGATTTTACCAAATACAAAATAGAATTTTAGTTCTTTTAGATGGCTTAGATAATAAAAATGTTTGAATTTCCATTTTAATTTACAACTATTTTTGAACCTCCTATATATGACATTGTTTTACTTTAAATTATACATTTTTATTTCTCTAGATTTCCAAAACTTTAAAAAATTTTTAAACAATAATTCTTAACTATTGGCTTAAAATTCGTTTGTTTTTATATATATACTTACCAAAATATTAATGCAAAGTTGGCAAACTATTATTTATAGTGTTATATAAGTTTTCAGAGGTATTTTTTTGAAATATAGTTTAGTTTTTATCAAAATATGTTGAAGAAATATGATGATGTTTTTACCAAATATACAGCTCTCAACTACGTTTAGTGCATCTCGTTTGAAATTATTTCTAAACGTGAATGTTTTTCTTAATATATTGAATGCTACATCAAACGCATATAAATGACAAAGTGTTTACCAGCAGGTCATATTATGAATACGTATGATGTCTACTCATGAATAAAAATCATTATCTTTCACTTAGGAAGTCTCATTTCCCTTATTTGTGTTTCAAATGAACGAGTTGTAAATACATTTCAGTTAGAACAGAAAATAATTCATTGTTTGCTTCTACCAATAACTTATAGCCATTTCAGTGCTTATAAATATGTGATAGAGGAAATTGTATTAATGACTTAAAATTAAACATGTAGTACTAATTAAAATTAATTCTGCAAACTATATTTATAGATATTTAAGGAACACAGGATGCTGATTATAAAAGTATGTATCTATACCAGTTAATAAATTATCATATGTTTATGGTATAGATTAATAATTATTATTAATTACATTAATAAATATATACCTTTATATGTATATTTAGTATCTATACTTATATATCTATATCTCACACGTATCTATACCTATATTAAGGGAATTGTTCTTTGATCTATGATACCAAAAATGATGAAATGATGTATTAAATTGTTTTGTCTGAAAAATATAATTGCTATTTATAATTTAATTACAATGATTTGAAAAAAAATACTATTTGTCACTAAACTTTATTGAACAGTTATTTTTTATAACAGTATGCAAACTTTCCTTTGACAATACAACGATTTTCATCCATATTTTTTTTATATAAAAATTATGAAAAATATTTTTTGCTATAATACACTGGTTTAAGTTAATTTGTAATTGTGAAATTTTCATTGAATTTAATTTGGCAAAGTATTGGTTCTTCACAGATGAAGCGTAAAAGAAAAACATTATTTGCATTCTATATGTTATACGCATATATATTTACATTATTCCGTAAACTTATTTAATAAGTGTGTGTATGGGCTGGCCAATATGTTTTCTGGTTTTGAACTAGATGTAACAAGTTTGAAATGCTACAGGGAGGCACAAACATTTTAACTTGCATTTTGCAACTTTCCAGGATCTTATAATTGCCTTGAAAAATAAATAATAAACATTATCGTTTTGAGAATGAAATATAAAACATCTTAAAATCATAGTGTTAAAACACATGAAAAACAGCGAATCTGAGTTTAATACGTGATCAGCTTTAATACTGTATCACCTTTAACAAATATGTTTCATTTTCAAAATGATAGTGTTTATTAACTCAGTTGATAGCTAAGCACATTTGTTTTTCAAGACAGTTATGAGACACTGTAAAGTTGCAAAATGCAACATTGTGTCACCCTAGAGCATTTCAAACTTGTTAAATCAGGTTTAAGCCCAAAAAGTATATTGGTCAGCCCATGCATTCACACAAAGGTAGTAATCCATCAACCGAGTTCTGTGTGGTCTATTGAATTATCGTTGTGTTGGATGAAAAATCACCAACTGCACTTATATAGAGACGCACAATGAGATCAAGAATGTTGTCTCTATATAATTGAAGATTAATGGTGCCCTTTGAGATGATATATAAGTCAGTGTGACCATCTTAAGAAATACTTACTCAAACACATATACTGAACTCGCATGCAATGAATTTAAAATAAATGAACTTCAATCAATCAATTTTGGAAAAAAATCAATTTTAATTGTATTTATTTCTACACCTAATTTTGTTTTTACCATTTGTGTCAAATTAACAAATGTTGTTTATTGATTATTCTTAACAAAAAAAAATGTTAGACATTAACAAATAGCACTGCAATATTAAATTCACGTAAAAATAGACATATAAAAACTTTTTAAGAGAGACACATAGAATTCTGTTAATTAATCATTCGTTGGAAAGGTTCTTTTGGATTCATTTGAAAAGCAATAAATGCATTAAAAATAATTGCGAAGAAGAAGAAGAATTGTCCTCTTATCCAGTGTGTGAGAAACATAGCGTAAAACCACTTCTGTGTCGTAATAAATATGCAATGGCTCTATCCGTTCGTGCATACTTTGCACGACAATCATCAATTTCATTTTCAAGTTAAGAATGGCCTGTTTCGTTTCTTCAATTAACTGTTTATTGCAAATAGCGTGCAGATTGGGTCCTTAGTTAATGCAACAAATTACAATGGGTCCCTTTGTAGTGGAAATGCCGCATGAAATAAGGGAGTGGGGGAGAAGGAAACCATCAACAGCACCTAGATGGGAGGAAATGAACTAATATAGGCCCCCTCCCTACCTCGAAAAAATGGTCCTTCAAGTGCCAAGGATAGCACTGCCACTGCGTGCTGAAAAATCATTAATTACACATATATAGCCAAACCAAGATCTTATAAAAATATATAAAAAATGTATCTTACTATGTCGTGATGGTGGAATTGTTTCTTTTTTTTTTTATGTTAGAAAGCCCTCCCATTCTGCTTTTCAAATGATATCCATTACCATACTATTGTGATTAAGCTGGTCGAAACTTTGGGTAAAATGCTATAAGTGTGCACATTATTGGGTCACGCTATATAACTAAGGCAGGGAGGGCATTCTTGCTATTCATTATTACTTATGGAATTCCTTTTCTATGATCATTTTTGGTGCACATAAAAGTGTTACACTTAAAATAATTAAACTTTAAGTTGCTGTAGATCGAAAATATATGTGGCTTATATCACCAAGCAAATGTTTCAAAAATTAATGGAATGAATATTTTTCTATTGAAAAGTTGCTATGATAACATAAATTGTCTAATTTTTACTAATGAAAAACATAACTGAAATTAAATGAGATTTTTGCTAAAGAATTTATTTGTCTGCCCTTGTGATAAATATGCACGGCTTATCATAATTATATATAAACTTGTTTTATTTATCACGTATGGAATCAAATGTAGTTAGTTATAATTTTTGGAAAAAAAAATATATAGGAAAATTATTTATTTTAGATAAATATTAAATTAAATTATATATATATATATATATATATATATATATATTTTTTTTTTTTTTTTTTTTTTTTTAATAAATATAATAATTTTTCTTAGAATCATGATAAAATATTTTTAAATTTTTTAACACAATTGTTTTTAAGAAGTGAATTTAGCAATTCAGAAAAACAAATAATTAAAAAAAAAATACTAAAGTCCTTTAATAAAAATTTAAATTATTTGTGTAGTTATTTATTGCAAATATATTTCCATTTATAAAATAATCTTATCAGTTAATTAAGTTAACATTTAGATTTTGTAAAATGTTTCGCGTTTTATATACTGTGGTTAATACTTCTAATGATTATAAAGATTGCGTGTTATCTTATATGTAGGCACAAAAACGTGACATGTAAATATACAAACTTGAACTAATTATGGATGGTTTCTCTTGATATAAAAAACAAAGGAGCTTTCAAAATTTTAATTTAAATTTTAATCCTATATAATATTTTCGCCACAAATGAACACAACGGCTTTTGCAACCTAAATTAGTCACTATTCAATTGATAAAAAAAACTATGGTCGAATCAAATTTATTTTCAACAGTCACACAAAAAGTACTGCAAAGTCTTAGAAGGTATTGCTTATATAAAAACCCACTATATGCCCCTTTGAGAAACCTAACCCAAATGTTCTTCAAGCATCAGGCATCTCATCCGATTGATAATAAAATCCGACAGTGTATGTAAAACCATGTTAAGATGTCATTGATGGTGATTTAATGATGGATAATTGGCAGTATAATTACTTGCAGAGATGTTTTTACTTGTTTGAGCGTTCTAAATAACTTTAAGTTTCGACCTGACAAGTGCTTTTACTGCAGAATAATGGTTCAATACACCTTGTCAAACTCAGCATGGTAAATGTAGTGTACCGACGATATCCTGCCTGTGGCCATTTTTTAATGGCTTTATGGCGATTATTCTATCGAATCTGCTTGTTTGCTAGAATTAAAGTTTTTTATTTTCTCTTGCTTTCTTCTGTGATGAAATGTTTCTGACAGTTGATGGACAAGCATCCGTCCTTGAAAGATGTCTAATAATAGGCATCGTATGTGTAATTTTTTTTTCTGTTGTGTTTAAGTGAACTCAACGATGAACTGTACTGTGAGAACTATTGCTTTTTACTTTTTTTTTTTTCCACTGAAGATGTTTAGTCAAACATTTTAAAAGTTTTAAATTTCAAATGTCATCTAAAATTTGTGATTTACTGTACTTAATTAATTGTTTTGCTCAATTTTATGTAAAATTTTCAAAGGCGCTAAAGTAATTTTATAACTAAAGCTTAAATGATATTAATAGAGATAATAGAGCTAAGAATTGATTAAATATAGATTTCAAAGTGATTCACACAGAACAATTTAAATTTATGAATATAAATATATATATTGTAAATACTAAAAAATAATTATACAAAATACTTGTGTTTTTTTTATTGACTTGTGCATATATTAAATAGTATATAATAAAAGTGTTTATCGAAGATTCTAAATTAAGTAGAATTGTTTTGCGCTATACTTCCTCTCATATTGGAATAATGGGATAAATTCATTTTTTTTTAAATTTCATGTAGAGTTTAAATAAGAAATTTAAAGAACATGCTTTTCTAAAGCGTGAAAACTTATATAATAACATTATATAAAGTTACTCAAAGATGGAATTGTTTCATACAAAGCTGGAATAGGAAGAATTACGAAATATAACTATAATATAATATTTATATTATTATAGAAGAAGAATATAAATATTATAATATTTTTATATATTAATTTTTTCCTAACATTATTAAAAATTGGTCATACATTTTTTGTGATATATTTATAGTTAGTGTGAAAACAATAGTGCTTATGTTTTCGTGTGTTCTTTTAAGAAATATTTCCAATTGATTTAAGCAATCCTTTCTATAAATCATCAAAAGGATAAAAAATAAAAATGAGAATTATAAGAATCATATCATTATTTATTTATTATATTAATATTACTCAAATAAAAAAACTTTATCATAGAAATTCCTTTTGCTATTTATTAATTTGCAAAAAAATATACAAATATTTAGAGAATTTTTACAAGAAAAAGTGCTTATTTACAAAATACATCCGCATTGTAGACTACACTACAAAATACACCCCTACAAAAAGCCCCCTATTCACTGATGTGGGTAAGTAGGTTTCTAAGATGTCCCACTGTCCTACATTATACATTCTTAAAAAAAAAAAAAAAAATGTAAGTCAAGGTTACAAAACGTGGGAAAACTTTCACTAACGGCTTAAGGATGTTTAAAAAAAAAAGTAAGAAAGAATATTTTTTTACCCCTAACTTATTTTTTATGAGTTAGGAGCATAGGGCTACAAGGCACCTTTCACTTCTTGGTATTGCAACGTGTGAAACCAGTATGTTTTATTTAGTTTGTTGCCAGAAAGGGGAGGCAAAGATTCCGGAATAGAGATTTTGAGGGTTTTTTTTTTTTTTACATATGTGGGACTGTACTAACTTTCACTACACTTTGTTTGGGGGGTAGGGTTCTTTCTTGTACTTCCATCTTTCTCAAACCCCGGAAAAAAAAGGCCACCTTCAAGAAAGGGGGGAAAAAAAGAAAGCACGTGTTATGATATAAGACGTTTCCCTCTTTCTATGGTGTTAGTTACGGAAGAATCAGTTTTTATGTTACTTTTCCTTCAACCCTATTGCCCTAGTTTTGAAAAACTTGCTGTGTTTACATTTTTTTTTTTAATGTCGCGTAGGCAAGAGTTAATATTTAAAGGTTACATTTTTATATTTTCATCATTCTCATTCGATTATTAATTTATTATACAGATAATCGAAATATGTATTTCTAAGTATTAATGGAAAACACTTTATAATGTTTATGAATAAAAAAATTTTGTTTTTATTATTAAAAAAAAGAAACTCCATTAGCTAAATTCTAGCAAGTATATTTAAAGGTTGCATTTTTATTTTTATATTTTCATTTACTTAAAGAATTTTAATTTATTTGTACAGAAAATCAAAACGTGTATTTCTAAGTATTAAGGGGAAACAATTTATAATGTTTATGAATAATGAATTTTTATTATTATTAAAAATAAGAAACTGCATTAGCAAAATTCTAGCGAGTGTTAAACAAAATCCTTTAAATGCATTTTAATTCTATGATTTTACAAAACAGAAAAAAAACTTCTTTTGACTAATCTTAATTGTAGTGCAATAAAATGATATTAAAATTTGTTAAAATAATACACATTTAATCATAAAATGCCAAAATAATGAAAAAATTACTTTTAATCTTGATATGCTTAATTTTTTATTTATTTTGTAATATATTTAAAAGCTTTTAATTATTGTTTTATGCAAAATAATAATCTATAAATGCAATAACTGGAGTCATATTCTAATTTTTTAAGTATTTTGTTTTAAAGATAAAAATGGACAATGTAATAATATTTTATCATAAATTTAATATTAATTTCTGAAATAGCATTTTTCAAAACTATCCTAATATTTATTGAATACATATATTTTTAAATTAAATATTGATTTTTCTGATTAATTTAATAATTGAAATTTATTTTTTTTTAATTAATTTTTTCTTTCTTCCTTTTCAGATTGATGTTGCTGAAGATTTGTTGTTGACTTTCTGTATCTGTTTTGCGGTTTAAAATTGGAGCCAAAGAAAACCGATGGAAAATTACTACTAGTGGGACATTTTTTTTTATTCATATTGTATCTTCATTACTTTGGTAAACCTAATTATGGCATAATAAAAAAAGGTTATTAGCTTTATTTTATGAAGTTAAATTTCAAATTCTAAGTAAAGATCTTGTGATTTTTCTCATGATACAAAATATATGATAATCTCATTGATTAATCCAAAACACAAATTTAAGTACATTTACGAAAAAGTATCGACTGTTTTAGATGCTTAAGAAAATCCTTAGTGAAAAATTATGAGGTATTTTATAATAGTAACATTTATTTTAGTCAATATAGATAAATGTAGATACTCACATTCTAAGTAAAATGTTTTGCTATTTTTGAAATTTAAATTATTTAAAAATGAAAAAAAATTAATTTAATTTCCCCTTCTATTACATCAAAAACTTGAATGCATTAAAAATATTTTTATATGGTAATTTATGTTATCTTATGCGTGTAACATATAAAATATGGATATGTTGAGTTTTTAAAATAAGAAAAAAATGTGAACGTTTTGATTCCAATTTACTCTCATATTTTATATACATTTGAGTTCTCAAAAATTATTAGTATGAGGTGCATTCGCATATACATTAAATAATTTTTAATTTTATTTGTTGGTTATACAATTCCATTTTTGATGCCACAAGTGCTTATATAGGAATATGTGAACATTTAGGGGAAAAAAATTTTACTGTGTAAAATACAAATAAAAGAATCAAAAATGTAGAAAGTAATAAAAGGTTTTTAGTATTTAAGAATAGTTTTGGGTGAAATGTTTGTTTTTCATTGTGGGGACTTATGGAAGAATGAAATAATAACATTATAAAGATTCAGTATAAGTACCGAAATGTTTTAATGAAAATTATTGTTATAAGTAATACCGTTATACATTATAAGTTATACTAAATCTAAATGCAAAAAGAAAATAAAAATATGAAGGGTTTTTTTTTAATACAATATTTATATAATTTTTTTGTCTTTATGAGAAATACTGTTATACATTATAAGTTATACTATATCTAAATGAAAAATAAATAAAAATATGAAGGCTTTTTTTTTAATGCAACATTGATATAAATTTTTAGTAATATTTCTATACTATATATAAATTTCTCAATTAAATCCCAAACTATTGTCGCTTTTGAATTGAAAAAAGGAAATACAGCCATTTAATTTTTTATAATTGAGATCTACATTAAAAAAATAATAAGTACCTTAGTAGGATTTTATTCCAAATTATTTAACTAACCTCTTTAAGAAAATCTTTTAAATTTTTAATCCCGTTAATTAAATTGATTAATTTAACAGCACTTCGCAAACAGAATACCTGCTTTATGTGTTCCCTATATTTTTTTTTTTTCAACACCATCCCCCCTCTTTCCCCTAAGTATCGTTAACTATTCATCTCCCCCTTCCCCAGTGCAGTGTGGGGCTTTATGTGGAGGGGGTACAGGGAGATTAAACGGTACCTGCAAAACGGTGCACAGGTACCAGAGTATACTAAGGTGTCTTTTCTTGGGTCTCCTTCCCTCCTCGCACCCCCAATCCCCGTCCCGTTTAGGTTCCTTTGAAGAAAGTGAATAGAAAGGGGGCGATCGGGACGGGGAGGGCAAACTGTGGTGGATTCTCTGATGTTACATAATGTTGCTGAGTTGAATTTTTGGTGAGGTACGAATCGGTAGCATGGAGATAGGGTCTTCCTTCTGAGACATGGATATAATACTAGGTAGGACATTTATCATAATCATTGATTTTTAATAATGCTGTGATATTGCTTTATCTATCTTGTGAAAGCCATTATTATTAAAATTGTATTTTTATAGTTTTTGTTTATTAAAAATTCGTAATTATTTACTAAGATATTAGTTTTCTTTTAAGTAATGTGTCCAATGTATCTGAAATGTTTTTGGCATTTTGAATTATTATTGTTTCAATTATCTGGATATTTTTATTTGGATAGTCAAATCAATTAATTTCATAGTGCAAGAGTGTTGTTTATTTAAATAATCAATATTAATTTATTATAAATTATATCTATTGTACTGGGATATTATCGTTTTGTATAATTTTCTATAACACACAACCAAATGAACTAAATTACTTCTAGTTGATCCTGATATATATTTTTTTTTGTTTGTTTGCAAATACAAATGGTATTCTCTAAAAAAAATTTATTTTTATTTGAGCATTTTTTTGAGTTATAAACATAATGTTTCTTGCATTGCTTATTCAAATAAACATGAATTAACATGTAAACTATTAAACTATAGGAACTTTTCTGTCATATTTAATTATGAATTGTTTTTCTTAGAATCAAGCACATATTTATACATTTATATATTTATTTTGTTAAAATTGTTCTAAACTTTAAATAATATTAAAAACACCGGTAATTATAACCGAAAACCGTACTATTAATTTTTTCCTCTCTGAATTTTCTTAAAATAAAATATCTGTGTTGATTTTTTTAATTTAATATATGCTTTAATTGGCAACGAAAATGAGACAATGAAAAATATATACATATAGAAAAGTGTTGGCCGTACGTTCACCATAGGCTGTAGTACTAAGTATGATCATGAGATATTATTTTTGATTTTAAATAACTTATTTATTTATTCTGTAGCCTTGACAAATATATATGCATAATTTTTTTAATTGGTTTGTTTTACATTAAATGGTCTAATTATTATTCAGTATCATAATTCTTTCTCAAAATTTCTTTAATATTAAAAAAATTAAAGAAATATATTGTTTTCAATATTTACGATTCCTGAAATTTCGACACTAGCTCCCTCTATAAACTTTAATAGCAATCATTAGTTCGTAGAAATATAAATATATATATATAAATACACCAAATTTTAGCATATAGGTGTAATTGTGAAATTATTGCTATTTTAAGTATATGATTATATTATATTTAATAATATCATCCTTATGATGTAATACGTATATTTTGCACTCACAGTTCTAATATAGGTGGAATAAAATAGGCTTTTAATTTTGTTCCCAAAGTACTGATTACTAAAAACCGTTTATTATTTTGAGCATTGTGGTTTATCTTTTGTGGGATTTTTCGATGTTTTAAATTCTTTAGAAAGCTTTTTTTTTAAAGCTTTCTAAAGAAAAAAAGCTTTTTTAAGCTGAGCTTTTAAAAAATGTAAACAGCATTTATACTTTAATAATGTTGTTGAATTAAAAAATAATATTTAACGTGACATCGCATTTCGTATTTTTAGTATGGAATTCAGGTTTGCATTTATTTAAATAACGTAAACATTTTTAATTAAATTTGTTTTTTTCCTTTAAAACTATTTCATATAAAGATAATGAATTTTACAGTTTTTGAAGTATAGTTTACCGGGAGTTTTCTCGGATCTACATTGTTTTTTAACGAAATAATTGTTTTCTTTAATTATTCTAAAATTATTATTAATTATTTAACCAAAATATGTTTTCATGTCATAATGATTTTATATTTATTAAATTATCTCTCTAAGCTATGAAATATTGCTAAATTTTAAATTTTTAGTTGTTGAATATGTTTTTTCAACTAAATATATATATATTTAGTTGAAAAAAGACATAATCAACAATTAAAAATTTGTACTAAAAATATTTTATATATACTATATACATACATGTATTACATTATATACATACATTATATGTATATATGCAATATTTATATATATATATATATATATATATATATATATATATTATATATATATATATATATCATAGTGATATACTTTTTATGAAAATAGGAGGAATCTTTGTTCTCATAAGCATATTACTTTATACGATTTATATAACTTTTTTCCCAGTATATAAATCGATTAAACTGTTTTAATGCTTTTAAATGATATATTAATTTTTAACTTTGAAGTTCTTTTCTGCTTTTTACATTTTAATGGGGTTTTAATCTTAACGCAAGTTAAGAATATACATCAAGATAAAAGCTCAATTAAATAAATAAAAAAAACAAAACACAATTCATTAGCAGATGTTAAAAACAAAGACAACAGTAAAAAAAAATCAACTATTCAACTCTTAATTTTGATTGCGTGTCCTGAATCCTTCCGCAGCCCTATTTGTGCTCAATTATTCTATGTAGCACCTGTACATATTTCTTCATTAAAGACCTTTCTCCTGTCTATCTCTGTCCACTCGGCGGAAACCACGAAGTCCAATGGGCTGTTTGCTTTTCTGCCAATAAGGAACGCTGTGTTCTTGCAAACCCCCCGAAAGAGAACAATAGGCCAAAAACTAAAAATTTATTGCCAGACGCGTTTCTGGAACTGATTGACTGGAAGTTTGGTTGCGTCAAAACTGAGCAGGCCACTCTTGTGCAGAGCTGGGCGAGTGCAAGCAATGATGCGAGGAATGTGTGCTGCCAAGCAGAAGTTTGGAGGCGTTACTTAACGCTAGGAAAGGTAGAGTATTTTTCTCTTGTGCCACAGAGATAGGGAGGAGTAATACTATGTTCGAGTGCTGCCGACTGAGACTGGGGTTGCATACATGTTCGCTGATAAAAGCATCGGATCCGCAGGTGAGGTTGGTCACAAAGGATTCTGGTTTCGTTAAGACTCTTCTGTGTCCGTAAGCGGCCGTGATTTGCGTTGGAAATTATAGATCAATTGATTATTTTCTGCATTTTTTTTTTTTTTAATTCGCGAGTAGTGTGTTTTAAAGCGAAAAGCATTTTTTTTTCAACCTTGAACTAATATTAACGAAGTAGAAATCCGTTATTCTCTGGCCGTGGCAAATTCAAAGCTTATCTGCGAGGTTTCCCGTTTTTATTTTTTTTGTTGGGGAGATAGTATGTTGTTTAGTGTGTGTTTCGATGGTTGTCTAAGTGCGATGTTAAATTTATTCGTTAATCTGTTTGAAAATACTTACAGTGCTGGTATCTATTTGAGTGTTAGAGAGTGCTAGAGTATCTATATGAAGTTAGGTCAAGATTGCATGTGGTGCTATGTTTAGGAAAATAAAGTATTGTTAAAAATTAAATTTAGCGTTTAACTGTTTTATTTTTTGGAATAAATGATTTATTTTTTTGGCTACTTATATGCCATTTTTATTTGGTGTTCCATTAAAAACTACATATTTCTTGGAATTAATTTTCTGTGTTGTCAGTTCTTTGTGAAAATATAACTCATGTTAAATATAAAAAAAGGGATTTCTGGAAATGATGAAAATTTGTTTTTATCTAAAATCTATAAGCATTGGATATAAAACTTGCTTGGAAATATTTTTTCCCGTTAATTTACTTTACGTATTTTACGTGAGCATTTTTTATTTCATCTTGTTAGTTAAAAATTGAGCCAAGTAATAAAATTATTCTTCCTGTGAACAAAGAGGGTGTTTCTTAGTTATTTAACTCTTTAATGTTTTATAAAAATTGAAAACTTGATCGTCAGATTTCATTAATTTGTATCATTCTTATGTTTTAACGCTTTTCTTACGATAGAATTTCTGGTTTTGTATAATGCGCCAACTGAGAAATATTTCAAACGTTTTATGATTTTAAAAGATTTTACCGCAAGCATTTCATCCAAGTTTCTCGACAGTAGAGGCAAAAGTTTGACGAAGATTGGATTTTTCGTTTGAATGAAATATACGAAAAGAAACTTACAGTCTTTAAAGAAAGGATACCTAAAATGGGTAAGTAAATTTTTTATTGATTTTTAATACTAATTTTGGTCAATATTAATCCTATTCTGTGTTGTCTTCTTGAAAAATTAAATAAGCAGTTCGATCTTTTAGATACAAAATTTCAATCATCTTGTTCTATTTTCCCAATAAATAATATTAATTCATAACTTAATACATGATTTAAATAGTAATACTTAAATAATATATATAAATGCTGAATTAAAATATAATAAATTCTTAAAAGTCTTTTTTTTTAATTTCATTGATCTTTTAAACTGTTAAGTGAAATAATATTTTTGATTAAAAAAATGCCATTTATTATTACTAAATTTAAAACGATTTCTAAAAACTACGGTAATATATCATATATATTTTAGCGGATTCAATTCTCTTTATATATGAAAAGGAAAATCTTTGAAAAATATGTTACAAAAATTCGCTATAATTGAAATAAAAAGAAATTTAAAAAACACAAAATCTGTGATCATGACAATAAAAAATTCGCTAATAAATTTGCTATTCAATAATAAATTCTCTATAATTGAAGTAATAATGTGTTTTAAAAGCACAAAATCTGTAATCATGACAATAAAAAATAAAAGAATAATTTATTTTATTTCGAAATATATTTAAAATGTCGATACCAAATATATCAGTATCAATATAAAGTTGTTGATTAAATTTAAAATATTTTATATCTGACATATTTATATATAGACTTTTATATTTTTATTTTTAAAAAAAAATTGATATGCTATAAATATAAATTATTTTATAGAAAGTTTTAAAAAGTATCTGTAATTGTTAATGAATAATTCTTCATATATTGATGGAATACTTTTTCACTCTTAATTTCACTCTTTCTCACTCTTATTTCCAGTTAAGTACTTTTTTTATCCATATAAAAGTCATTCTACCGTTATAATATACCTTTCTGATAGACCGAATTTTGTAAATTATAAAATCTGTATTAGAGTCAAATTACTTTAAATTTTGCCTCAAAAAGGCATTATCGTAAATTTCATGCGTTGTTTTTATTTTACCGTCTCATTATTGTCAAAACAGTGTTGTAATTCTGTTTTTTATCTAGTAATAATTACAGTTATGCACATCAATATCTGTTTCTCTTACACGTCTTCTTTTTTAACCGCAATATTAATATCAAAATTCCTGCACGTTCTGCAATTTACCGTAAATATATAACATTTGCATTTACCACAAATTAGCTTTGAAAAAAAGGTAAATGAAAAAAACCTCTTAGAAGTAGAAAACCTCTTATTAGAAGAAAATTTCTTTTTCCAATATCTATCTGCGTATGTAATATTTATAATTGTATCTATACAACTATAAATTTAATAATGATTATAAATATTTTTCATTATTATAAACGTCCGTTACATGTACCATAATAATTATTAATTAATGAAATTTTTACTATATTTCGTAATTGCCTGTCAACTACGAAAGTGTCAAGTGTCATTCTCTAATTATTGTGTCAGCCAATAATTTTATAAAATAATTCTATTTTATTATTAACGTTTCCTCTCGGTCGCTTTATATTGGAACAAATTGTATAAAATTGTCAAGTTTTTAAGTGTAAAAACAAAACGCCTCTTAAAAAAGGATTTTATTAAAAGACCTATTAACTAAACTATTACTATTACTTATTACTAATTATTAAAGACTATTACTAACTATTTCATTAAATAAATTAGGCTTATTGCTTAAAATCAATAGATTTTAACCATAAAGTCGTAATTAAAACCGTTAATATCTTGCGCAGTCAATACTTAAGACAGCTACTTAATAACTTTTACAGCCAATAACTCAACTAACCCTAATTTGTTTATTTTCTCATTTAAGCATTTAAAAACATAATGAAATCCTTTGGTAACGGTCTATTGTATAAGCGACAAGTAGAAGCGGAAGTAAACTCAAATCTCATATTAAAAAAAAAAGAAAGAAAAAAAGGATAAAGAAAATCCTCCTCCTATATCGTGGGATACAAACTTTCTTCCGACTCCAAAAAAAATCGACCTTCAAAAATTTCTTCTCATATAAAAAAAATATAAAAAATTTTTTGAAGATAAAGTTAGGAAATTATTTAACAATCCTTCTTCCCTATTTTTTATTCATAACTAGGAAGACAACGTATAAAGACGTTGGAAAAAAAATCCAATTTTTTTTAGGGGGAAGTTTTTACCTGCTAGGGGGAGACCATAAAAATTTCCCTTTCGTTGTCGGGATGAAAGGCGAGCGAGATTTTTCAAGGATTTTCTCACGTGTTCTAACGCGTGACATCACCTTCACTTCACATTACTGACGTCACTACTCCCCTAAAGAAGAGGGGGGAATTAAATTTGAGCGATGGGGTTTAGGGAAGACCTGTTAGTTTGCGTGGTTCTTTCTCCCCTCATCTGTCGTCTTTTTTTCTGTGTTCCTCAATTTTTTCTTAATACTATATTCGGAAACTTCTTCAACTTAGAGGTCAAAAAGGTCACTGTATATCTTCAGGTGTTTATATGTGTGCAAAATATTAAAATGCAATTTTTTTTTAAAAAAAATATGATTTCAAAAATATCACTGAATAATAAAAGTTTTGCAATTGTAAGGTATCATCTACATTCCACACATTTTTTAAAAATTCATTAAGTTAAAAATATTACATATTAACAATAAATAAATATATCTACAATTTTTTAAATTTTTACTTAATTATCTATTTGTGCAAAATGGATTAATTGAAGGTTTCTAATATTCTATATAATTAATAATGTTTAAATTTTGGGGGATGAAAAACGAAATGATAAATTTGAAAACATACGTACATACTTAAATATGCACTTAACTTTATTGTACCTATACTTTATTAAAAGTGTTTTATAATAAATTGTAAAATAACAATAAATTAGTCTCAACAGATTTCAAAAACACTGTGCCTGTAATAATATCAATTGAAAATATAAAATATCATCACCATCTTTCCTTTTGATTATTTCGATAAAGAATGGTGAAAAGTTGAATATTTTGAAAATAATTCAATACATATATATATATATATATAACATATGTTTCACAAATCAATAAATATACATATATATTGCACAAATTAATAAATAACTATATATATACATTAATTTGTTCAAAAATGTTCTTATTTAATGTAAATATTAATACTTTTTGTCATTACTGCAGTATTATTGCGGCGCAGTTAAATAATCATCGAATCGAATATTAGTTAAATACAATTTTTTTGTGTGTGTTTTATTATTATAACGTATGCGATTATACATATATAATACCCACTTTTTACTGCCAATTATTATTTTTACTTCTCAAGCATGAAATTGATATTTATTGCGAAAGTAAAAAAATTAAACATATTTGTGGGACTTGATGGTCGAGTGACTAGCGCTCGGTACCACAGGTTTCGAATTCGAGACCCGGCGGGGCCATGGATGTTTGTAGTGGTTCGGAATCCACTTTAAATCGTAGGTCCCGGTCTAATTTAATCGTAGAGCGTTGTGGAGGTAGTGTTACTCGCGTCCGTAACATATCTTCAAGCTACACGTGCCCCCTGGGTAGTGCTAAATGAGTAAAAGCGGTGCAGCCCTTGCTTATGGCATAAAGATTAGCTGTCTCTGTATTGCCAGCTGCATTAGAACAACAACAAACTTATTTGCAAAATAATCAATCATTGTATAAATAAAATTATACATTTCTTTGACCAAAATTTCTTCATTTTTATAAAGCTTTGAATCAAAAGTAAGGCTCGTAAACTTAACTTAAAATAAGTAATTAAGTTTTATTTGAATAAAAATAATTAATGATAAAACGTAAGATTTAGATTAATAATTTACTACAATTATTAGATTGATAAATCTCATGCTAATGATTTTTTTCGACTTATTTGTTATGTAGATTAAAATAATTTGTACTGTTATTATCGTGGCTAATTAGCATTCTTTATTTTCACCATTTTGTTTATGTCAGTTTAAAGGCCGTTTTGGTTCCACATTAGTATACCGTGCAATGGATTGCGAATTAGGTTCTTACTTATTTTTAAATTTTTCACATAAAATATATTTGAAGTGAATAGTCTGAATTTTACAAACTTCCCTTGTATCAAATGGTAAAAAAATCTATAAGTGGCTAATCATATAAGTGTTTCCTATTTCAATAATAAAAGCTTTATTCTTTATTTTAACTCATGAATTTTCATTGAAAAATAAATAAAATTATTGCATTTTTAAATATAAAAATACCTATAAAATTCTTAACTTATTCGACATTTTAAGAACTTAATATTAAGTTTTCTGGTTATTAGCGTTAAAATAAAAATCAAATTTACATATGAAAACCTTCTTTTAAAATTTTAGAACTTCTACTGATTATTTATCATTAGAAAGTTTAAATAAAAAGGATTTAATTTCTTTTATTAAATTTGAAAAATTATTTATCGTTGTACAATAATTATTGTAAGTTTAATGAAATGATTCATTAAAAATTTAAAACCAAAACCCATTGAAAAGTCACAAAGTAATTTGAGATATTATTTATAGCGTGTAATTTAAATCATTACTATTAATATTAAAATACAATTAAACTAAATAATCTTACAATATTCAAGCTGAAGAACATCATATAAATTACATTTAATGCATAGTTATATTGCCACGTGCTATATTATATGCTAAGAATAAACTAAATCATATTTCTATCGAATTACAACGAAATCTTTTTTTTTTTATGTGTGTTCTTCTTCATTAAAAAAAGAACAACGGATCCGAAATATTCCGCTTTATCAAAATCGGGAGAAATAATAATAACGGCGAAATCACTTTCATCCGTAATTAGCTGAGTACTTTAAATCTGGTCGAGTCATTCTAATTCGGACATGACGTTCCCGCCTTTTTCTCAAGAAAATGGCTCAATAAATGTTCACCTGTCTAATTACCCTTCGCGAAATTCTCCGAAGACATCATTAAAAAAGAGAGGGATTAGAAAATAAAATAAAAAAGGGGGGAAAAGAGACTCTATGATCATAATCTAGAAGCTACCATCACGGATAAACAGATGGGAGGACAGCTTTCGGCTTTGGCGGACAGAGGGCGCTTCTGTATGAGACACGCTTTTTTTTTTTTTTTTCTGTGTTGCGAGGGAAAAGCAAGCTATAGGTTCTTAATTGATGTAGGGAGGGGATGAAAACTTTAAAAAAAAAAAATCTCATTCACACCCTGACTAGAAATTAGGTCGCGGAGTTTTGAGAAAGAATGTGTGAGGATTGTGGAAGTTTTGAAAGGAATGTATTTTCTAATCTCATTTAGAAAAAGATATGGCTAATTTTGGGATAATAATCAACGTTAGTCAAAGTGACATTTATCAAAGGATTATAAGTCGTACTTTTTCAATGTATTTCGGCGCGATAATTTCTGATTTAAATTTAAATATTGAAAAAAGTAGAATGATGTTTAAATTATAAAATAAAATAATGTTAAAAGTAGATTAATGTTTGCATTATATTTATTTAGGCATACTTTATCAAAAACTTATTAAATATTCTAATAAAGTTAATACTTTGACAGAAAAAAACATCCAATATTAAAAAAAGACATTTAAACGCATCAATTTTCATTCATAATTTAATATTCTCTGTGGAAGTTAAAAAATTGACAGTTTTTTGTTTTGATTAAATTTTATAAATTACTATATATTACATACTATTCAAAAATTTATATACGTTAAAGTTGAAATAATAATTTTACTTTAATAACTACTATTATTAATTAACTTTAATTTCTACTTATAATGTTTTTTTTCTATCAAATCATTAACATGATTTTTATTTTATTTTATTTATTTATTTATTTTTTATGTTTTTGTAGAGTATGTGTAAATAAATGTAATACAAATTGTGTAATCGAAAGGAAAATAAAACATTTCTTTTAACTCAGTCAATTAAATAATTATCATTCATATTGCTTAACGTTTTTCGACAAAAAATTAGTTGCTTTTTTTTTTATAAATCTAATATTTTTTATTTATAGAAAATGCAGTTATTATTAAGCAAAATTTTCTCTAAACAATTAAACAAAAAAAATTTTTTACTATATTTTTATGAAGTATAAGTTAAAAACTAAACAAAAAAATTAAGCCTTCATTAAATTAATTAATGTTTTCCAAAATTGGTCAATTTTTAAAGAAATTCTTGTATTTGTAAATATTGTCTTTTTTTAGTGTTTGTATTTTTTTAAACATATTTTAATAAAATTTTCTTTTTTTTTTAGGTATAAAAGAATGTCTTCTCATGTTTAATCCGTAAGAGAATTCAATACAATAAAATGAAGAAGAAAATCAAGAATTGATTTGGACATTTATTCAATTATTAATTGTTTTCTTTTACAAAACTATGAATATTTTTTATTATGACAGAAGTACACGTCATTCCTAGAGGTTTCATTAAAAAAGACAATTATAAAAGATTTATTAATGCACAAATTCGAGTTTTGCGTAACTGTTTTATTATTATTATTCGGTGAATTAAATATCTGAATTGGTGTACTAGATTGGTGTAGTAAATACATTCGTAAAGATAAAGGGTGGTACATATTACATCTTGAAAGCAGCTTTATACATATATATAAAGTTTGATACATTGATATATATATATATATATTAATGAATTATGAAGATCATTAATGATATTTCCAATTGATAAATTTTAAAAAATGTTTACATAAGAGTATAAGAACAATACAATATTGATCTTGCTTTATTTATTATTAATCATAACTTTTGACGATGGCTTCACCGATAAAATGTTTTTAAATTTGAATTTTTAATCAGATCGATGTATAGAGGGATCCATAGCATAAGTCACCGATATATAAACCATTTTTTTTTTTTTTAATTTTGAAAAAATATTTAAATTTGTTAAATTGATACTTTAAAATCCTGGGTTGCAAAATTTTAATGTTTTGACGAGTACATATAGAATTATTTAATATTTTATTTATTTTAATATTATTGTAAGTAAGTGCATTGTGTACGGTATAGATATTAATATTATTTACAATAATAGTAATATCTATACCGTAATAATACTTAATATATTTGTATATATACTATATGTGTGTGACATGACCTAATTATTAAGATAGTTTAAAACAACATTAATAATAATTATTTTTTTAATATATATATATATATGTATAGTTGAGAAACTTCATATATTACATCAAATTTAAATGGTTCTTAACCATTATTTATTTGATTTTACTTATTATTTTTAACCAATATAAAGCAGAGTTTTTGAAATGTTTATTTTTTTTTTTTTTTTTTTTTATTATAAAAGTATTTTGATATAACATTATATTTATCCGGGATTAGCTTCGGATAAAATTAAATTCTTTGTTTTGTGGCTATTTTCTGCCGTGAGAAGTTATTAACTATGGCATGCAAAAAATATATTCTGAATTTATTTTTCATTTTTTTTTCTGTTGATAGATGTATATGTTTAAAAGTAAAGTACAAGAAATAATGTTAAATTTTATTATTTAAGCTTCCTAAATTTTTTTTAAAATAAGTGCATATTTATAACAAATTATTTAACACTTTTTATTGTTGTTTATGTTTGTTTTCTTCTAAAAGAAAAAAAATATAGGTAAATGCTTGAAACACACACACACACACACATATATATATATATATATATATATATATATATATATATATATATACATACATACTTAAAAATTCAAGTAAACGATTATGATGAAAACAAATACACATATTTGAGATTGGTATATAAATTATATATTAGTACGACTGAACTTAATGCCCCATAAAATGGTCATTTAGTTTTAGGCCTTAAAAAAGTATGAAAATAAATAATTAAATAAATTACACATATATTTTTATTTATCGTATTTTAATTTCATCATAGTTTATATTTAAATAAGTTTATAATCTGCGGAAGGTATGTTGTATTGTGTTTATAAAAAATATACTTTTTTTTCGCGATTTTTTTTTATTATTAATATTGATATTTTTTATTATAAAATAGGATAAGCTTTATTGATATTAATTAAATTTTAATATGAATGAATAAATATTCAATTGATTAAATTTATTGTATATCTGTGATACATAAATAGGCTAAGTGTGCAACGATATAAAAAATGTTTTTTAATTTTTTCCACATATTGCCAAAAAAATTAACTAAGAAATATTTTTAATAAATGAAATGAAAAATAAAACGCCATTTCTTAATTTTCAATGTGCAACGAAATTAGAATATAAAAACCATGTTTTTTTTAAATTTGCTTTTCTTCCAGCATGTTGCAAAAAAATTAACTGAGAGATATTTTAAATAATTTAAAAAAACTTCATATCGTATTTCAGTAGTTTTCATTCAGTATTTATTCATTCAATATTAAAATTTAATTAATATCAATAAAGCTTATCCTATTTTATAATAAAAAATATCAATATTAATAATAATAAAAAAAAATATTTTTTTTTAAACTCAAATAGATATTTGTATATGTATATATGTATTAGTGTAAAATATATTAATTGTATTTTTTATTTATTTCAAATACTTGTTCATGAATATATAAAGAAAATCTTATGTCTGTGTGTGTGTTTGTTTTGTATATATATATATGTGGGTGTTTGTGTATATATATGTATGTATGTATAGGACATTACCATTCAGTTATAGATCATACAATTAATGTGCACTTTTGAACATTTATTTGTTGATATATTAATTGCTAGTTTCATGGGAAAAAATGCTAATTTTTCTCTCATTTTGATAAAAAATATTATGTATGTATTTGTTATTATTATTATTATTTTTTTTTTTTTTTTTTGAAAGTATATCTATAAATTTTGGAATAGAAAAAAATATATATATTACCTTGTAAAGAAACCAAGACGTATAGGTAAATAGCCAATAAAATATATAATGGCTGGTATAGCATTTTCCAATTGCTTTTGTGTATTTCGAAAACACTTTTTAAAATATTCTACGACAAATTTTTTTAAAAATCTTTTAAAAACTGAATGATATAACTTGTACAGTTATTTTTAATATTATTTTAAATGTATGTATGTATGTGTTTCGATTTATAATTCTTAAGGGTTTTTTATTAAAAAATACACTCACTTATTGGGTAAAAAAATTGTTTAAATACCCTTTAGGAAATATTTGATGTCCAAAAATATATTTAAATTATTTGTGTAATTAGTAGATAATAATAACTAATAATCAAACATATATTTCAAAATAATGTGAGATAAATTTAATTACATATTGAAATAGAAAAAAATGTAACGAAGCTAGAAATTCTTTGTAAAATTTTGGAATGAAATCATAAAATAGCTGGAAAGTGTTTATTTATTTTACATGTTTCCATCACAATAGAACAAAAATAAATAAATAAAAATGTTTATTTACAATTTTATTTTCTAAAATACTTTATCGAGTAATAAAAATTATTTTGCAATTGATTTTACAGTAATAAAAGATAATATGTGAAAATTCTTAATCAATGTTTATATTGCAATTAGCGATATTTTTTTTTTATTTTAAAATATTTTTTTTTCTCTGAATATTTATTTTTTATTTATCCAACTCTCAACGCCGTTAATTTTATCTTTATGCACTATAAACCTTTGATGCATTTTCAATAAATGATCTTTCAGAAATTAGCCGTTAATGATCATAATCCAAACAAATAAAAGAAACGAAAAAAAAAAAAAGTTCCTTCTTCAATACCCCAAAACTTTGCGCGAAGTCATTTCTAAGCTAGCGAACTTTACCAAAACGGGAATTCTGGGAAAAGTGACGTAGGCAAAAATTTAAAAAAAATAATAATAAAGTAAAGCACCGGGCGAAAACTTTTTCCGCTAATTATCTCCCAATGCTAATTAATAGAAGAAGAGTGCAACTTTTCTCTTTGCCGAGAAAGAGAGAGAGAAAATAGCGAGTGAGTGAAAACTTTTGCTTCTTTATACCTATATATATAAATACATTTTTTTTTTCTTTTTCCATTTGCACTTTTCAAAAAATTGCGACTGCGCGGTGCAATCTTTTGTCTCGCTCCAACGTAATTTAGCGCTCGGGGCCAATTCCCGAAGCCTTTCACTAATAATGATAATCCATCAGTGTAAGTGCTTCCATCGTGACGTCACGGCAGCCATTTTTTCACTATTGGTCGCGGATGGCAAAAACGCCTCATCGGTTGGTTGTTTTGTGCGAATTCGGGCGGAGTCTCGCCTCACATCCACCCAATTGGAGCGCCGAAATATCGTGACAGCTATGATTGAAGGGCAACGAATTCTAAAAGAGGAAGTCCCAGTGGGGAGGGGAGGCAGCGAGGGGGAAGAGAGAACAGTCAGCTATGTCGTAGTCCTTTCTGAACTGCCAGTCTGTAGGTAGGAGCTGAGAGTTGAATACGCGTGTTTCTGCGTGCTTACTCCTGAGAAGGGAGATATTTTTTCCCCCCATCTTCAATTGTCCTTGTGCGCGTTCCAATACATCTTGGTCAACACCCATGGCAGGGTGGATAGCCAACATTTTCTGCTGCGTTTTATGAGACAAGACGTGTGTTTGTTTCTGTCGCGCTGCGAAAGTTTTTTTTTTCTCCATCGGTGGTGGTTACTTATAAAAAATTTTTTTATTTTTTTTCACCTTGCAAGTTTTTGCCATCAAGAGAAACTTATCTAAACATTCGACTTTATCGATAATTGTGCACTACATTGAATTTACTCTTGTCCGAAATAAATAAAATCACGGAGTTCAGCAAATGTGTCAAAATCTTCAGCGAGCGTGTGGATTACTTACTACAACCGGTGCCGATAATTAAAGTGAAAAAAAATTTTTAATTTTTTTTTTTTTTTTTTTAACTTATAATACTACCAAGACTAAAGAAACAATTTTATGAAATATTACCAACGAAGTGGATGGTTATCATGTTTGTTTGTATGTATTATTTTCAACTGTGCAACATTACGTCCTAAGAGCTGGATCAAGTGTGCTGCTTTTTAAGTGGATCTATACTACCACGGATAAATGTATACCATACACGTGCTACTCCTGACCAGATTGACTGGGCCAGTGGATGACCAGGATGCTGCTGTGGATATATTTGGACTACACTGAGCGAGGTATGAAGTTCTTACTGTTTTTACAGTAGGTAGGAACTTCATACCATGCTCGATGTGGTTTCAAAATACCAACATGATTGTTTATGGCATACCAAAATGTATCAAAACAAAGCAAGAGTTACGCCTAACGGAATTCCTCATCGCTGCATCCCGGATGAAAGTGCTCCTCTCACGGCTTCACTTCTCCTCCGATGTGCGTCCCAGTTTCTCCCTACTTCCGCCAGCGCCGTTAGCTACTACAGCAGTACAGAACTGTGTGCATTGCATTCTATACCACAGGTATTGGCTTGTATTTTATTTCTACCCTTTTAATACTCATCACTTGCATTGCGTTAATTAATAAATAAATAACTGCTAAACTTACTTTTTATCTTTCGCTTTTTGATGCTTTTTTAACATTGAAAAATAATTAATGCCATCCGTTGCAGTGTTGTGTTGCAACCATGCGATCTGCCACGCGGTTTTAAAACGACGCGGTTGCGTAATTTAGTTCTTTTGCCATAAATTAACGTTCCAATTAGTCTAAAGGGGCGAGGGCAAATTTTATGCGAAGAGCGAGAACACAGGGCATCCAATGAGATCAGGCAATTCTTAATTAACGGGGGAAAAGGGGGGATGGTGTGGATTGGATCGATATTAGTGTTAGGCTTAAGACTATAAAGAAGGGTGGAGTCACCTTCGAAGCTATTCTGCTTTTTAAAAAAATTCCAAACAATAAAGATAAGTACCAATGACGTCATATGTCATTGGCATATTTTAAAAAAATACGTGTAATACAAATTATGTGTTTTTATTTTCTGTGGTATAATTATAAGTATTTGATAATTAAATTGGGCAAAATTTACTGATCAAATTCGTAAATACTGCTTCATATGTGTATTATAAATTGATAGAAATTTTCTTTGAAAAATCATGTGTATTTATTATTTAAAATATCAAATTCCAAAATTAAAATTTGATATTTTTTAATAGTAAAATATTCATCGCTATTGGTTGATTTGCTGAGTTCGGATGTGTAAAATATGTGTACGTTTATTTTATTAAAAGAAAAATAATATATATAAATGTATACCAGTCGAGTCTAGTGTGAAGTCGAAATTTTGTCTTGCTCTTATGCTTTGAACACCAAACATAATATGGGTCAAGTTTTCTTCTAAAGTTGTTTTCTTTGCAATAACAGGATACTGAGTATTACGGAAGTAAATTTCATTTTGTACTAAACCAAACAAATAAAAAATATTTTTATGCTTCATGTCAAAAATTGCATTAGCGATCTTTTAGAAAATTACTATTACCGAAAATTAAATCTTTATGTATTTTAAAAAGTAAAATATTAATAATAATAATGATGATAATACTGTAGATCAAAATGCTAACCATTCTAAAATGTTATCAAAATGAAAGTTGAAATTGATAAATATATAAATTTCTCGAGTAATTGTTATAAATTCGCTTTCAAGTGTTATATATTTTGGAATTATTATTAACTAAATATGAGAGCTTTAATGGCAGGACAGCAGTTTTGTTGATATAACTTTGTTACCCATAATTTATTATTGTTGATATTCTTAATTAACATTTTAGCTAAATATATCGTTGCATAACTAAATATAAAATATAAAAGTTTTATTCCAATGGCAATTGGTTTTTATATTATCAAAATTACTTGTTTGAAATTGTTATTATTTGTATTTTTTTTCTCTTATATTTAAAATGAACTATTGGTTTGCGCGTATAATATATATATATCTAGTTGCTTATTTAATCTTCAAACTCTGAAAAATAGCATTAAATGGCTTCTATTTGCTTCAAATTATATTTTACTCATTTTTGTTCTCTCACTATATTCAGAAAATAAACTCCATTAAGCTATATATGAATGAATTATTTAATAGATAGAACAAATTGATCATTATTATTGTAGCTTCAGAAACGTATCGAATTTTGATTTTTTTTATCTTAAGAATATGTATTTATCTCTAAAAAAACAGGTTTCATATGTTAATCCTGCTTTTTATTATTTAATGATTTAAAATGCAAAATAATATGCGTATAATCTAGAAATATATTTTTAATTGATCTGCAAATAAAAATTAATTAATTTTAATAACAGCACATTCTAGATTCTTCTAAAATATTCACTATTTTAAAATTTAATAGAATCTATCAATGTAATGTATCATAAATAAACGAAAGTAAATACCTTGATAAAAACTGCATAGCCACTTTAACTGAAATATGCAAATATCAACCCTTTAACTTCCTTGAGAAAATTAATAATTTTTTGTTGAGTTTATCCTTGAAACTTAAAAAGCAATTCATGAAATGCATAGCACAATGCAAGTTTTCTTTGTTGTAAAATTATGTTACTACCATTTATTAAATTTAAATGATAACCTAATGGAACTTAGGTATGAAATTCATGACAAATTGTATTCGATTAAAAAAAAAATAGTGCAGTAAATTTTTAGCATACGATAATTTGTAAGAAAATAAAAAATATCTAATTCTACCGCATATTTTATTTGGTTGTGACCTTGAACAAGAAATGAAAGAAGTTATTTCACACGTGTATATTTAACAGTCTTTGAATTAAAGAATTTGAACTATTTCTTGGAAAAAAACATGTTCTTTTCAAAAGAAATTAGAAAATTACATTTTAGTCAATTTTTTTTCCTTGAAAATTAAGCAGGAAAATGCATTCAGAGTTAAAAAAATACAGTTTTCAAACCTTAAAAACGCACTGAAAGTTATAGCTTATACAATACATTTCAAGGTCACTGAATTTATGTTTTATAAAAGAAATATTTTTGTTGCATTTAATTCATTTATTTGTGAATTTATTCATCCTTTTTAATTAAAAATTCTCAGATCTGTATTTATTGCCTGTAGTTTAAATAGTTAATAAGAAACTAATTAATCTGAAAAAATGTTTCAAATTTTCTACTAATATTTATTATTAGTAAAATGTTACATTTCTGTATTAATAATTAGTTTTAAAACTATTCGAAATTATCAACTTTAATTATGTTGCTGAAAATACAGTCCATACAAAAATTAAATAGAATGTAAATTTAAAGTAACTACAAAAATAAAACATAGATAAGTTTAAAGTGTTGTAGTTTCTTTCAAGTAAAATTATAAGTATTGGGATTAGCTATTTACTTAAAGTGTTTTTATTATAATGTTTTAATTATTTAAAAAGTGGTTTAATTTCTAGAAATATATTACTTTTTTATCTTAAGTAACTAATTAAGCTCTTTATTTAACTATTATTCCTACTAAATGCGAACAAGTAAATCTGCAAAAACTGAGGATAAAGAATCAGGATTCCGTCATCACGTTGTTTAATTCATAACTTTAAAATTCTTGGTACACTAACGCCCTCTAGGGGAATTGTTAATTACTTTTTAAATATAATCGATATTCTGAGAGGTCTGAAAGAGTGAATCAGTCTCTGATGCAACACATGCGGGTAGCTGGAGGGAGCTGGAGCTTCAGTTTTGCTTGTTTATTTTTAAGAAATTGATTCAGCCATCTGTATTTTTTATAAATATAGATAAAATTTTTGTTTTAGTGTTATTTATTTTTTCAAATAAACATATTTTTGGATGATTAGAGAAAAGATTTATCTATTAAACGCGAACGAATTTATTTATTTTTTTAGACTCATTTTTTGATTAAGAATGGAGTTTTAAAGTGTCAGGAATATTAATACATAAAAATAAAATTTTTAAAAAGTAATTAAAAGCTTTTAACTTTGATATTATTGCGATTATATCATGTTAAAAACTTATATTAGTTTTATAAATTTGCAATATGAATGAAAATATTTAAGAAAAAAATATATACATTAAAATAACTGTTGTTAAATAACATGATTAAAAATCATCTTTAATGTTACAAAAATAACTATTAATAAAAATACTATTTAGTGTTTTGATTTAATCGAAAGTATTATAAAAAAAATTATGAAATGGAGATAAAAGTTTGAGACGGAAAAGTTTTTGCAAAACTTTATAAATTGATGATATTTTCTTAAGATTTTATCTTATTTATTAGATTTCAGTACTAGTTATTTAAATACTGTAAACTGTTGAAACTTATGCAAGTAATTAATAATAAATAATATTTAAATACCATATTTTAATTTATTCTTTTTTTGTTGGAATGGATTTATTTTACGAAATACTTAGCATCGGCTGCCGTCAGTAATTATAATATAATTTACTCAGATCAGTTTTATTGGCAAAATTATAAATAAAAATTAGATAAAATATATATTAATTCCAGTAATTAATTTAAAATCCTATATTTGTATCTCTACAATTCGGCCATCAGTCCGCAAAAATTTAATCAAATAACCATGTTGAAATTTCAATAACAAAAATAATTTTAAATTTAAAAAAAAATTATTCAAACTTCTACACCAAAATAATATTTAAAATAGCTAAAGCAATAAATAAATAAAATTAGGTATGAACATTAGCAAAACATGAACACGATTATTTTATCAATATGGTCCTGTTCAAATTTTGCTGCAAAAACTGGACTTTTTATTTAAATGAAAGATATAATTCGTCATAATTTTTAGTCTTTTTTTTTTTCCCATAAAGCTTAAAAGATTTATTTCTTTTAAGATTATTTTCCTTTTGAAGCTTAAAGATAGAGAGAAAAAACTTGACATTTGTGCAGTTTTTAAGTTACAAGAAATAACATGACTCAACTATCTTTTACTTTTAAAATATACTGTCGCTTTCGAGTTACTATTGGGTTAAGGCTCTTGGGAAAAGCAAACAAACTCAACTCTTATTTTATTGTGAGTATTATCAGCCAGTACTTTTTTTTTTTTTTTTTTTTTTTTTTTTGTCACCCCGGTAAAAAGCTTACTTCCTACAGGTACTGATAGAAAAAAAAAAAAAGACCAAACAGTATAGCCCGTACTGAGCTTGAGAACCCCCTTCTTCCAAAAAAAAATTGACAATGACCCAGTTTCGGATACCACAACATGGGGATTCAAAAAAGTTTTTCAGGAAAGGAAAATCTCTGTGGTCTTGAAGGTTGCAACGAAGGTTATTCTATAATGCCCATACAGAAGATGAGATAAACCGATAAGTGTTGTAATTCCCTCTTTTAACTACGCAGTAGCTCTTTCCTGACACAGAAAGTGATTCTTTTACTCTTATTTTTAATTACGAGCATTGCTGAATTAGTTTTCAGATAAAATTTATCTCAAATTAGATGTCGCATTGATATCTCACGCTATTCATCCTTTAGATTGATAATTTACACTTGAATTGATTCATTTTAAAGATTTATTATTTTCACAAGCAGTTTTTTTTCCAACTACATTAGGATTGCATAGTTACTATTTTGAAAATTTTTTTTTTATTCTTTAGTTTAATAGATTGTATAAATTGAAAAAAGTTATTAAAAACTGACCCATACCAAATGTAGAATTTAATGATGCTGTTCATTATTTTTTAAATGTTCTGTAGGCTAATTTACATGCAATTTCTTTCAAGTAGGTCCAAAAGGAATGCTGAATATTAAGAATTTTATGTTTTTATAATTATTTTTATATTTTAATATTTATTCGATATGATTTAAATCATTTAACCAATCAAGAAGTTGGTAAATTAAATTAAAACAGTTTTATTAACGATATTTTTATGAACCATTTAAAAATTAATTGTATATATCAATTTCTAATATTTAAATATTGGTATTGATTTATTAATGTTTGATAGGAGTATTTTAAAAACAATATTCCAAATTACAACAATATTCTCATTTTGACATCATCAAATTGAATGTTGACAAAACATACTAGAAGTATATAAAGAAATAATCTACTTTAAAATAAAAATAATAAATGCATTTTAATTTAATATTAAATAATATATTTATTTATTTTATTTTATTTGAAAAGTTTTTCTGTATTAAATCTAATAATTGATTAAAAATTCCTTGTTTTTTAAAAGTCATAATTAGTAACCGAAGAAACTTTAATAAAGAGCAGAAACTTTAAAAAAAATTTCATAAAACATTCTAAAATAATTTCGTGAATTTTAAGTTATTTTCATTTGCATACTGTAAGTATTTAACTGTAGTTGATTTTGTATTACTGTTTCAATTTAACAATAATTTATTTAAAGTAAATTAAATTACGTCAATTAATTGTGCTACTAATCTCAGGTGTTAAATAGTGATGCTTAAAATTTATTATAGTATATTTAACTTTCTCAAGGATTTAAATGAAAAAAAAAATTAATTGATTTCATAATTATATTTTTACTATCAAAACTGTTCACGGAAAATTAAATTTAATAGTGAAAGAAATTTATAATGCGTTAAGCGTTTCTTTGCATTAATTTAATTTTTGTCTCATCAAGTTTACAGATTATTTTTAAAAAGAAAGGGGTAGGGAGAATAGGATCAGTGGTGCGCCCTCTAGTGACAGCTTTGCACACTAACTTGAGTCACATATTTCTCCCTCCATTTAATCTGTAAACGGTAATCCTTCCCTTTCTTCAAATAAATATTTATATCTATTTGATTTATTTTGGGTATAATTAATCGTAAAACTAATTTTTAATTTTTAATTTTGCTTAAATAGGGACGTATTTTTTAGAAACTTGGAAAATGTTACTTTGAAAAAATTTATTTATTTCATTCGTTTTCATTTCATCCATTTCAATGTTTAACATAAATCAAATGAGAATGTAATTATTTAAAAGAAAATTTTCAAATAATTTTTGTATTCTTAAATTAATTGCACACATTAAAATAAGAATACTATTTGATTTCCAAGTTTTTGTAAGAATTGTTTTCTATGTATGAATCAAGACTATTTTTTGAAATGAATATTAGGGAAAAATAAAGAATTTAGTATTATGTTAAATAGTTGATCATTATAAACGTGTAATTGTGATTTATTTAAAACAAATCATATCGATTTGAAAGTTATACAAAAATAATTATTATCTTAGATAGTCATTTCAAAAATATAAATTATATTTTTTTCTTATTTTTGTTTTGATTTATATTTTTGCAATAAACATAATGAGAGTTAATTTGGAAACTTAAGTAGAATAAGTATAATAAAAATAAATAGCAATTTTTTTTTAAAAATTCGGTATTAAAATCTTGTTTGAAAGTTAATACTTCATTTCATTATTATTTCATCTTTATGAAAAAATTGTTTCATTTTCTATAAGAATTATATATATCTCTTAGGATATTGCATTATTCATTTAAAAGTTTATGCATTATTTAAAATGTATTTTTATACGTAAAATTAATATAATACAAACATTGTTGTCGGGTTAACTCAAAAGGACATGTTAAACATCATTTGCATTACAATTAAAATAGTTGCAATGATTTTTAAGAAACGTGATTCAACAAAAAAAAAATAATACAGTAGTATTAATAATAAAATAATATAGTAGTATTCTTGAATACAAGTGAATAAATCCTACATGAGAAAAGTGGCAAAAAAAAAAGAATTTTTTGTTTTTTAATTCTGTTCTATAAATAAAACTTTTATTTAGGTTTATTTCAAAAAGAATTAGATTATACTAATTACGCTATTTATAAATGTTCAACAAAAAACGAAAATGTTTTTCGCCTTTACTGACATAAAATTTTAAAATAGTATCTAGAACAAAATTGAATTCTAATATTAAGTTTTTAATTCATTCCAAATTGTATTAAGGAAAATAAAGAGTAAACTATAAATCCACTCTAAATTCAATTTCTAAATTAAATTATTCCCTTTTTTTATTTAACTATAACTATAAATATATAGTTCATAAACTATATAAATAAAACTACAGTTTTTAAAAGTCAAATATTTTACAACGAAGTTAATCCCCGATGATAATGCTTTAAGAACTTTTTTGTTTTTAAATAGATATTTAAATAAGAAGAATTTGAAATTTGGTTTATTTTTTTCACATCGATTATTACATTATTCGAAAAGAATTTATTATAATAGAAAGCTTTAAATTTATTTTTATATCAATAGGTAGTTAAAGTTAGGTATTATAAAATATAGTAATATTGCTTATAGTGCTTTTCAAAAATTGTATGGAAAGCATTTTATGAAACTTGTTATAATAAAAATAAAAATCCATATCTTTTATTCTATAATTTTAAAATATTTTTCAATGTGGTCTAAGAATATAATTTGAAAACTTCTGCTTATAAATTCGGTTCATAAGTTAATAATAAGATTTATTTTCTTTGTCAACTTCAAAGTAATGACTTTATTGTAACTGCTTTAATACATTAACTAAATATTACTCCATTATTTTATCCATAAATGACAGTTTCCTCTATATTTCTTATTTAGTCGAATTGACTATGAACAACAGTATATGTTGATATAAATGATGTGTTAGTGATACACTATTTGTTATGTCGTGTAATTCTGATATACATAATACAAACTAAACTTAGATCATTACTAAATTTATAGAAATATGTATTTTTCCACTGAATCATCAATTCTCATTCTATACTAAATTCTCATTCTTCTAAATTTTTAATCAAATTATTTTTAAAAAAAAAAAAAATGTTTCTTTTTAATCTGAAAATTATGGATTCAAAAACACATTAAGGATCAGATTTTAAACGTTTTTAAAGAAATGTTCTTTTTCTAATTTAAAATTTAATTTGCTCAATATTCAGGTACCAAAAGACGATAATGAACAACAGCCATATGATAGGTTTAATTGATGTGATAGCGATACACTATTTGATATGTCTGTGCTAGATTTATAGAAATATGTATTCACTCACTGAATCATCAATTCTCATTTTAAACTTTAAAATATTTTTTTAATTATTTTCAAAATATGCAAAAAAAAAATTTTTTTTTTTTTTTTTTAATCTGCAAATCATGGATCCAAAAACATATTAGGGATCATGTTATAAACCTTTTTTAAAGGAAATGTCCTTTTAAATTTTCAAAATAAGCAAAAAATGCTTCTTTTTAATACTGATTCAAAAACACATTTGGAATGATGTTATACACCTTTTTTAAAGGAAATGTCCTTTTACTGATTTAAAATTTAATTTTTTCAAGATTATATGCCAAAATAAATTTAATCTTTCAAAGGATTGGGACAATAATATAAACAATTTAAATATATATATATAGTTAACAGCTTTTGAAATTTAAATATTTCACATTCGTGTCTTTCTCTTTAAGAAATAATAATTCTTTCATTTTTCTGAATAAATATCCTTAAAGAATTTTTATGTATGAGTAAAATTTTAGTTAAAATTAAAAGTTTTTTTGCTAATTCTATCGTATAACAAAAAAAAATTATGATTACGTTAAAATCATTGAATTCTATACATTTAAAATTTCGTTTAAATTATTTTCAAAATAAGCAAACAAATGCTTCGTTTTAATACTTAAAAATCATGGATTTAAAAATGGTATCATATTATAAACCTTTTTGAAGAAAAAGAATTTTTATTTATTATAAAAATTTTAGTTAAAATTAAAAGTTTCTTTGCTAGTTATATCTTATAACAATGCTAATTCTATCTGACAACAAAAACAATTATGATTACGTCTAATTCAAGATGTGCTTGGATGTAATTCTGGTGAGAAAGCTAAAAAAAAAAAGAAAAAAAATGTGTATGTGACATTGTTCACATGATGCCAATTCTCATTGGAGCTGTTTCGCGGAACACTTATCCTTAATCTGCCGGTTAATCTATGTAGTTGACTCATTTCCTTCCTTTCCAAGTAAAGTGTAGGCGGAATTTTTTTTTCTTCTTTCTGTTAATGCTTTTTGAAGCATCATTCTGTTTAAAAGTTTCATGACAGGGATGAAATAAATACTCTTAATGTGAAACTCTTTTTTTTTATATTTTATTTTGTTATGAAGAGTCTAAAATAAGTAGGTTAAGATTCCTCTTGATGATCTAGCCTTCATAATGTAGAAGGAAAAACAAAATAATGGCAATCTTTTTCATTTAAATTAATGTTTACTTATAGCGCAATATTATGCACATGCACAGAAAATATTCAAATTACAAGCAATAAATTTTGTTATGTGAAGATTTTAAACTAGTAAAGATGATATTCAAAAATAGTAATACATACTAACATAACATAAGTAGTAAGTAGTAGTCATCAAGTTTAGGATTAATCCTTTTGAGCATTACAATGATTAAATTTTTCATACGATTATAATAATGATTTAATATGTTTGTATAATGTCAATATATAGAATATATATAGATATAATGTCTTTAAAACAACGATTTTATATATTGATGTAATGTCAAAACAAAATTGTACAATCGATACAACATTTTCTAACTGTAATACTATAAAAAATACAATAATTTTGTTACATTTGGTTTATTTACTTCTTACGAAGTATCTATGAAAATTGAATTTATAAACTTTTTAGACTTTTTAATTTCATTTTGTTTTGGGTCATTGTATTTGTATTTTAAAATAAAATAATTACATTTTTTTTCTCATATACAGGATCTATGAAAATTTTCGCAGAATATTTTGTAATATGTTTCGAATTATTGTAAAAATGTTGTTATTCATATTATTTGGATTTTATTCATGTTTTTACCGATCGTAAATCATATTTTAAAAGTATGAAATTAATACTTAAAAATTAATTCCATTTCAAGCTTAAGCAAATTTTGGATTTTTTTAAAAAATAAAAGATTATTACTTTTTAACTGTTAGAAATTTTGCATTTATTGCCTGAATGTCAATTGTTTAGTTAATTGCATGTCGTATAAAATGTTTATGAGAACTGAGAAATTGGATAATTCAATTTATTTTTCTTCCAGTATATCATATATATATACTTCTGTATTCTAAAGAAGTATAATAAGCAACTTTCATAAAAATATACCCGTTATTACATTAATAATGTAAAATCTGAAGATATAATTCAGTGTTTAGTTTATCGATTTCAAATCAAATTAATCAGCTTTATTAATATCATTAATTAGCGATTTATCATTATAAATTCATAAATATTTTCACGTGCAGTATTTTTTTTTTAATTCTAGCATATAATTAACAACAAATATTTTCCCATAATTCAAAAAAAGAAAATTTTTTTCTACTTTCCGTTAAAAATTCTGATTGTATTATATACCAGTTTCCAGGAATTTAAAATGTTTTTCAAAATTCTGTGTAACTATACAAGTCAAGATTTATTTGAGAATTTCATAATTAAAAAAGCTGATACAATTGTCTTCAAATGAAACAATACAAAATAATTAAATATTTAATAAAGCAATGTCTAACTAGACTATCACAATCATTAAAATATTTTTAAAAATGGCGTACTGCTAAGATGTTATTTTTTATATACTAAAAATATCCTTTTATGTACTTTTAATGATTTACAAAGCTATAGTCATGATACATTTTTTGCTATATTAATTTATTAAGATTTTAAAAGTAATATTTACAATGTTTACCACGTAATATAAATTGCTGTCCTTACAAATAGTTTTTTACAGTATTCTCTAGAATTCTAACTTTTTTTTTTATTTTGGAATGTAAACTTATAGTGCGGGATATCATTTTATTAATCTGTGTATTGACAATGATTAGTGAGATAGATGAGGTTCGTTGTACTTTATCAGCCTCAGAATATTTATTTAACTGTCAAACTTGAGATAGCGTGAATGATATCGATATTTTACGATATCTAACTGAAATTTTTTTAAGAAGATACGTTTTCAAAAAGTTACACTATAAAATGGAAAATTAAAAATATATACTTTTAATGGTGTCATATTATATTTTTTCTGATTTAAATGTTCATGATCATGTTCCAAAGAGTAAAAAGTATAACTTTTTTGATAAAGTTTAATTGCCTTTTATTTAGTTTGAAAGGTATTAAAAAACTTTTAATTTTAAAAAGTAAAATAGAATATGTTAAGCATATATTATATTGAATGTCAATACAACAAAAAAATGCTTTTATTAAAATTAAATTTAATAAAAGTAAAATAGAGTATGTTAAGCATATATTAAATTCAATGTCAATACAACAAACAGAATACTATTTTCGTCTTTTCATGAAAATAAAGCTCTAATCTAGAATGATTCGTAAAAAGCGAGTATATAAAACAATTTTATGATTTCATTGCTGTATTCATTAAATAAATCTGAATATTCAAATAGAAATAGAAAAAAAATTATTAGAATAATTTCCTTAATTTGGCGGTAGAATATTGGAATAAAATTTTAAAATGTATACATATTGTTGTTAAAATCATTTCTTATGCCAGCAAAACGTTGATTTATAAACAAATATATACTTTATTAATACTATTACTTCATAATAATTAAAACATTTTCTAAAATTCGGAGAAAAATATGCTATTGTAAATTTTTTTTTAAAAATTGAAAAAAATATGAATAATAAATGTATTTTCATTATTTATAATAATGGCTCATAATGCTAACTATGCACTTAATAATGACTCATAGTGTTAACTAAGTACTTAATGACTCATCAACATTATTATTATCATCAAACACAAAACGAATAAACAGCGTCGCTTTTATAATCACGTGTGTAAATTAATCAAAAATTTCTATTTATAGTTTAAATAAATAAAATGAATTAGACGTGTGAAGTAAATATAACGCGATTTCAGTAATTTTATCTCAAAAATTTGTAAATTTATATATAATGTTAACTAATTTGTAAATAAAGGCATAGATAAAATTGTTCTTTTATCGTTGATACACTGTTTTATATCTGTTTAACTCTTTGTTGATATAAATCAGCAAAGAATATTTTCATGCAAAAGCATTTCTGTGGATATAGATGAAAAATAATTAGTTTTTTAACGTAATTTCTAATTATAAACATAAACATTTTAAAATATGTGCAAAACTAGCTAGTGCAGATGCAATCAATGTCATTTATTCTAATTTTTCACGTTCTTGTTTATTTTTTAGCAATAGGACAGGTCACCAGTTTTAAAATTTTTAAGATTTATACCGAACTTACTATTTATCAGTTAGTTATTCAGTTTGTCGATTAAAAACAATAATGAATGATAAATAGTTGACATTTTTTTTATTCTATTTCTATTTGGATGTTCAGATTTCTTAAATGAATATAACAATGAAATCATAAAATTGTTTTATATACTCGTTTACTTAAGAATCATTATATATTACAGAAATATATATGATAGTTAATATTAAAAAAAATACCAGTAATTAAAGAATTACGAATAGAAGCAATATAAAGATAATTTGTTACATAAAGCGAAAAAAAAATTTTTTTAATTTTTATTAATTTCATTGAAATTTTTATTTTAAAAGGATTTTTTTTCTATAAAATGTCATACTTTTTGAACGATTTAAAGTAAAAAAAAAAAATTTGGAATTTTTATTCAAGAGTATTTGCTAGATGAAAATATCTAGGATTAGTTTTTTAAAATAAATATAGCAATTTTACAAGAAGAAATTTAATTAGTTTGAGACATATCAATCGAATTTAATTCAATAAGATTATTTTGTTATTATATCATTATCTAATTTATTCTGTTTTAAAAATAATTTATCTGTTTGAGGCATAATTTTTAACTCAATACACGAGAAATATAGTTATCTGATTATATCATTATCTGCTTTATTTTGTAATAAACAAAATTTATCTCTGTGTATCATAATATTCTAATGTAATTAAATATTCAATAATTAAAAATCAACAGAATTCCTTGTGAATAATTAAAAGATACTTTAGTTTATTTACAAAAAAACATAACTGCAAAAGCATCTAAATAAAAATTAAATGTCTTTCTTCTAATGCTAAGAAAGGAATAATTATGACAAAAATATCCTTATTAGTAAAATTGACTAGGTATTTAAAAATACAATTAGCCGCAATCATTTCAAAAAAAAAGTTCACAAAGGTAGAACTAATTTAAATGCATGTAGAACGAATGTACTATTTTCTTTTTTTAAAGTTTGCCTTTAAAATAGATGAAATATTTTGTCAGTTTTAGTACGAAATGACTTTTAGACTATTACTATGAAAACATTTTAAAATTATAACTTAAGCAGTATTACCGAGGAGTACTTAAACAACCACATATTTATCGCTGGATAGCCTAAAGTATGTATTTAAGGGTAATTTACCCAAATCATAGACTGGAGAATAATTTATATTGTAACCGCAAAGCTGACCTTCAAATTATAGTCTAAAAAAAATCGTTGGACTTCTTTCTAGAATTGAAAATGCATGAAGCTAGAACAAATGAAAACTTTTATCGTTATTACTGCTTTCTTTTTTATATACAAAATTTACCCAACTCATTTTAGTCTCTTTCATTTACCATCACTTTGAAAAATATATTATAATTTATTTTTATTTAATTATTCTAGTATATATTAGCTCTGGGTTTCATAACTTTTATTATCGGTTTTCCTTTTTTTGATGTTAAATATCTAAATGTTTTTGTTTTGCATTTATTTAAATGTTTTGTTTTCATTTAAGAGCAGCGTTTGCTAATGATTTTTATACAGTGCAAGAAAATATGACAATATCCCAGTTATATTTGGTTTTGCCAAATGCATCTTATATCCCTAAACATATTCCTAACACATATATTAAACATAAAAAATATAGAAAAAAGTAAAATATGTGTTGATGATATATAGCATATCTAAATTTATGGTACGGAATGCTATTTTAAATTATGGTATGAATGATAAAATTATGGTATGGAATATATGTAAATTATTAAATAAACAGAAAATGAATGAGATTAAAAATCTTAACTTAATGGAAATGATAGATAATGAAATTAAATAGATTAATTTGCAAATAAACTTGAATGAAATATATATATATATATATCTTCATATGTCAATTTTCTCCACTTGCACTTTTGTATCGAAAAAATTCATTACAAATTTAAATCCATTTGGATTCTAGTAGTTTGATATTTTTCAGATAGTTGTTTTTAATTCATATACTTCTTTTATTTGATGAAAATTTATGAGATAATTAAACAAAACATATCATCATTATCATTTCTAATTTTAATTTATTTTACTACGATATTATTTGGACCGATTCGGCAGTATTATTTAGATATTTATTTCTGATTGCATATACAATATTATGAATTGACAATGATTGCATCACTGTTTTTTAGTATTTTAAAGAAAAAATAATTGCATGTTTCACCTCTTTCTTTAATTAATAATGCATGTTCTTCTTTTAGTAATATAAAATTTTCTTATATTTCCTTGTAAAGCATGATTTACTAACTTACTGCCTGCTTCTCTTCATTCTTTATATTTTGTACAATATGACTGCATATTTTTTTCTATGTTTTAATTTGTTTGAATTCACTTTATGAGATGTATTTCTTTTGGCACAATAAATTAATTTTATTTTGCAAATTGTTTTTATTTAAGATGCATCATTATTTGTTTTTGTTATTTTTTTAATTATAAAATGTAAACATCAGCATGCTGTCATTAATTTATAAAATGTAAATAAGTAGCATGTAATAAAATATATTTCACAATTTTACATAAAAAAGAACATTTTAAAACAAATATGGACATAAAATTTGAGAAGATATAAAAGTTTTTTTTTCATAACTTTTTAGTGCCTTTTTTGTGTTTTCATAGGATGAATAAAGTCGTGTAACTGAAAATATCAAACAATCACCGTAACAATCAGTATCAAAACAATATCAATCAGTAACAAAACAAGAATAAGTGTTTATTATTAAATTATAAATTAATGTAAAATATTAAGGATTTTATATAAATATTTGATACATTTTGTCTAATAGACATCAAATGTTACTAAAAATAAGCAACTAATTGCATTTAAAATTAGCTGTTAACCTAATTTTTCTTTTGCGAAAAATCTGAATTTATTCGGCTAATTTGTTTCTAGTTTGAAAAAATCTTTTAAGTATATTATGCATAATAAAGGCTGTTTGTAGGTTGTATTTTGATTGTTATTCTTTCTACATAACTTTGAGATTAGATGCCAGTATAAACATATAAAAAGTTTAGTGAAATATTAGAATAATATAACATGTTAAACAAAACATACTATATTAAATATACGTGGATAGTTGTTTATTTATTAAATTGTTATACTGTTTTATTTCATAGGACTTCGGTATGGTTAAACTGCTTTTACAAATGTTTAGTTCAAACTGGCAATTGGATAAACAACATGAAGGAAGTTATAAAGAAATATTAGACTGCTAGAACAAAGTTTTTAAACATTTATATTATTTTTGTCATCTACAAAACAACACAATGAGAAAAGGCATGTAGTTAAAAAAACAATTATAAAACGTATTTAAATCTTACTATCGAAAAGTAAGTTAATTAAATGTACATGAATGTATTTTAATGCTAAAAAATTGTATCTCTACTTATTAATAATGTTACTGATCTCTATCAAAACAATTAATAAATTAACGATATTTTTTATGAAATCTTATGTATTGAAGTTCTAAAAAAAGAAAAATTGTGTTGTGTTTAAATTAAAATTCTTTTATATTAATAAAATCATAAAATAATTTACACAATAAAATATTCATAATACAATTTTATATCGATGTCAAAATAAACCTTTCCTTATTGTTAAAACATTGTTTCATTTAATAAGATGACACACTTTTCCATTTATCAAGATGACTTTTTTTCCCTGTGTGGAGGTAGAAAGCTAGTTTTACAAGAAAACAAGTTTCAACTGTCATTTTTGTATTAATATCTAATGTTAGTTATCATTTTTAAAAGCATATTATCACTCGTTTGTTATTAAATTCCTCAAATGTTTTAATTCTTAAATATATATCAGTTTTTTTTTCATAACAATATAAATGCTAAAAATACACATCAGTTAACATAATCTTAAAAAAAGGCCTTTAAGTATTTAATCAACAATTCAAAAACGTAAAAAAAAAAAAAAAAAAAAAACATCGACAGAATTAAAACAAGTAGAAAAAAAGTAAAAATTCTCTCAATTAGTTTTAATAGCATTTTGTTATATTATCTTGTATGAAACAATAATTTATTAAATTTGGTATCTTTTTATGGAGAAATTATTGTGAGAAAAATCTTTTATGATATTAACAGACTTGCCGATTTTTAATGCTTTCAAAAAAAATTGTCCTGGTGGTTATTTCATATTTTAAATAAAAAAGATTAATTCTAAAGCATTTATTTTTTCATATTAAATTTCAATTTTTTTCGTATTTTAAAAATGTAATGAAAAGTTTCAAACAATATAATATTGCCCTTATAAAGTTAAAGTTCGTGGTATTTTCATATGTTTAATCTACTTTTTGCAGAAAGATTTTACAAAATTAAAAAAAAATTTCTACGTCATATTAATTTAAATATTAAAATAAACATTCTGTTAATTTTAAAGCATTTATAATTTTTTAAACCAATCTCATGAATTTGTCTCAATAAAAATAATTGTAGTTAATATTTGTCATTTTATAGTTAACCCTAATTTTCTTCTTTTTCAAGTATTTAAAAAAAAATCGATATATTGGTTAAATTTTGTAAGCAATTAATTATTACGGTAAAAAAAAATGCAGATACTTGTACTAATTATTAACTGGATGTTTTGAAAGCATTTTTTCGGGGGCTTTTTAAGATCCTTACAGGGAATTAAGTGAGGATAAACTGGATTTGAAAATTTTTTTTAAATTAAATCAGTCAATAATTTAACAAATTATGTTAATATCTTTGCCCAACATGCATCATTTTTGTACATGCAACTTTTTATAATATTTAATGTTGGTTAAAGTTTTTTTTTATTTTATAATCATAAAAATTATACTTAATTCGACAAGAATATGCAATACGAAATCTTTCTCTAAGAAAACTTATTCGATAATTTTGATGACAGTATTATTCTGATCAATTTTAATATATAAATCTAAAGGAGCACTTTAATACCATGTTCAACCACATGCTATACCAAAATTACACACATTTGTTAGTGTGTGTAATTTATGTGCATTTTATTATGTCAACATCTGAATCTACAAACCAAATTGAATGTAATTAACCTTCTCAAATCTGCAAAATACAAATTGTTAAGAAACTATTTAAACCATAAAAATGTGTTATTTATGCGTGCATTTACAAATTCTATAACAGCTTTTACAAGTATTGACGATCTAAATTTTAATATTTCCTTCCACAACATTGTTAATTTACATAAATATGTTTCTACAACTTGTCAATGTACATGTTTTAAGGTGTGCAACTTTTACAACAGATTACATAATGAGTAGGAAATTTTTTGACAAGTGGTATAGTTACATTTTTGTAAAAAAAATGAATAATAATTTTAGTAAAAGACGTTTTTATATGTATAAAAATAAAATCAATGTTAAGCAATCTTTTTAAAAATTTAAAAAATTTGATTTAACTTAAAACTGGAAATTTAAACTTAAATTATCTTGTTTAAAATAAAATATCTCTAAGAGAGGTTTTCTTTTATTTTTATTTTTTTATGAATGGGCTTATACCACTTTGAAAAAATGGATCATATTATATTCAATTTCATATAATGTTTAACAATTCACATTCTTATTTTTTACAAGCATTATGCCTAAAGACTATAAAGTATTTCGATGCTTCAACTTAAAAATAGATTACCCACCAAAATTAATCAAATTAACTCTACTTTTAATAACAGATTAATTGTTTATAAAATGTTGAAACTCTTGCCATACTTCTCACCTTCGTATTTTTTGAAACTCGGAATACTTTACCGTCTAAATGGATATGGATAATATAGTATTTCAAAACAAGAACAAGAAGTTATATGTCACCAAAAATGAATCAGTATTTATGGTAAGAAAGTTCTTTAAATTTCAACCTCGTCCAGTCACGTTTATAAAATGTTTAATACCATGCCATACTGTACATCTTCATAGTTTTTGACGCTTTAAATTCTGAAAAAAACCACTATAGTATATTGTATATACTGTACTATACTATACTACTATGTACCACTATAGAAATATCGATGATATAATATTTCAAATTAAGTTACATTAACTGCAAATGAAAAAAAAAAGAAAAAAAAGCAGTAAATAAATATTTATGCTATGACATTATTTTAGACTTCCAAAACTGGTCCAATCAGACATTTTATTACAGATAAAGGATTTATAAAATGTTCAATCCCATATCGTATCAAACTTTTTTTTTCAGGGGGGGAGGGGGTTTACTTTCACATTTCGCGGGAACCCCCTAAACCCAGGAGTGATGCGGTATTCCCCGCAGCGGAACCAAGAATTAGAAACGTCTTTCAGGTTGGTATAGAATATCTTCACACACCCTATGCCTCCATGTAGACACAGGCCGTGTAAAAAAATACCCCACCTCAGTTTCCGCTCTCTCCTAGTTTTCCCATATAAAACGCGCGTAGAAAACTGAACGGGGCCGGATCTGGGTTATCAGACTCCTTGAAAAGTGCCTCTAAGTTGCCCCTTGACGGGGACCCCAAGCTTTTGCTACTATTTGGGTCAAGGACTAATATTCTCGAGATTTAAGTCTGACTTGCTTCGTGGGATAGATAGCGATTTTTTTTTTCTTCTCTATTTATTTTAGAGGGATTTTTTTTTTTTTTTTTTTTTTTTTTTTTAACTCGTGACGATGTAGAGGCTTTTTTACGAGTGCCTAGCTATGATGTCCCGTTAGAGAATTTTTTTTTAAGGGATTTTATTTTTAAAAAATATTATTCATCTACAGGTTAGAAAATAGGTCTCCCCTTCTTTTCTTTTTTTGCAATCTTGACAGTTTTTTTTTTTTTTTTCTTTATTTTTATTATAAGTATATTTATACACAGAGCTCTTAGTGGTTTAAACCTACTTTCGCTTTTTAGACTAGGCTAGATAAAGAAAAAGTGGCCTAACTTTTTTTTTTTTTTTTTTTTTTTTTTTTTTTTAACTCTGAGCTCGATCTTTCACAGCACACGTGTAGAAAAATTTTGCTCTACCTTTTTCAGTCAGCCAAAAATAACTACACGAAAAGTTTCTTACAAAGAACTGCTTTCCAAAAAATATATATATATATATTATAATTTATTTATCTTTAATTCTCATTCAATAAAAGATCATTCACAGTTTGTTAAATTAAACTTTGTTACCCAGGTGAATTGTATGCTTAAAAAAAAAAGAAAATTATTTCAAATATTCATATAATAATAAAAACTAAAACTGAAATGTAATTAGAGATATTAAATTTTTTGTAATAATATCATGTCATAAAATATTGCTATGAATTATCACTAGTAAGTGTGAAGAAATTTTGTTTCCAATGATATTGTGATTCATTTTTATTATTTAAAAAAATTGGGAAGTGGGGAATTACTTTATACTCAGTTGAGTTCAAATAAAGGTTATTACATTAATATTTTACAATTGAGTAAATATCCCTATCTGGAGATATGTATATATCTTTAAACAATATTGACACATTATTTTTTACTATAATGAAGTTTTTGTGAATTTATTTTCATATTACCACAGACTTATGATTTTATCCTTAAAAAATAGTCTTAAAATTATTATATATATTTTTTTTAAATGAGCCATTTCAAGTCATTTTGCTGGGCTAGATAGCAAATAAGGATTTAATTGGATAAAAAAAAAACTGAAGGAAAATATATACAATATTTATTTTTAACTTTTTGTAGGATAAATATTTTTAAAAAAACAATATTTTTAATGGTATATACTCAGTATTAAAATATTAAAAAAAAATTCTATGACGAGTTTAAACATAGTATGAAATTATTCTTTTCAAATTGAGCTTACTGACTTTTGCATATTTATTGCAATTATTAATTACAACCATAATTTATGCAAGTCATTATTGAATTATAAATGAATAGATTTAAATGGTAGATATGAAATAATTTTAAGGCAGTCACTGAATATTATTTACCATAAATATCTATTAATGAAAAAAAAAATTGTAATTTGTAATTAAGCAAAACTATAAAATTTGTTTATTAAATAAATGTATTTATGTAGCATTACTAAAATTTCAAAGCAGTCTAATTTTATTTAATATTTTTTATCGTGAATTTATATTTTATTTTTATAACATAACTTCATTCCGAATTTTAGCTCTTGACAAAGATTTTTATTAAATTTTAGGGTTTCATGATGATCATTGAGATTTTCATTAAGATCGATATCATAATTAAATAACCTTCGTTTTTAAACTTTTTTTTTTTTCCTAGCTAATTCTCTATCACTAACATAGAATGAGTTTTCTATTATAAAAAAGTTTAATAGATATTAAAAATATCACAAAATATAATAATGAATACCATAATGAAAATATTATACCAAAAGGGTTTCATGTATGTAAGGATTTTCATTAAGATGAATATCACAATTAAATGACTTTCGTTTTTAAACTTTTTTTTCTATTCAAGCTAATTCATCACTAATATAGAATGTTTTTTCTATTATAAATAAATTAATAGATATTAAAAATATCCCACTAAAATATAATAATAAATACCATAATGAAAATATCACAACAAAAGGGCCATCTTCATTTCATTCATGTAAGGGGTTTCATTTAGGTCTATATCACAATTAAATAATCTTCGTTTTTAACATTTTTTCTATTCAAGCTAATTCTCTATCACTAATATAGAATGCCTTTTCTATAAATAAATTAATAGGTATAAAAGATATCACACCAACATGTATTTATGAAAAAATAGTTGCAACAATTTGCATACATTGGCAACAATTTCAAATATGAACTGCAGCCAATACGTGTAATGCAAATGAGAAAAAAAAAAAGCCAGTTATAACAGATGGTAGAAACTATTTTTGGTACTTGAGATTCAATGCATACCGAAGCAACTTCCGCAATCAGACAATGGCTACAGGAGTCATGATTCGTTTAGGACTACACTTAAATTATCACACGCATCCATCCACACATACAGCTATCAGGCGTAATCAAGTTCCCCAAAATAAGAACTGATGTCAGGTTGTTCAGTGTAAAGATTGTATCAACATAACTGCACAATAAAGTTTGCAGGACAAAAACACATAAACTTTTACTGTTGCCAGTTTATATCTTTCGAACATCCGGGGGTGTAAGGGGAAATTATTCTTAAAATAATGCAAGAAGAGAGTTCCTCTTTTTTCGGTTTTCCAGCAACATTTTTATGATTATCGACGATTTAATAATATGCCATAAACTTTATTGTTCGTTTTATGCCTACTCGATCTTATAATTGGCAACCAATTTGGCATCTTTTGCAGATCAATGCAAGCTGTGTTAATTTAACTACCTGTTTTATAGTCAGAAAAACATCTGTGGGGTTCACACAGAGTAACACAATGTCTCATTTGTCTAAAATTGGAAAATAAGTAGACGAGGAAGGTTACCCAAGAGTAGGATATCCATTAAAGAGATAATTGTTTCTGCAAATGTTTTTATTGATTATTATTTATGTCTTTTATTTGACATGATTGATAAAAATTAAATATTAATATATACTTAATACAAATGTAATTTTTAAAATAATAAATTATCCAAATATTTAATGTGTAAAAAGTATTTTTGACGTTAAAAGTAATAAATTCTTATATTTTCAATGTAATAATTATAAACTTATATTTTCAGGAGGATATATTGGTTACAATTGGATATTTAAATAACTTCTTAACAAATATTATATAAACTGCAAACTTTTTTGGAATTATTTTTTCCAATAAATTTTCTAAAAATTTTTTATATTACTTAGTTTTTCTGGTGAAATATTGGAGAAATTTAAAATAATATATATACAAATCATTTATTCTATTAAAAGGTATACTGTAGAATATATAGGTCTTTGATGTTCCTAATAAATTATATTAATGCATGCATTAATATAACAAACGTTGATGTTTATTTATAACGGGTGCAAGACATTAATATAGGCTAATGATATAAGAAAATTAATAAAAAGAATTTGATTCAAATAGTTTTATTTTACATATTTGTTTCTAATACTACAATAAAATGATTTAAAGCTAAACTTTTTTTGTAAAACAGCACTTACAAATGAAGACTTTTTTCACTATTTGAAACTACCTCGATTAGTGCAAAGAGTTATTTTTATGAATTTGTCAAAAAATAAATTAAAGAATCAGTTGGATGCTTGGAAGTGCAATAGAAATGCTGAAATTTGATCATTAATAATTTTCTTATGTTATCAAATGTCTTGTAATAATTTTTGTATTTATAGATAAGAATAACTCACAAAATTTTTAATATATTCAATGATTTGCAAACATTGTCAAGAGTCAGAGATCTCGTTAAAAGTTTTGCTCCTATGATTATACTAATGTAATAATCTATTAAATCACAGTTACAACTTTTTCAAAACAGTATAAAAACAGAGTACCAAGTGTTATAAACTTCATGAAAATTTTTTTAAATTACTACGTTACAAAGATTGAAATTTGTTACTAAAATGCAATGTCTTTAAAAGTGCTTTTCGAAATAACAAATTTAGGTTGCTTTATTGATTAACGCAAACACTATAATTTTTGTAACATCAAAATAAAAACTGTTTTAGAAAGCTAAAATTACAAATATTTTAATAATAATACTGAAAGAATTCCATATTTACACAGAGATTTCAGTTTTTAACATAGTTAGACCTTGTGGGAGTCTACATTAAATTTCAATGTTGAATTATATAACAATTTCAATATAGAATCATATAATACATAATAATGCGATTGTCTATAAAAACCGTTACAATTTTTATAACAAAAAATTGGGCTTTCTTAAATGTAGACAAAGTAGCCGAATACAGATATCATGCGATCAAAGCTCTGGAGTCTACAGTGCAGTTACTTGATGCAGAACGTCATTTCTTGAAAATCATGTTGTAAATCTACATAAAATTCTCGTTCCAGATAAATCATTGACTGGAGCTAAGTTCGTATCCGGCGTAGTATATATTTATTCGTCGTCGCTGGAGAAGAAGACGGTCTGTCACATATTTGGGAAGAGTCAACATTAGCTTACAAAAGAACCACATAAAATATGCAAATTTTCCTCGTGTTTTGCATCCAAAGGAAAATGGACATTAGTTGAGCTATCATTCTTGATAAAGCGAAGCCCGAATCTATAGCTATAAAAATAAACGTTGATAAGTAACACATGGCTGCCGCGTAGATTTAAGCCAAAAGAGGAAGTAAAATGGTATGAGTTCTCTTTAATTGTGCAGCTACAGTTTTTAAGTGCATTCTTTTATAGACTCTACATTCTACTTGAAAGTGTCAGTTATTGAGGATGCCAGATATTAAACAAGAACTAAGTAATGAACTGTAAATGTATTTTTCACAATATTTAGAATGGTATATTTTAACTTAAAACTAAAAAGAAGACAAATAAAATGCTTGCAAACTGTGAACAATATTTAAAGATTTTATGAAACTGAAAAGTTAAAACTTTATATTTAACCGCATTATCTCAAGTGATGAAGAATAGAAAGTCAAAAATGGCGTTTTCATGTATATTTTCTTAATAAAATCAAAATTTGATGACTGTTTTTTCAAATATTGAATAATAAATTGAAATTAAATATACTAAGATAGCTACAATGGAAAAGTATAAAGAGATCCTAAAACAAATAAATATATTTTTTTCAAATCCATTTTGTCTAATATTAAAACAATGGAATATCAATCAAGTAAATATGTCTGTGGAGAAAGAAAATCATTTAAAGTTAGTTATTCGAGTAATTATATAATACCATTTAAATAAAATATTTTTTTAATGTTCAAACAACAAATATGTATTAATATTCTATAAAATAAAAAGATTTAGAAATTCAAATTGAATTGATCTGTATGTATTAATATTAAGCTGTTATTCGTATAAAATAAAAAGTTAATGTTTAATAAAATATAATAAGGAAAATGTTTTTATTTAAAAAAAATGTAATAGTTACTGTTTCATAAAAAAATAAACAAAGTTGACATTAAGGTTATTTTACAGAGAACTTGGAAGATTTATTGAAATATTTGATAATAGACTTAAATAGTTTCAAAATAAAATAAAAATGTAGTATTTGCAAAAATAGACTTTTATAGCAAATAAAAAATTACAAATAATTCATTTAGCAATAAAAGTTATAGAATATTGAATTGGATGTGAAAGATATAACATATTTTCTGTTTATGTCAATAAATAAAAAAAGAAAAAAAGTAGAAAGGAATTAGTTAAATAAACTTTATTACTTCATTTTAATGTAATAAAATATGAAATGTATTTTAATGTTAATTGTAAAATTTTATAAAGGTGATATATAAAAGCTAAATTTTAATTCTAAAGTCCAATTATAAGTTGATAAATAAACAAAATGTAGATAGTAAGAAACAGTACAGATACTAATATTTAATTTTAATATTTAATAAATAATATTTTCGTATAAAAATTTTTAAAACCTTTTTACTTTTTCGTGTAAAATTAAAAGATTATGAGATATTGCCACTAATTTAACTAATAACAAAAAATATATACAGCGAACAACTGTTTTCTGTAGAGAAAAAATAAAAATTCCAATACAAACAATTTATTTGCAACTTTTTTTTACACAATGTATCTTGCAAATAATTAAAACATTTATTTGATTGAATCTCTGTTTATTCCTCTACTTCTTAGCAACACTGTGACTATATCTTTTAATAAAACAATGTTTTAGATTCAGGAACAATTCATCTCTTAGCAACGGTGAAATAAATGTTTATATTAAAATGCTTGCTGACTATACTTTATACCATGCGTCCATAATAAGTGGTCACAGGTCAATAAAATCAATGATAAAATAGTGTTACATGTTTATCGGAAGCAGTTTTTGAATGATGTAATTCTGTTTGTAACCAAACTTTTTTTTTTTTCATTCTTCGATCAATATTACCCAGATATAATATATATGGCACAAAAATATATTTATTCAGCTTATTTCAAATACATTTTTTCTAAATACATAAAATTTTCAATGAGAAAATATAATAAATTGTAAATATCCATTGCAAATCAAAAATGAAAACGAATACAATTGAAAAAAAATTATTTTAAAATATATATTTATTTAATCTTTTAAGATGCTTACTTTTAGAACAGTTAATTTACTTTAAATTAAGTAATTTAATTAAATAAATTTAATTACAGTAGTTGCTTTTTCGTAAGGGATGTTATACAAATGTATGCATGTTATACATTTCTTAAATTGTCAAATATGTATATACGAAATATAATTTATAAAGGCAAAAGTCATTTTGTATAATAGCTTACGTTTGCTTACATTTGTGACTGATTTTTTTTTTACTTAAATGTTCTAGTAAGTTATTCTTTGGTTGAAGAAAGAAAAAGAAATTCACACATTTTAAAGATTTTATCAAATAAAAAATTATTAAAATATGAGTTTTTTGTCTTAAATATATAGTGTTGTGTTGGTGACACTATTTTAAATGATAAATTAAAATACCATGTTAATAGGGTATTAGTGAAAAATATTTTAGTGATAAGAAGAACTGAAAGTGTTTACAAAGGCATATTTTTTTTTTGTCGGTAATTTTCATTTGATAATGGCTTTATTAGATTTTCAACCCATTTATTTATATTTTTGTTTTGAATATTATTCCTATTATAAAGTTTCCGTTAGCCATTACTTCGAATATCTTTTTTATCTGTATTTTATTTAATATAAATTATAAAAAGTTTACTTCTCTAAATATTCAAATAAATTAAGAAAAAAACTAATCTATGTAATCCTTAAAAAAAATAATAATAAAGGACATTTATTATTTGTTTTTACATTAAAAACTTTTCATGAGATCGTTTTCACAGAAATAAGGGAAAACTTCTGATAAATTTGTCAAAAAAAAAAAAAAATGTAAAAAAAAATTCTTCTATTGTAACAGAAAAAAAAAAATCTTTAAAAAAAAAGAAAAAAAATCATAATTTTTTTTTTATTATTATTTTTTTTACCCAGTATTGAAATTCCGGTAAAACTCATTTTATCAATGATATTCTTGAAAATTATAAAAAAAAAACAAGAAAAAACACATTTTTGAAAAATGATGATTAAAAATTAAATGCTTTAGAAAAGTGACATGAATTTATTTTTTAACAAAAGAAAAAAGAAGGTTACCAAACACTGTTTCGTAAATAAATGAGTCCAGTCAAATTTAGTGCCCTATTTATTTCTATTAAACTAGAATCAAGTTATACATTTTTAATTCGCTTTATAAAAAAAACCTTTTTCTTTACAAAAAATATATTGCAAGACATTTTTTATTAAAAATAGCTTGTTTCTTTAAATTTTTTGTAAAAATTATTTTCATATTTAATTTTATTATTCATCAATGAAGTTTATTTTTATTCGTCTTTCAAATGAAAAAATATCAATACTTTTCTTTACTTCAAAAAAATTGTTTCATGTGACATATTGTGTTATTCCAAAATCTCGTTTCTTTAAATCAATTTAACATTTTATATTTATTTATATTATTTACAATCAAATGCATTTTTTATTTACCTCCAAAAAAAAAAATGAAAAAAAAATGCACATCAGAACTTTGTTTCATTTAGTTAAAAGATTTTCGTAGATATTTACTTCTTTTAAGCAGCTTTGAATTTTTTTCAGAAAAAAAAAAAAAAAAAAGAAAAAAAAAAATTCTCGCCCAAAAAATTTATTTTAGATGATGCTCAACAATATTTTTCTTTAAATGAATTTTGTGATGCTATTTTGATATTTATCATTTTATAATTAAATATTTTAAAACAAAAAAAATAATTATAAAACATCTCCATACAAAAATTATATTATAACACATAACTTTAACTTTCTAGCATACAAAAATTATAATACATGTTGCTCAATATTATTTTTCTTTAAATGAGTTTTGTGATGCTATAAAAATAATAACTATAGAACAAAAAAAAAAAAAAACTTTTCTACACAACTTTTTTTTTTTCTTATAAACACTACATAGCATGATTTATTTAAGATTTAAAAAAATCGAGTTTTACGATGATATTTTTTTACTAATTACTTTCCAAGCAAAAAGAAGAAAAAAAAAGGAAACTTTTTTTTTTTACATGGAATTGTTGAAGATTAATGTGATTTTTATTTATTTACATACCAATCCAATATACTTCTTTTTTATTTATTTTGCTAACAAAAAATCTTGAAAGTCAAAATCCTAGAGTAGGCCTAACCCAAAAGGCCTCCTTGCTCTAAGAAAGAACGTTACGTTTGAATAACATTGACAGTGTAGCAGGTTAGTATTAATTTAGATTCCCTTACAAATCCACGTGTGGCCTACATACGCCGAAGGAGGAAGGTGTAGTGGTTTGGGGGGGGGGGAGTAGCCCCGTAATTGTGCCCTTTGACTTATGTAGGTCATAAGGAGATCTCACTTAGCTCGGGGGTCAGAAAAAGGAGGGGGTACCCCCTTTAGACTGCTCTTTTCAAAGACTCACAAAACGGGCTAATATGCCTATTTGCTAGCTTTCATTTTTTTTTTCTATGGCTAGACAGGGAAAGTGAGGGTAAATGTGCTAGAAGCTGAAGAAATTACTAATATTATATCCATTATTCTTACAAGAAAAGCAATTTTTTTAAATATGTATTGTGTACCATAAGTTTCGGTAGAAAGGCTGATATAATTTTAAATAAAAATAACGATACAATAAATACAATACTATTTTTTCATCGATGTCGACTTAAAAATGTAGTTTTAAAATACCATCTAATATATAAATTATTAACGTTAGTAGAAATTGTCGATTTTTATTTGAAAGCACCTCAACAAACCATCTTTAAAATACACATGTACAAAATATTTTTAATAATATAATTATTATGAATAATATTCTTTTCCTAAAATTAATTTCTATTTTAAACAAATTTCTTTAAAATTCCGGTTCCTTTAAAATTTAAAAGGTTGCAAAGATTTTGAAATGTGCAAGTTGCATTATATGATGAAGAATTAAATATACGGATTCAAAAGAAAATGCATTGACTAAATTTTAAGTAATCACTTATTTTAATTTCATCTATTTTTTCAACTTCTTATTATTGATTTAAATTTTTAAAAACATTTTTACTTTCTTTTTGAGCATTACAGTTTGTTACAGCCTAAATTCTGAAATAAGTTATAGTCATCATATCTAATCACATGTCCCTACCATCTAATGAGAGATGCCTTTACAATTCTTACAATATCAGTTTCATCATATTTTTTTGATATATTTCATGATTATTATTAGTTTATTAAAATTAAATTTTACATACATAAATTTTATAATTCTAATTTCTATTATTTAATATTAAATTTTAAATGCCTTAATTTTATATGATAACAAATAAAAAACTGTGAATAAATTCGCAAATGAGTATTTAATTTCTTCCTATTTGATTTTTTTTTTTATAACATGAGTAAAAGGAATACGTTTTATAACGCTAGACATTTCTGACAAGAGGATATACATCATTACTATGACAGATGTAAAGCAGATTCAGCTTTGCCAAGTATTGCCACACTACATTTTGCCCCTCACAATTCAAAAAACCATTCCAATTGTGGTGCGCTGTGGTAAAATGTCTTTCTAATCTATGGATATATCTTGTTCATCACTGATGGAAGCTTTGAATCCAACATCACTTATGGGAGTTTTAAACCCAGCTTGCTTGGTTAGGAAACCAACACCTTATCAAATAGGACACCATTAAAATATTATTTTTTAAAGGACTCTTACTTTAATAATTGAGAATTGATTGGGTAAAAGGGGAAAAAATACGTATATTATTAAACCTACAGAGATAGGAGGGGAAGGCCTTTAATTCTAAATATTCTTAACTTAAAATGTAAAGGGAATATACCAAACTAAATTTTTATTTTGCTTTTTAAAAGTCATCTTAGCTAAATCTTTTCTTGCGTTGCAAAGTCATCAGTATTTTGTTTGAACTAACGAATTTCGTTGTAATCTTTTGTGGCTCTCCTAAAACATAAAAGAGCAGAAAATAAGAAAAGAAAAATAAACGAGTTCGAACTCATAGCCTGAGGAAAGGACGTCTTGTTTTACCTGTTTTTAGAATCGTTGTTTTACGCTGAGCAGGACTTCATAATTATTTAGTCTTTATTTTTTGTTATGTTCAATGTTGCATAGGTCATTCGTACTGGGACCATGATCTTCTTTTGACATTGAATATTTATTATTATTATTTTTCTCTTCTTAAGCTGTTCAAAATGTAAAAGGATTAATAATGCTGTAAGTTGTTAATGATTTCATCTTCTCTCAATTTTTTATTTGCACAAATTAACTTTTAAACTAATTGTTTTAAAAGTTTGAAAACTTTCGTCATTCTTTCTACATTTTCAGCAGCTGATAATTACTTCATCTCTAAGATATTTTCAGCAATTGATAATTACTTTATCTCTAAGTTGACACACACTTTTTATAAACTAACTGTTTTAAAAGGTGGAAAACGTTCATCATTCTTTCTGCATTCTTAGCAGCTGATAATTATTTCGTCTCTAAATTGATACACATTTTTATTCGTATAAACTAACTGTTTTAAAAGGTCGAAAAATTTCGTCATTCTTTCTACATTTTCAGCAGCTGATGATTATTTCATCTTTAAGTTGACAAATATTTTTATTTGTATAAACTAACTGTTTTAAAAGCTATAAAACTTTCGTCATTCTTTCTGCATTATCAATAGCTGATAATTATTTCATCCCTAAGTTGACACACATTTTTATTTGTATAAACTAACTGTTTTAAAAGGTGGGAAACTTTCATCATTCTTTCTAATTAATAGCAGCTGAAGATTAAATGTAATTAATCATCAGCTGCTTGCCACACATTTATATTTGTATAAACTAACTATTTTAAAAGATGGAAAATCGTCATTCTTTCTGCATTCTCAGCAGCTAATAATTTCCAATGGGTTGATAATAATTTCATCTCGACATTTTTATGGATATCTTATTTGCACAAACTAACTGTCAATTTTAAAAAGCTATAAATATGTTTTTATTATTATTATTAGGAATATTTATCCATAATTAAAGCGAAATAACTAATAAAACTAATAAAAATAAACTAATAAAAAGGGAATCGAACGTTATTTTAGTTTCAGAATACAATACAATTAATGCAAAGCATTAACATTAATTATGAATTATGTATACAAAAAATACCAACATTATGATTTCATCTCAAAATTTATTTCAAATTTAATTTTAGAGCACAATTTTTGAGAAATATTATTAATCTTAACAATTTAGTTATAATTTATATTAGTTTTTGTTTTAAAACATTAATTAGAACTGGAAAAACGTTTGTATTGGTGAATTTGGTTAAATTTTTGTTGTTTTATTAGGTCATTCAAGATAAGAAAACTAATTTAGTCAATATTTTAGAAAAAATAATTAAATCAAAAGGAATTTAGAATATTTAAAAATAATAATTAAATCAAAAGGAATTTAGAATATTTAAAAAATAATAATTAAATCAAAAAGAATTTCGAATATTTAAAAAATAATAATTAAATCAAAAGGAATTTCGAATATTTAAAAAGTAATAAATCAAAAGGAATTTATATTTTTTATTTAAAATTATGTAATATGGAAGTTATAGAAATTATTCATACAAAATAAAAATATTTTTTAAGTTACATTTATTTATAATTTATTGCAAGTTTAAATTGACAGCATCAAATTATGCTTACAAAAATCTCTTACCCCTTGCATGTTTAGATATACTGAGGAGAAACTTTATTTTTATTCTTAGATAGCATCTAAACTTATATAAAACATTACAATTTTATATATAGATATATATAATACATACACCTATATATATGAAAACCCTTTTCAAAATCCATGTCATGCTAAAATCATTGAAGATTCTTTCCAAACTAAAATATGGATACGAAAAATCATTTATATCTATATGTATGGTGAAAAATGAAAAGAAAACATCAAATCTGATGCTTCACTCCCCTTAAAAAACGACTTTATCTCCATTGCCTGCACCAATCTTTTTCCCAAAAACGAATTCTGCACAACTGTCTTTTTTAAACCTTCGCTTCTGCCTGAAAATAGTCCTGCACATATGACTATGTGCCTACTCTATAAATTATTACTGTTCCCCAAACCGCGTTTACTTTAATAGAATCCTGCACAGCATACACCATCTCTTTTCTACCGTAGACTGTTATCAGATAGACATAAAAGCGTATACGCACTATGATAAAATTTGAGCATCCCTATAACTTATGCTATTGAATGTATCAAATATTGACTGAATCCATTACAGGTATGCAGAAGTAAACATATATATTTTGTATGTTGTATTACACGAATCAACATGGAGAGCGAATAGGATTGTCTATGTGACGTTTGAGTTTTTTGAGCTCCGATTTGAAGCACGAAATGTATTATTACTAAATCCTAAAAATAATTTAAATTGATTATGGTATAAATTATAAGTTGTATCCAAGTAGTTGCAGATTTCACTTTAATTTCATATTTAAAAAAAGTAAATTCATTGAAGTATATTACTCAAATAATGTTGTGTTATTATTATCTTAAATTATATTTGAAATTATTGGACATTAAATTCGCATCGGAAGTAATATTTCATAATTATTAAATTAAAATACGAACACATAAGAGAACAACATATTAAGTTAATATGAAAATATTATCTATATATATATATATATTGTGTGTGTGTGTGTGTATGTTTATTTTATCATAGGGAAGTAATATGGAAAATTATTTAACTAATTTTACTTATTATTTTTCTTACGTTTCTATTTATTTATTATATGCAACATAATATATCTAATGGTGATATAAAAATCAAATTTAAAAGGTAAAGAGGTAATTCTTCCTCAATATTTGATCAAGATAAGCGTTTTTTAGCCAGTAAATGAATTTATTCAATGTTATTTGCTATAATTTTAAAACTAGTCACAGAATTTGCAAGAAATTTTTATAAAATGACACACGAAATTTTTATAAAAATTAAATTAATTAATACAAAATAAAATATTTACTTTTTCTTTAAAAATATATTTAATTAGACAGAGTTTCTTAATTTATGATTTGACACATACATAGATATATTCAAGTGGGAAATATAAACAAACTAAAAAAAACTATTTGAATAAAATTCATATCTAATATTCATTATTAGTTTTGCAACTATGCAATGCATAATTACCTCATTTAGATATCACATAAAAATTCTTTATAATTTGCAATAAAACAAATTGCATAAAACGTAAGAATATCTGTGTAACTTTTCAAAGTGTTATGATTATGTTTTAATTTCTTCTTCACATTTTATTTGTGAGTGATTTGATATCATTGACTGCTGAGTAAATAATTCTGAGCTGCAGGTATGAATAATTCAAGCAGTCGATAAACTTACTTCAATCAAATCCATCATTCTATTTATTCTATTTCCGATGATCGATTTCATTGCTCAAAAAAATCGACACTGTTTTCGAAATTGACTTATCATTTCATTCGACTTTCCACAAGTAACAGCTTTCGTTTTGTGAATGAATAGCTCGTGACTTAATTTAGATTGATGACTGTAGCCACCGGAAGAAATTAAAAAAAAAAGAATTCAACAAAATTGAGACTGCGAAACCTCTAATTACATCTCGCCCCCATCCCAACAATGACCTTCCAATTGCATCTGCAGCTGTTCGAAAAAGAGATGTAAAAATACGCATCCTGTGCCACAGTCCGAATTATTTATTCCCTTCCTTTCCGCCTTTTGACTACAACCGTCACCTAATCCGCCCATAGCACTTATTTCAAAATGGCAAATGCATTTAATGATGACAATGCCTCAGGCGTGGGACATTTACGAATGGAAAATGCTTATTTGAACATTCTGCCTCCGGCACACGAGAAGAAATGCTGGTTCTGCAAAATTTTAATTTTCGATAAACCCAATTTGTCGTTGGGAATAAATTAAATTGTTTGTTACTTTTAAGTTTGTTCGAATGGCAACGCTGTTTCGAATTATTGGAGATTCAATTAATGTTTTTGAATTATTCGTTGCCAAATATATACATATGTGTGTTCGGAGACATTATGTTCCTGAAAAGGAATTTATTAAACTATTACTTAGATGAATTCGATTATTATGGGAAATAGGTAATAAAATGGTTTTAATTGCTAAAATTAAATGGTTAGATTAGTTTAGTTTAGTTTGTCGCTTTATGGTCATTTTTTGGGCACTTTAAGCTAATTAGATTGGGACATACTGTTTAACATAGATTCTGAACCACAACAAACAAACCGCCAGTCTTCAAACCTGAAGCACCTAAGGCCAGAGCGCTATCCAATTGCCTAAATGGTTAGAGATCTTTTAATCAGGCCGCTTAAACGGTTAGAGATCTTTTAAAAATGAATTTTTTTTAGAAAGTTAAATATGTTTTGTTAGTTAAGTAAATTGTAAACTTAAGTTAATTTGATGAATGGAAATGTATATTTGTTTAATCACAATTTAAACGATTTTTAATTAAAAATTAAAATTTACATTTTTAATTAAAAATATATTATCTTCATTTTTTAAAATATTCTAAGAAAATCCATTTTTGATGCTGAAAGTCTTTTAGCAAATATTGTATTCATCAAAGTATGACAAGATTTTTTTTAAATTTTAATAAGGGAAATTTAAAACTGTTTATTTCCTTTTATAAATTATATTCAATAAATAATTATTTATTTTTAAAAGTAATTTTTCTGTTGAAGAAAATTCCTGAAAATCAATGTATTCAATAAATGATTGCAAAGAAAGTATCTAAGAATCTGCTATTTTAGGGCATTTTGATTTTAAGCTTCCATTCCTATTAAAACTGTTTTGAATCATAAGATTATTTAACAATAAAAACGAATCATATCTTTAAAATAATTTGTATATACTTTTGAGGTCTCAGATGAAAATTTAAATTTTTAACTCGTATGTATACTTTAGAAGGTAAAATTTGTATGCATTTTTTAAACTTTATTTGAAGAATAAAAATAGGCAATCTTAAAAACGTTATATCAATTCTTTTTCATAGGTTTGTAAATTAAATTATCTTTATTTTAATAAGCATTCTATTCGAGTATTATTTTTCGAGACACATTACGTAAATTCTATTTTAAAGTTTTTCTAAAGAAACAGTATAAAAATTAGTCTTGAACTTTCCATTAAAAAATAATGTTCTCAAGATTTCTACAGTCTTACTGATTGAGTTTTCCTCCAAGTAGCTAATGCATGTAGTATAAAAAATTTTAGAGTTTTAATCTTTCTAATTTTTTCATCGAATAAAAAAATTCAAGAAGACTTAATCAAATATATATATAAAAAAATTAATACGAATTAAATTCTATAATGATGTCATAAAAGTTTCTTTGAAGAGCATTTTATTTCGTAATAAAAAGAAAATAATAAAATTTACAAGAACCCGAATCTTACTTCATTCACTAAATGTTCTCAAGTGATTACCTTCAGTTTGAAACATAAAATAAACATTCGAATTTGGGGTAATTTCCATTTCCAAAATGGCAACAGTGAAGACTGCGCGCGCACCTGCCAGGCTCTGGAAGCTGAAACTGTTGACGAAAATAAATAAAATCGCGGACGATAAATAATAATTGCCAGCTGCTCTCACAGCACGGCTTCATTAAGAGACTCTTTGTAGATGCATGCGGACAGATGTGTATTTATAGATGCTCTTCTGCACTACATGACGAATGTAGTGCCGGAAAGACGAATTAAGTGTTTCGCTACGGAGCTAAGTGTGTCGTGCACGTGTTGCTAGGTGTTTCTTTTTTTAAAATTGATGGGGACACACTTGCGGCATTCCGCAAGAATTTATTGCTCAATTGAAGAGAAGAAAAGAAAGAGAATAATGAAGCTGTGTGCTCGAAGCAAATTCAAGCAACTGTTTCTCCTTTTCTTTTTTTTTACATGTAGATTATTTTAGGAAAATAAAAACATGAGAAATTTGTTTGAGAATAATTATTTTTAAAAAAAATGCAGGATTTTGAAATGTTTTATTTTTTTAAAAACTTATTGAGAATTTAGCTGCTGTTTTCGGATACTAATTCCAATAATCAGAATTATATTTTTCAAATTAAATCCTCAAAAAAAGAGGATTTAATTCATTTTTGATCCATTGCTGTAATATTGATCTTTTTATGCCATGAATAGTAATTCTAATTTTTTTATCTTATAAATGATAAAAAAAAATATATATTTAATAAAAAAATTTATATATATATATATATATATATATATTAATTTGTAAGCAATTAATTATAATATTATTTAATTGTTTATATGTATTAATTTTTTATTAAACATGTTGAAAAAAAATGTGTTTAATAAAAAATTAATTAACTAAATTCTCAAACAGCTGTGCATATATAACTTTTGAAATAAAAATCAGATATTGAAATTGTTTTCATTTTTTTTACAAGCGCTTAAAATTACAAATAACTGAAATTATTTATATTGTCATTAGTTAATTCCTAGAAATATTTGTTGCCTGATGGCTAATTGGCTAGCTCTGTGGTCTTTGGCACCACAGGCTTTCAGATTCGAATCCTGGAGGGGACATGGACGTTTGTTAGTGAGAAACTGTAGGTCCCAATCTAGTTAGCCTAAAGTGTGCACAAAATAACCATAGAGCGACAAAACAAAACAAACCTGGAAATGTTTCAATATTTTTAGCACTATAACCATATTACCAGTTTGCTTTCAATATTGAGTGGTTTTTATAAATTGCATTGTTCAAAACCGATGTATTCACATTTTGTCGTGATTTTAATTATGTTTAATTATATTTATGCTGAATTTTTAATTAGTCTGTTGGGTAGCAATTACAAATAATTTATGTATGGTTAAGAGATTTTATCATTGTTGTCTAATGCCAATCTTTTGTCGCCAAACTATCTACTATTTCTGACAAATACAATAAAAAGTAAAATATATAAAGCAAAATATTTACACAATAATCATTTCCAAATTAATTTTTAATAATTTATAGAATTTATTGAATGGTAGATGGTCTTGATAAATCTTTATGAATAAAACTTTCGAGTATTATTAATATTGCTTTGATTTCATTTATTTCTTTTATTATTTATATCTTTTGAAATTGCTAGCCTCCTATATTTAAATTGTAGGAATTTTACGATGTATTTATTTACAAAAATGTAAATATGTACTGATAAAAGTGTGTATAATAAGTCATATCATGATTAAGTAATTAGTTAGTTCTAGGTGGGATCAGGCAAATTTAAAATGTTCACGATTTTTTATATTTTTTAGTGACAGGTTTCAATCGTCACATTATTTTATCAAATAGCTTAACATATATTTTATGTAATATCATACTCTTTAAAAGACTTAAATTACTTAGACTTCCTTTTTTAGGAAAAATTTTTATATATACTGTTTAATTCACTGTAATGTTCACTGCTACAGCAAAATAAAGATTATACATTTTTATACATAAAACATCGATTCAGACATACATTTTTAATTTGGATTCATATTCTTATTTTCTCATTTTTAATAGTTTAATACACACTAGAGAATAATTTGATATTGTAACAAATGTCTGCAATTTTTTTATTTTTAAACAAAACCGTACAAAACCCTTTGGGATGTACCTTTAGACTAAATAAGAAAAATATAAAATTAAACGGAAAATCGTCAAAAGGTATTGTCTGAATTTCTTTGCAGTATAAGAAAGAAAACAACACGTTTTGCATTGTGTAACACGCATATTACTTATTTTTCTAAAACTTTGGTAAAAGAGACGAGTGTTTCTCAGTAAGATGTAAGAGTCTCATATTCCCAGAAGAAACAGGAAAACGTTCCTTGATCTTTGTGAAACGTTAAAATAAAGAAACAGGAGATAGAGAGGAATCGACTAAAAATAAGTCCTTGTATTTCTGCTGTTGTAGAATTAAGTGCATGAATAAATTCCTTTTATTTTAAATCTATGTACAGTTTTTTTTTTTCTGAAACAAGTTCATTTTGTTCCCAAATTAATTCAATTTATTATACAAAAATTAAATACCTTTTGTTCATTATTTAACCATTAGTATTAAATTTAAAAATATGTTTCACAAATATAATTTTAGTACACTGACAACTTTTCAATTTATTTGCATGAGAATGCGTGTATATGTACAATTGAGAGCATTGGTTATGTTTTAAATATGAGTTTTTGGCTGCGGTATATAAACTATTTAACTATATTGAAATCCATATTTTGTTAATTATTCTAAATTTTATTTTTTTCATTTTATTTTAATTCTTCTTCGTCAAAAATTAATATTATTATTTTTTTTTTTTTTTGCAAACAAGTTCATTTTGTTTCCAAATTAATTCAATTTATTATACAAAATATTGAATACCTTTTTTTCATTATTTAATCATGAGCATTAAATTTAAATTTAATTTAAATATGTTTGATGAATATAATTTTAGTTGAATGAAAACTTTTCAATCTGCTTATATATTCAAACTGTATATGTACAATTCAGAGCATTGGTTGTTTTAAATATGGGTGTTTAGCAACTGTATCTAAACTATTTAACTATATTGAAGTTACTAGTATTTTTAGGATGTTTTTTTAAGCATTCTAAATTTTATTTTCTTTTATTTTCTTTTAATTCTTTTTCTTCAAAAATTATTCTTTTTTTTTTTAAATTCTTCTGATATAGGCTAAATTTACAGTTTTTTAGCATTATGGACATAGTTAGACACTAGGGGGCTTAGTATAATTAAAATTAATTTATTTTACAATTTCACTGATTTTTTGCAGCAAATATTTATGTTGAATATTTATAGTTTATTTTTAAATTATAACATGTAAAATAACAACATAAAAGCTGAATATATAAAGTATGATGCAGATAATCATATCGCAAATTTATGATTTTTTTAAAAAAAATTCTAGACTGATAATTTTAATCTAATCTATTGAAATAAAATAAAACTATTCTGTTTATATGTAAATATTTTGTGAAGTTTTGCTGAAATAAATTTTTATTTGCACAGCTTCAACCGAGTCTAATTGGCGTTTCCATGGTAACAAAACGAAACAATTTCTAACGCACGTGATTTTCAGCTCAAAGCATACATAGTAAGTATTGTAGATTGGCCACTTAATTTTCTATCGCGATAAGATTTTTACGGCTACACCCTATGAAATATATTCCGATAGAAATGAAATCACGAATCAACTTATTTTTTTATGGTCTGAATAAGAATTAAAAAGACTGTTCACGAAAATATTGAATAAATAACAAATGGCCAACGAAATTAATTGTCCAGCTGTAGATTTCACATACTGGAAATAAAAAAAACTATTATAACGACATGATTTATATACCTGTATACTAAAGCAATTGACAATGCAATATTAATAATTAATAATAAAATACTTTATTTTAAATTAATTATTATTTTATATTTAAACCTAATTCGTGCAGTGGTCTGTTGGCCAATTGGCTAGCGATCTGGACGCTGGTACTACAAGCTTCAGCTTCGAATTCTAGCGGTGGCATGGTTGTTTGTTGGTGTTTCGGAATCCATATTAAACTGTAGGTCCCGGTCTAATTAGCCTAAAGTGTGCACAAAATAACCGTAGAGCGATAAACCAATTCGTGTAATTTCAAATTGATAACAAAACCCAAACCTTTCCCTAAGTCGAACTAGTGATCTATAGATTATTATTTTACCATCTACAATACACTGCTCAACCAACTGAGCTATCGGCAATCAAAAAAGAAAAGCTTTTTATTTAATTTTATAAATCATATCTAGGTCAATTTTTGACTTTGTTTTTCATACTAAGCCTGCTACTCTCAACACACTTAAAATAATCTTGCATCATTTTGATCAGATATTCTGAGCAAGTGATCTTTTTTTCAATGCACTGCTTTTTTCTGCTACAGTTTACTCACACATTTGCTACGGCAATAACTGTAGCAGATTCAGCATTACCTTACAGCAGCCTGCTACAATTTACTCACATATTTGCTACGACAATGAATGTAACAGATTCAGCATTACCTTGCATCAGCCTGCTATAGTTTATTCACATATTTGCTACCACAATTTGGAGTAAATACCCAAAGATGTCATCTAGGAGGTTCGCACCATCCTCTTCCACTCATCCTACAGCCCAACCATTCAGATTTACGGATTTATTACCATGCTCTTCCCCAGCATAAAACCGGAAGCTTACTATACAGCATCACTTTCGAATTTTCGAACCAAGCTGTTACCAGGAAGAACAACAACAATAACAAAATGGATTACAGTAAAAATTATTTACTTATAAAATTGGACTAACAATCGTAATAAAATGCATCTATATATTCTATTCCTAACTGAATTTACGAAGAATTGTTTCGAAAAAAAAATTCAATTACAAATTCACTATATCAATCTTTTCTTTGTATGAGAAATTTAATATTTCATACAAAGATTTCCGCATATCCTATCAACCAGCTAATCTGGCGAGACAATGCAAGGAAAGAGGCACATGATGGCAGCAACTACATCATGCATACATGTAGTAATTGGTATATCCAATCTGAGACTGCCTGTCTATCCCTTTTAAAATTTATAGCCTAAAAATTGAACCGGCTAAAATATAAGGAAGTTTTTCATTTGAGACATTGAGCTTCAGTTAAACAAACAGTTCTTTATCGCCAATGAATAAGGAAATACTTTTTTTTTTCTCCCTCTATTTTTTACCATGGAGTGAGGGAACACAATAAACGGCGATTTCTTTTCATTTATTTATTTATTTTTTTCCTCGAAAAACTTGGGGGATTTTCTCAAAGGCAGTCATTGTAAAGGCTAGCGAGGAGTGGTAAATTCTCGGGAGAGTTAGCGGGTAAAAAATTTTTTTTCTCTCTCTCCTGTTTTTTTGCTTATTTATTTTGTTTTGCTCTAAAGAAAGAATTTGAGTTGCATAAAAATCTCAAGTCAGGAAGTGGAAGGGTTGCTTTGACGTGGGACCTCAGTCGATTTTCCTTCTTCCTGCTTTTTTACGATGTCAGACCCTCCGTGTGGCTCCACGGGGTCGTTTCCAAATTGAGAAATTCAAAGCAGTTCCCCATCCTCATATTCTTGTTACCATGGTGAAGGGGGTTAGAGTTAAAATCGACATTGTTTAGCTCTAGTTGTTTCTTACTTAAATGGAAAGAGCGTAACTAGAGTAAAAAAATATAAAGTCTTAACTGATATATACCTAAATTAAATTGGTTAATTTAAATAATTTTAATGAAATTTAAGATAATAATATTTAAAACTACTAATTGAATGCATTTCAATGAATTCTTAGTGAACGCGTTTATAATTGCAATTTTTCTTAAAACAATTCATATAATCGACTTGAAGTTAAAATAAATGGTATCGAATTGAAGTTAATTAAAATGATATCGAATAGTTAATTGAAATTATCGAATTGTTAATTGAAATTATATTGAATTGTTAATTGAAATTATCGAATAGTTAATTGAAATTATCGAATAGTTAATTGAAATATATCGAATTGTTAATTGAAATGACATCGAATTGAAGTTAATTTAAATGATATCGAATTGAAATTAATTTAAATGATATCGACTTGAAGTTAAATTATATGATATTGAATTAAAGTTAATTTAAATGATCTATCGAATTGAAGCTAATTTAAATGATATATGATTGTTAATTTAAATGATATCGAATTGAAGCTAATTTAAATGATATATGATTGTTAATTTAAATGATATCGAATTGAAGTTAATTTAAATATATTGAATTGAAGTTAATTTAAATGATATCGAATAGAAATTAATTTAAATGATATCGAATTGAAGCTAATTTAAATGATATCGAATAGAAATTAATTTCATTCATCATTGTAGCAATAAATACTCCGAATAGTTTTTATATTTATAACAATTTATTCATGAATATATTTTATTATTCTTGAATAATTAAATATATCTAAATATTATAAATATTTATACAATAATAACTATTTATTACTATTACAATTGGTAATTATCAAATTTATAATAACTAATATGTATATATTTTCTTCAGAACTAGTTTTAGTTCTTGTTGATTTGATAATTTTTAATTTTAGTTTAACAGCAGAAGTGTGCACAAATACGGGCTTACACTTTTTTATATTTTGAATGCACACTTTTTTATATTTTGAATTTTGGATTTATTAGTAAATATTTTCTAAATTTTAAATTGGATTATAATTGAATATCATAAAGCAAAGTTAAACATGAAACAAATAAATGATATGGTAACCATTTATAAATTTAAATTGTTGTTTGTTATTTATCTTTTTTTAAATTATTGTTTATTTTTATTTAAACTATTATTTATTTTTATTTAAATTATTATTTATTTTTATTTAAATTATTATTTATTTCAACTATATTATCTAATGATTTAGCTCTTAATAAACATGCATAACTTTCTAACAAAAGATGCTTTAAAAATTCAGAATAAATAACGGTGATCTTATTATGTAACCCTAAACTAATTTTCTTACAAATGCCGTCCATTTTTTATTTATTTAAAAAAATCATATTTTCATTTTTTTATTTATTTATGTCTTATTTTACTTTGCAAACATTTTTTGTGTTCATTTTTTTTTTTTTTTTTTCGTCCGTTTATCACAATTTTTTGAAATTTACCATCTGAAGTTTTAATTGAAATATCGACAATTATTTGCCATTTATTTATCATATTAGCAATGGGATTTATACAAATCGACTTAATTTGGTGACTTCTACAAATAAAATCTTATATCCCAATGCATACATTAAAAAACTCACTCATACAAGAAAAAATCTTTTATTATATTGATTGTTAAGAACATGAATTTCAAAAACCTATTTCCAATAGAAAAAAAATATGTTCTGAAAAGTAATGTAAAACTATGCCACTACCCTTTTAAAATAAAAATGCGAAAATATAGTAATAATAAAAAAAATATTTATATTGACATTTTTAAGGGTTAAGGTTTCAGCCGTATAAGGGCGCTTCCTGTATGTATGTATGTTCACCCCCATTTTTATGATTTTCTTCCGTTCATCTTATAAACGAGGGATGGCAAAAAAAGTGGGGGGGGATATGGCATTCTTTTTTTATATTTTTCCTAAAATGGAAAAAGGAAGAAAAGAGACCGATTTTTGTCGCCTTCACCCCTTCTGTCTGCCAAAGGCATTGTTATGCCGTAAACACGTAACGCCGTAAAAAAAAAAGAAAAATGGCGCGAAGACCCTATACACGTAACAATGCTCGGTAAAGCTGTGAAGTCGAAGAGGTTTCGAAATAAAATGTCAACAAAAAATGTGTATGGATGAAAAAAAAAAAAAAAAAAAAAAAATATTTTTATGTGGTGTTGGAAAATGCTTCTGATAGAAGTGAGCGAAAAGTAGCGAGGAAGAAAATGCTTGGGAATTCGATATTCTGGACTTTTATGTCGAATCAAAAAATGCAAGGGCGGAAAAATTTATGGTCATTCTTTAAAGTTTGGGAGAATTGAATCGAAAACCTTTTTTATTTTATTTAGTTTTTTTTGTTTTTTTTAATATTTTCTTCCCCTTTTCAATCAGTACATTTTATATTTTATTTTCACCTCGGATTCGATGCATTTTTTTATATGTGTCGTATATTTATATATAGGCCAGATCGAAGAAATGTGTTCTTTTTTTTTTTTTTTTTTTTTTTTTTTTTTGGCGGGAAAAATGCAGGAAAAAAAAAATGGCTTGGTTTGTGTGCGCTTGTAAGTAAGTAAATAACAAGGTACTTATGTCTCCTTTCCTTTTCATCGATGAATAATAACATAAAAGAAACTATTTGCATGCTGTTCACCAAGAAAAGTGAAAAGTTGCTCTGGATTTTTGATAGCCCTTTTTCGTTGTGGTCGTAATAGAACGTAAAAGAACACTACAGTAGGGTTTTTCTAGGGAGTGTAAGAGAAATCGATTGTAGTTTTTTTTTAAGGATTCACAAAGAGAAATCCAATCTTAGTTTTTACACATCTCTGTAGAGCTAGTTTTATTTTTCTGAGTTTTAGTTGTAGTGAACATTTCTTGTTAGGCGACAGAAGTTTTATGGTACATTTCTTTCGACTTTTTAAAGTTCAAAAGCTTTCATGTCTTTTTTTTCATATATTTATTCATTTCATTAATATTTTTGTGGGTGAAAATTCTAATGTTTACGAAATTTGGTTCATCGTATTTTGCTTGACAAATTTATTTTGCAATTTAATTTTCATTTATTTTCTGAATTTTTCTTCTGATTAAGACGCAAAACAACAATTTTTTATGAGTTATTCTATCGCTTATGTTAATTGTAGATTTCTTTTTAAAAGAGTAATTTTTTTTCGAAAATATTTCGTATAATTTTAAGCTATAGAATATTTAAACTTCAAATTAATTTGTTAATTTTTTTTATCAATGTTACATTTTTTTATCGATGCTAAATTTTTTTCATAAATGTTAAAAAATAGCATATCATTATCCTTCAACTAATGTAAAAGTAACATAAAATTGCTAATTTACAAATATATTTAAATTTAAAACTTGTTGTTGATATGTGTTCAACAACATCATGCTATTAAAATTGTTTGATATTTATGAACAGTACCATTTATTTTTGTGTAACTAACTAAAAAAACATTTATAGCACACTGTTATAATATTCAATGTTTTACAGTAAGTCAAAGTGTTTTAAATATTCTATAGTCCGTTTAATATAAATATACATTCCACTCTATAAACTATTTTAATTCAAATGTTTATAATAAATATGAAAACATTTATTTGAAATTTGAAATTAAAATTTTTCAATTTAATAGCATGATGTTTATGAATGAAGACAACTGATTAGTATCTTCTTTAAAAGTTGCATGTATTTCTAACTTTTCAGTAATCAATTTTATTTTTATTTATTGAAAACATTTCTGTAATAACATCAATTTATGTACAAGGAATATCAATATTTCCTACGTTTTTGAAAGATATATTCCGAAATAATAATTATAAAAATTATTTCATTTTATGAAACTTTCTATTTAATCATGTATGATAGCAAACTTTATAATATAGTTACAATGTAAATCATGAATAATAAGAAAATTTAATCAGGAATATATTAAAAATTACAAAACACGTTCGTCGATTTTACTCCAAAATGTAGCAATTTAAATATATTTTGATATTTAAAGTAATATTACCTGAATATCAAATGATTTTTTATGCCTTTTAAAAACTTTCAGAAAATGAAGTTGTTACATTAAATTTCGAGTTAATATCATTTCAGAAATATGTATTAAGCTATTATTGTTACAATTTAAAAACTTGAGTTTGCTTATAATAGTTGCAACTGTATAGTTCATTTGAATAATAAAAAACAAACTTCTTTAAAGTAGCTCGTTGTTAATGTTTTTATTTTCAATCATTCTTGTAAAAAAAAAAATGTTTATCCATTAAATTTACTTTCCATATTAAGAAATTTTTGATTAATTTGGTGTCTTCTAATATTTTTTTTTCATCTGTTTTAAAAAATATTTTTAATAAAAAAAGAAATAATAATTCTTCAAATTAAAAGTTAAAGTAAAGTGATCTTGTAGATATGGATGCAAAATGTCAAAAAAAAAAAAAAATTGAATGTCTTCAAATAAATCTACTTTAATCAGATTATTTATTAAATTTTTTCTGAATTTATCTACAGACTTTTAAGCAGGTCTAATTTTGTAAGCTGATTACTTTTTTAGAATTTACATCATTTTAAGAGAATATTCAAAACTTGTTTGAAATAAAATGTCATTTGCATTTTAAGATAACGATGTCAACCTAATTCACTGGTTTTTAAGGAAACCGGTTAAGAGGGGTTTCCTTAAAAAGCAGTGGATATGAATCACATTGGAATAAGTAAATTTATTATTATTCATTTTATAAGGGATATATAAGTTAGCATTGAAAGAGAATTATTGCTGCCAATCCCTGTCTATTTGGTCTTAGAAACCAATTAAGATCCCACCTGATTAAAAGAAGAACTAAAATTTGTCTGTACAAAACTCTCATACGACTAGTATTAACATATGCATCTGAAACATGGTCACTAACAGCAAGAAAAGAGAAAATGTTGGCAATCTTTGAAAGAAAAGTGCTACGAACTATTTTTGGTGATATCAATGACAATGGAAATTGGCGAAGAAGATATAATTTTGAAATTTACAAACTTTTTAGAGATATTGATATTCTGAAATTTTTAAACTGTACAGAATGAGATGGGCCGGTCATTTCATGAGAATGGAAAGTGATACAGCTGCTTTGAAGGTTTTCAATGTAATCCATTTTGGACAACAACCAAGGGGAAGATCGAAAAAGAGATGGGTCGACTGCTTAGACTCTGATTTTAATGTTATTAAGATCAAAAACTGGAGGTCCACGGCCAGGGCCGGATTTAGATGAAAAGAGGCCCTAGGCTATTCCACTTATGAGGCCCTTTCACCTCCCATTTTTAAGTTTGTAAATTACGTAAGAGATAATAAAAAAAAATTACTGTGATATATATCAATATGTTAAATGAAACATGTTGTGATTGGTACTAATCTTTATAGAAAAATGTGACACGGATAATAAATAAAGGCTAAATCTTTATAAAAAATGGGGCACGAATAATATGAGGCCCTAGGTTGAAGCCTAGTTAGCCTATAGAAAAATCCAACCCTGTCCATGGCCAAGAGGAGAACAGCCTGGCTGGATCTTTTAAAAGAAGGCCAAGACCCACAGTTATGATGATGATAAGTTAGCATTCCCTATGACTGTATACCATATTCAACTTGTATTACATTCACACTACAAAAAGGCTGGCATTAGACTGGTAATTAGTATTAAAATCAAATATTCTATAAACATATGAGAAGTAATATTTATTTTAAGGTAGCTTTTATGTCAATATAATACGAATAGCATTACCTTTAAAAATAGCTAAAAATAATTAATTTTATTAAAAAAAATATATTTAATTATTTATATTAAATATAAATAAATTATTAACATTTAATTTTAAATAAAAAAATATTAATTATTTATTATTTTTAATAAAAAAAATCTTTAATAAATTATGTTTAAATAGATATAACAAAAATCAGCACAATGCCGTCTTAAAAATTCATTTGTATACAACCCCTTAAGGACAGTGATCAGCGAAATAAGTTTTAAGGAAAAGGGAGTACCTTATAAAACTTTTAAGAAGATTTGAAAGTCATTTTTGGGAGGATAGAACGTAACGGAATCAACCGCGATATTTTTCCAGCCTGGTTTATATGCTAGGTATGTATAAATGCATTTACTAGAGAAAAAAATAATAAATTTATGTACATATGCAAATACTTCCAATATTGATAACTCCGCTTTATAACTGCAAAAGTCCTCTCCGCTTCCATAACTTATAACGTAAGGAGCGTATAATATGCAGCGAAATTAAACTGGAGCTGGAAATATGGGGCTTTCCTTAAAAACCGGTCATCGGCCAAGATTCTATATGCCTAGAAATTACTGGAATATTTTAGTTCTGGGCTCGTAGAAAAATTTTTGGTTTTTAGCTCACCGTACTTTTATACATTTAGAATATATCTTAAAACATACGAATTTGTCTTTTATATTTTTTCAAAGTGTTTTTCATTTTTATAGAGTCTTTTCAATTATTATAAGTAAAAAGTATTGCAATGATATAGTATATCACTTGATGGTTACCTTAAATGTTGTTTGCTACAAGATAAAATAACGGTTTCTAGTTCATCAACATTTAATCTGCTAAATTATTTTTCTCAAAAGCATTCGCTGTTTGAAATTTTTCAATTATTATAGATGTAATTGCAATAATTTGTACGGCCTAAAATATCGCTATCAAATATAATACTTTATTCCTCATTAATTATTTTGCAAGTTTTTCATGATTTAAAATATTTTTTGTTGAAAACATCTTTTTTTACAATTTTTGTAGCTAAAAGTCATATGTCAACCTTGGATTGCTAATTATTTATTAAAATGTACTTGTGACTTTGGAAATCAACCGGTTTCTGATTTCGTATTAAAATGAAATAGTTTGAATTGTTTATGTAAATTGGATAAAAAGTAAAAATAATTATTTCTGAATTTAAAAAAATAAAATAAAGTTTTAAACATTATTTATTTTAATGGATTAATTTATTATTTTTTTTGTAAATTAATATTTGATTTCCAAAATGATTATGTTATAAAAATATAAAAATATTTTAAAAAAGGTTTATTATTATAAATATTATTCTAAAATATGAATTATTTAATAACAAACTGAATAAATCTGATAAAAGTTCGGTATTTTTTTTTAACTGAAAATTATTTTAGTGCATAAGTTTTCGTTGCATTTGTAACATTTTTCATTTAGCCTATATAACATTTTAGTAACATATTTATAACATTTTTTATAAACATTATATATATATATATATACATTTCATTTTTTACAATCTCACTTGTGACCAAGGAGTAGTGTACGTTTTCTAGGTTTAGTTTAAGAGAGCAAAAGTTATATTACGTTTGGTAGTGTACGTTAAATACTCTGCTTTGAAATAGTAGAAGAAAATTGAGACATAAAGCTTTGTATTGATAGCACTTTATAGGAAATGTTCAATAATCATACAAATGCGGTAATTCTTTTTATTGAAACTCCGTTAATTTTGTCTCCCTAGTTCAACTCTTAAGACATTTCTCAATTTTCCCTTTTGTGTGTGTCATTGTGTCTAATCCTCGGTGTCCTGCAGTACGGGGCGGACATCCCATCAATATCTAAGTACTCATGGATGGAATAGATACTCATGGAATGTCCAGATGGACAGCTTCTGTAGAAGTTTGGAGCCCACTTAGATAGAAGGAGCACCCTTAGGTAGAAGTTTGAATTGGCTTCATGCCGCTGAAGAAGGAGGGTAGTGCATTCCAACAAGTCTTTTAGCTGGAACTATCAGGCATTTGAGTATCGTATGTGAGACAAAATCTAGAAAAATCCCACCAGGTAGTCGGACTAACGAGGCAAGATGCTGAACATCACAAGCTCCATTTCGTCGGTTTTGAAATAGTGTCTACAACCAAGCCACCAGCGGATTGAACTTCATCCCTAATGCTCACCGTAGGCTCACGTTGCCACGAGTCGGGCTTACCTTTTGTAAGCAGTATAATAGCCCCTCCATTTCACACTTAGTGCCTATGAATAACACCGAATCTGCTATATACCATAATACCATCGATCAATAATGGAAGTCTAAAGATAAACCTGAGAAAAAATATCATAAAATGTTGCATTTTACACACAATGGTCATGCTTCTTCTGTAAAACTATACTTAATTTTCCCTTTTTAAAATTATTATTTCTAATGTCTATTGTCCTTTATAAAATATGTCGTTTACAAAATAAATAAATTCACCGATAATTTTCCATAATTTTATCTTCACTTTCAGTTAGTATGATCCTTTTGAAACATATTTAAAATCCCATGGTAAAAGTATATATTAAGGTATTCTTTTTCTTTTGTTTTTACTTGTTAAGATGCGAGTAGCATTTATAGTTCGCATGAATTTCACTCCAAATATCGTGTGGATTTTTTCTTTAAAAAAGTGAAACAAAATATCAGATCATTTTATGCGTGCTGTTTGAATGATATAGTGAAACAAACACATCAAACGAAACCCAATCAATCACACGTTGTTTTTATTGCTGTCGCAGCTCAACGACATAAAAGAAAAGACATTGACGTATTGATCAATAATATGCAAATAAAAACCCGTGTCTCTCCAGGGTAGAAAAAGAAACAGAACAAATTTCATATTCTAAATGTATTTTGAAGATTCATACCTTGCTCCCCGAAGAATTGGGGATTTTCGCAAAATGGATGTATAAACATCTTGAACCAGTGAAAACATAAAGGAAGTAAGATGATTCTCCTACTGGGTATATATTTCCGCACAAACAAGTTGCGACAAATTTTCTCTCCAAAATGTGTTTCCATCTTCTTCTACCGTCCCATCCTTTTGTTTTCCGAGTTTTTTAAGAAATAACGAAGTCGGATTTTTGTTACCATCCTTTTCTTTCTAGTGCAGTAATTTTTATCCCATTCATCCATTCGGATACTATACAGTTTTTGAAGAAAGAGAGAAATATGTTGTGCATAAAATTCTTTATTATTATTATTTTCATTTTTTTTTTTTTTTTTTAAACTTCGGCGCAAAATATATGGCCACCCGAAAGCATATAGAGTACAATATTAGGTGAAAACGTACTCAGCAAAAAGTTTGCCGCATCGTTTCGGTTATCATTCCGAAATTGCGGTCTCCGGGAATATATATATGATTAAAAAAAAAAGGAAAAAAGAGAGAGGGAAAATGCAGAATTTATCCTCCAAGATTTATATCTCGAATAAGTTAGAGGAGCTTTCAGACCTAAAACTCATTCAGGGGAAGGGCGGAGGCAATATCTAATGAACAGTTGAATCAAATTTGAAATCGAGGATTTTTTTTTTTATTTATATTTTCCGCCCGTCCGCACCGTAATTTATTATTTCGGGGGAACGGGAACTTGAAGGAAACAGCACGCAAATAATACTAAGCGTGCTTCGGGGAATAGCCACAAATTGCACTGGTGATCGATGCACGCCATAACCCCAGACTGTTTGTTGTTCATTTTGTAAACAACCTGATCATTTCTTAAGCATTAATTTGCATAACTATATTGATATTACTCATAACAGTTATTTTTGATATTTTATTATTTTTTCAAGCCGACTTGATTGATCCAATTTGACAGCTATTTCAATAATTTGAGTAAAATGATAAGTATTTAAAAATAATTGAATCTTTATTTGTTTACTGATTTATATTTAATTTATTTAATATTTATTGAGACTAATCATAGCAGTAATTTATTGAGACTATATGATATATAGTTAGCAGAATGTAAATCGATTTCTCATTAAAAATTTTATGATATTTTTTAACTAAATAATATTAGTTCATAAATACAAACTAAATCTTTGTCTTCGATTAATGCAAGTGTAAATTTATAGAAGATCCTACCTCTAATTGATAATCAATGATCGGTATTCAGTAATCAATTTTACTAAATTTTTATTTTCTATAAAAATGGCTAATTTTTGATTGATAAAAGTTAATCACGATTAATATTTATTTCGTAAATAGCTAGGCACAATAAATTGCAGTAAGTTACTAATTATAGATCAGTAAATTAATAATAATGTAATAGCTAATAAGTTAATAATAGCATAAGCAAGTTAACTTTGGAATCATAGTATCTATTTATATGTTAATTATGCGAAATAATAAATTCTAAATGTATTATTTAAAACTTAATCAACGTTTTTTCTTTAAATTTTATGTTATGGGTACATGATTTTACGTGAAAATTTGACGCATATTTAACACTTTTGTATTTTAATTATGATTTAAAAAGTTTTACTATTAATATTTGAAATGGGGCCTGAATGGCGAGTGGCTAGCGCTCTGGCGCTCGGTACCACAGGTTTCGGGTTCGAGTCCCGGTGGTGCCATGGATGTGTGTAGTGGTTCGGAATCCACTTTAAACCGTAGGTCCCGGTCTAATATGCTCGTAGAGCGTTGCGGGGGCATTGTTACTCCGCGTCCGTGGCTTATCTTCAAGTTACACGCGTTTCCTGGGTAATGCAAAGTGAGTAACGTCTGTGCAGCGTTTGCCTTAAGGCATCTAAAGACGCTATGTCTGTTTGCCAGCTGCATTGGAAGAAAAAAAAATATTTGAAATAATTTGAATGCATTGATTCTTTTATAGTTATATTTTTCAAAGTTATAATAATTTAATCATATTTTATAAGCATTTTTTTAATAAATTTAACAATTAATTAAACATTTAATTAAACGTATTTACAAAAAATAATCTAACTTAAAATTTATTTTATAAATGTTTTATGAATTATATAGCTAATATTATATAATTTAAAACACTTTTCTTTTTAAATTGTAATTAATAAGTAAATTTTATTTTGAATACCAGCTTATCAAGAAGTTAAAATAATTTATTGATATCAATGGGGTTTCTTTAATTCTTGAGTTTGATATCTTTAAGATGCATGTGTTACCAATCATTACGATTTATTCATTAAAACAAGAAAGAAAAAAATGCCTCTCATGTAAAAAATTGAATTCGCGTGCTATCCAATGATGAAAACCCTCCCAGGAAATGGACAATTTGAATAATTACAGCTTTCTAAGCTATTCAAATCATCTGTCATATAAACACCAAACCTTCATTAGCATAATAACCTTTAATAATACCCTAACATTCATATGCTATTTAAACAGAATCATTATAGGCTTATTATTCTTTTATATCAATGAAATAATCTTAATAATATAAACAAAGCATCTGCATATTGCGAGATTGCTTATTATCAAAAAATAATCATTTGATAGTAGAAATTCAAGAAAATTTATTTCGAAACTAGTAACTTTATGTACACGTGGAGATGTTTCTTCGATTATTTTTCATATTTGTCAATTATGTTGATTGCCAATTGCTATTCTTGGTTTAATATTTTTTATGATATAGATTTTTAAACACTTTTAATTAATTCTACATACATTGCTTAAAAGAATATTCTTGCTATTCATGGTTTAATATTTTTTAAGCTGTAGATTTTTTAACACTTCTAGTTTATTCTACATACATTGTTTAAAAGAATATTTTTATTAAACAAAAATTTATTTAGTCTAATCCAATTATTTAAATTCTTTTAGACGTTTGAATTTTTGGCAAAACTAATTTTAGGTCTTTATTATTGTTATTTTTGTGGTTTAAACTTATGCTTATGTTTTTTTAAAGTAATTGTGTTAAAATTTTATATAATTTAAAAATGATTTAATTTTTAATTTATAAATTGAACTATTAAATTTTTAATTTTTAAATTAAATTATTAAATTTAAAAAAAATACAAAATATTTTTTAATTTAATTTAATTCAAAATTGTATTCTTTTTACGTATTCGTTTCGTTAAAATATTATTAAATGCTCAAAATATAACAGATTCTATGAGCCAAAGATAAAAACATGCTATTATATGAGTAATTATACAAATTATATATTTATATTATTAATCAAATTATATTATGTTATTTACCTTATTTTTAATTTTGCATTTTTTTCTGTTTAAAATTATTCTACTCTCTAACTAATTCTTCTACTTCTGTTTGAACTCTAAAATACTTGTTGGTTAATAATACAATTAATTATAAGTTGAATATAGAAACACTCATTTCCGAAGAGAAGGGATAATGGTTAATATTATAATTAATTATTAATACTTGTTGGTTAAATAAAGTTTGATATTGACACACTTATTTCTGAAGGGAAGGGGATAACTTTTATGCAATGTGCATTTAGAAAACCGAAGCTGATTGGACCTGGAAATTGGAGAGGCAACTAGTGCGCGACCCCTTCGACCTCCTTTTCAATTTCTGCAACTGGGGAAAAGAGGGTTTCCATGAAATATGACTGATAATTTTGAGATTAAGGCTTAGTGATATGACATTCCATCAAGTGGAAGCCATTTTGGATTCCAAACCTCTTAATGAAACGTCTAGACATTCTGACCACGTGCGAGCTTCATCCATTACCACTGCATCGACGACTTATAGAGCTGATTTTCCTCAACCCCTTCGGGACGCGTCTCATCATGGAGGGGATATTTTATAGAAAAATTTAGAGATCATTTCCGAATGTCAACGGAAAGCAATGATGAGAGGATAAATTCAATTTTTAGCAATTTGCGGAACGTAATTAAATATGTGATTTTTCCCCTTTATTAACTGTGGAAATGTATCACTAGGGTTAGAGAAAATGGTGCCATGTATAAATTGCTTCATGTTACACTATATATGTATTTATAAAGTGAGCAAGTATTTATTGAAAGGTTAAATAAATTCTTATAAGCATTCCAAATTTGAAACTTAGTAACAAAATTATCAAAAACGGAAAACACTTTGTAATGTATAAAAGAGTAGTATAGAAAAATTTTGATAATGCAAATACAATATAATTTCAGATATTTTTCAATCGTCAAAAATTATCATTATTATAATTACTATTTATATTTTTTCAATTAAAAGTTGTGTGCATGGCCAAATTATGTTAGTTTGAATTTAATTTACTAGCTTTTTTTTTTTTTTTATTTATTTAACTGTAATATGTATACTTATTATAGGAAATTTTATACATGCAATTTTATTTTTAAAAAATTGTGTAACTCAGGCTTTAACCCAAGCTTTTACCTTTATCAAACTCATTTTCATGTAATCTGACCTTCTTTTTATATTTACAAGTACTGATTAATTCTTTCTTTAATTAAAAATTATATGGTTTCATATGATAATTTCATTTTAAGCTTCCATTTTTGATTCATTAAATAATAATTTTTACTACTTGTAAATTTTAAAAATCTATTATAAAAATGAATTTAAAAGCATTTAAATCTTTAAAATATTTGAATGCGCAAAACAATGAATTAAATACAAATTTATAAATTTTTTCTATAAATTATATCATATTGAAAATTATTTTTTATGTTAACTATAATAAAAATTATAAGATATTATTTAAATCCTTTTAAGCATTAATAAAAATATTATAATAATAGTATAAAATTAAATCTTATTTTTAACGATTTTATACCCTTTATATACATACTTTATATAGAATGTTATTTAAACCTTATGTTATCAGACTTAAAACTAAGCTTCAGGATTGAATTAACACGGAGAAAACACGTAAGTATTAAAACATTGTTATATGCATTATAATACGTTTATATATGAATATTTAAAGTCATATATATGTATTAAAGTTATTTTATTACTGTTAATTGTACATAAGGGTATTAAAATGCGTAATAGAACATGTGTATTATTATGCATTTTAATACCCTTATGCACAGTTAAAAGTGGTAAAATAAATTTTAATACATACTTATACCCCTATTAGTCCAAATAAATTTTACTTTATTAATAAATAAAATTTGCTTTTAAACCTAATGCTCTAGAATATTATTAAATTTTGTAATATCTTTTTACGTATTACTAGCTTACATAGTTCAGGGTTTTCAATATATTTTATTTTATTTGTTTATTTCGTAAATTTCAACATCTATCCACATTGATGGATTATTTTTATATTGGAAACAGAAAAAATAAGAAATAATATTATATATTTTTTAAAGTTAATCCGCCATATAAAAATAAACAATTCGATAAACCAATATATTTGGAGGAATCATTCAAACAGAGCAATCAAAACCAATTTTTCCAAAAATATCCTTTCAATATTTAAGTCAAAACAAGTCAACATGACTTTATGGTTAGGTTACCAAGCCAAGACCCCATGGAAAAGTTATAAAATATCAGTAATAAGCGCAATGGGTTTTGTAAAAAAAGTGAAAGCTATAAATAGACAACATAACAGTTTGGGGCTTGACTTCTTTTCTATATCTGTCTATTCTTTGGGAATAGTAGTCTTAATGGGCGACTGAAAAGCCACGTGTTCTGTTACACGATATCTTTGAGGGTTTTTTTCCCCCTCTTTCCTTTCTATCTTTATCCTACTTTCTTTTTCATTCTTTCCTTTCTTCTCTCTCTTTTTTTCTTCTTTTCATTCCCCTCTTGTCTATCTTTCTTCCATTGGGTTCATACGTTAGCAAAGTATGAGAAGGGGAGAAGAAGAAAAAAACCTATATTCGTCGATTTTTTTTTTCGCCCTGTGCGTTACTCTGGCTTTATATTGGACCTAGTGAAAAAGAATGAAGAAAAAAAATTATTCGCCAGATTTACCATAGGGGACGGGTATACTTAAAAATCCTATATCTGTTTGCAGTGTTTTTAACTTAAAGTATATTATAAGGTAAAACTAATATATATAATAAAAATAATAATAATAATATATATATATATTATATGTATACGCAGGCATATATATCGTTCGGTACCACAGGTTTCGTGTTCGAGTCCCGACGGTGCCATGGGTGTTTCTAGTGGTTCGGAATGCACTTTAAATCGTAGGTCCCGGTCTAATTGGATCGTAGAGCGTTGTGGGGGTAATGTTACTCGCGTCCGCAGCATATCTTCAAGCTACACGTGCCCCCTGGGAAGTGCTAAATGAGTAACAGCATTTAAATGTGTAGGCCTTGATTATGGCATAAAGATTAACTGTCTCTGTATTGTCAGCTGCGTTAGAACAACAGCAACATATATGTATATATATTATATATATATATAACTATCATTTAGTTATATATATAACTATCATTTAGTTCATATCGTTTTATTATTGTTATTGTTATTATTATTTTTATATATATATATGTACACATCGCATGAACAGCAATTCCAAAGGAGAACAAAAATGAATTAGAAATGGTACTATTTTGCATGACAAAATCTACTACTAGTGTTGGCTACACTTAAATTGCATAACAAAATCAGTATAGCATTCGTAAAACCAAAATACTGGAGTGTTCACATTCAAATCTCTATAGATTAATAGATAGGCAGAAACAGAAAGAAACTGAAAATCACGAAAAATATACAAAACTCAAAATTTTTGTTGAAATTAGAACAAAATAATATGTTTTTCTTAGAAACATCTTTGTTGTATGAGATTAAGATTAGCAAATAATGCCGAAAATCTATATATATATATATATATATACACACATATATATATATATATATATATATATATATAGGTATAGGTATCGTGTGAGAAAAAAGTATTTCATATAGTTATAACTTCCCAGTATTTTCAAAATTGCGTATCTTCAGAATATTGTAAACCACTCTATTTCTGCCGATAGATGATTGGTTCCAAGTCAAAAGACATGTAGCTACATATTTCAATAAAATGGGAAAATCCAAAATACTTTCCTCGTAGAAGGAGGAGCAATGATTAAATCAAACGCATAATAATGCTGCAATGTAATTTATTTTTAGACTAATATTTGACTTGCATGGTATAAGATCACGTGACTATTGATTTGTAGATAACATCCAATAGGATGTAAGTTATGTCAGGTTTATAGCTGGGACATCTAATAACATGAAATTAATATGATGATAACATCTATATTATATGTATAACATGATATTATAGATACGTTTTAATTCTGCTTGGTTAAAATTAAATTAATTAAAACATATCTCCTCCATTTTTTTTTTTTTTTTTTTTTTTTTTTAGAAAAATAATATTTTGTTACTTTCATTTGAATTTGAAACATTTTGCAATTTTTTTTTCAAATAACTCATCTAAATCATCATTATTAACAGTATTTAATAATCCTGATATTTGCAAATTGACTAATTTACTATCAGTATGATATTAATCTTTTAGACCATAATCAGAATCAAATGAACACTATTATATCAAATGTCATCCTAAATTTTGTTTATGAACCTTTATATAACGTGACTCCAAATTCACATCATTTAGTCAGTTAACAAATATATAAAATTCTTTTAACTCACTGTTAAAGACAATACTAACTAAAAATCACTCTAGACCATTGATATGAAATGCAGCTCTCATTTGATGTTTAAAAAGGGATATCCATATCAAGTTTTTTAACTGTCATCCTTCGAATCTGATATTAACCTATATAATTGATTAAAAGGTTAATAATCTGTGAAAATAAAACTCAATTGACATTTTAATGAAAATATGTTTTAAAAAATTTTTAGAGAATAATTAAACCAGTGATATAATTGACACAAAAAAGTGGATATAACTGACAGGAAAAGTGACCTATTTTATTATATGTAAACACTTTAATTTTGAATTTTATTATACCACTTTTTTTTTTTTTATAAATATCTCTTTATTTTTTATAATTTTTTCTTTCTTAATATTAATGATGAATAGATCGTAATTAGGTTTATTTTCCAAAGATTTATATAACTAAATAATGTATAGAATTTTTAATATAATTTTTTGTGTGTTCGCAAAATACATAGCAATATAATATATGCATATTTCCCCCTGATTTAAAACAAGTATGAAAAAAGCAATTTGTTGCAAACCCCTTATGTACGGAGGGGGAAAAAAAGAAAGAAAGAAAGCAAGGAGTTACTCAAAACCTGAATCATTACTGATAATTGATTAAAAGGTTAATAAGCTCTGAAAATATATTTTTTTTAAATTATTAGAGGGCATTTAAGTCCATAATATAATTGACACAATAATGTGAATATAACAGACAGGAAAAGTGAACTATTTTATTACATATAAACACTTAGTTTTGAGTTTTATTATACCACTTTTTTTATTTACAAATATCTCTTTATTTTTTATAACTTTTTTTTCTTTCTTAATATTATTGAGGAATAAATCGTAATTAGGTTTTTTCCAAAGATTTATATGACTAAATAATATATAGCATTTTTAATATTATTTTTTTGTGTTAGCTAATTTTTTGCTCCCCAAAAGATAAAATGTAAAATAGGCGTCTTTTTCCTAATTTAAAACAAGTATGAAAAACGCAATTTGTTGTCGACCCCGTATCTGTGAAAAAAAAAAAGACAGAAAGAAAGCAAAGAGTTACCCAAAACCTGAATCATTACTGATAACTGAATAAAAGGTTAATAAGCTCCTGAAAATAAAACTAATTGATATTTTAAAGAAAACATTTTTTAAATTTATTAGAGAGCAATCAATAGCGCAATATAATTGACCCAATAATGTGAATGTAACTGGCAGGAACAGTGAACTATTTTATTACATATAAACACTTCAGTTTTTAGTTTCATTATTCCAGTACTTTTATTTGCAAATATCTCTTTATTTTTTATAATTTGTCCTTTCTTAATCTTATTGATAAATCTATCGTAATTAGGTTTATTTTTCAAAAATCAATTATGACTAAATAATGTATTTGTATACCAGTTTTAACATATTTCTTCATGTGTTCGCAAATTTTGTGGTTCGAAAAATACATAGTAAATGTAATGCATGCATATTTTTCCTAATTTAAAACAAATAAGAAAACAGCAATTTGTTGTCAACTCCTTTTCCATGGGGGAAAAAAAAGGAAAGAAAAAGAAGCAAGGAGTTACCCAAAACCTGAATCATTACTGATAACTGATTAACAGGTTAATAAGCTCTAAAAATAAAATTAATTGACATTTTAATGAAAACATTTTTTTTAAATTTATTAGAGAACAATTAAAGCCGTAATATAATTGACGAAATAATGTGAATATAGCTGACAGGAAAAGTGAAATATTTTCTTGCGTATAAACACTTAGTTTTCCATTTTATTTTTCAATTTTGTTATTTATAAATATTTTATTTTTTTATAATTTTTTCGTACTTAGTATTATTGATAGATAGATAGTAATTAGTTTTTAAAGATTTTTATGACTAAATAAAGTATAGCATTTTTAATATTATTTTTTGTACTCGCAAATTGTGTGTTCCCCAAAATGCATAGAAATTATAAAATATGCATATTTTTTCCTAATTTAAAACAAGTATAGAAAGTGCAATTTGTTGTCAACCCCGTATGTGTGTAAAAAAAAAAGAAAGGCAGAAAGAATGCAAGTAGTTATCCAAAACCTGAATCATTACTGATAACTTATTGAAGTATTAATAAGCTCTGAAAATAAAATTGATTATTAGAGAGTAATTAAACAGGTAATATAATTGACACAATAATGTGAATATAACTGATACGAAAAGTGACATATTTTATTACATATAAACCCTTTAGTTTTGAATTTTATTATACCACTTATTTTTATTTTTAAATATCTCTTTATTTTTTATTTTTATTTTTTCGTTCTTAATATTATTGATGAATAGCTCGTAATTAGTTTTTTTTAATACTAAATAATGTATAGCATTTTTAATATTATTTTTTGTACTCGCAAAATACATAGCAAATGTAAAATAGGCATATTTTTTCCTAATTTAAAACAAGTATGAAAAGAGCAATTTGTTGTCAACCCCTTATGCATGAAAAAAAAAGGAAATAATGAAAGCAAGGAGTTACCCAAAACCTGAATCGTTACTGATAACTGATTAAAAGGTTAATAAGTTCTGAAAATAAAATTAATTGACATTTTACATATATACACTTTAGTTTTGAATTTTATTATACAACTATTTTTATTTACAAATATTTCTTTATTTTTTATAATTTTTTTCATTCTTAATATTATTGATGAATAGATCGTAATTAATTTTTTTTCAAAGATTTTTATGACTTTATGTATAGCATTTTTAATATTGTTTTTTGTACTCTCAAAATGCATAGAAAATGTAAAATATACATATATTTCCTAAATAAAACAAGTATGCAAAGAGCAATTTGTTGTCAACCCCTTATGCATAAAAAAAAAGAAAGGATAGCAAGGAGTTACTCAAAACCTGAATCATTACAAAAAGAGAGGGATCCATAGGGGCTCTTCATGTAGGCAAGGGTGCCAAAAAGGTGAAAAAAGAAGAATATAAAAACTGGGAACAAAAGATAGCAACCTGGGTGAGATAAGCATCTTTATTTTCTCTTGCTTACAATTGCAAGCTGATCGTAAAAAAAGGAAATAACTAAACAAACAGCAACTCCTTGGATCAATAGAACGCATTAACGAAACGTTAACAAATAAATTGCTTTTTTTTTTCAGTAACTTTTTTCATATGTATATATTCCATTCTGAACTAAATATGAACAATATAAACTGTATTTAGTTTTTGTTATTCAAGTAAACAAACATTATAATTAAGTATCATAAATGTTAAATTGGTTAATTGTAAACTTCACATACACACCACACACACACACACACATATATATATATATATATATATATACACACGAGGGTAGTTTGAAAAGACACATACACAGCTATATATATATATATATGTGTGTGTGTGAGTGTATGTGAAGTTTACAATTAATGTACATTGAGTGTTTAATATATGATTTAGTTAGATAAAATTCATGTATATATACATAAATACACATATTATATATATATATGAATTTTATCTAACTAAGTAGTATTTTAAAAATTGAAAAAAAAATTTTTTTTGAGAAATTTTGAAATTATTTGGATTATTTTATTTCTTTTTGTTTATAATAGAAAAAAATTTAATTTTTCTATAAAAATATTTTTATTAAAAAAAAATAAACTGTTTTCTATATAGATATGATAGCATATTTTTTGAAGCAACATTTAAATTCCTTTATGCTAGTAGTTCTTAAGTGTTTAAGATAAAATAAATAGCAATTATTAAGCACTCCTCCCATTTAATAAATATTTGGACAAGTTACACTTTAAATTATAAAATGTTTGTTTAACCTTGAGGTGCAACGCTCTTGATAATTTGAAGATTAATTAGACGTGAGCATGAAGACAATCTTCATAATCGCGATATTAGCACAGTAAATTTAATCTCATATGATTAATTATAACCATAATCTAATTAAGCATAAACTTTCTTTTGTATATTATACTTACGATAAAAGTGACAAAAAGGAAATAAAAAGGAAATTCAAAACTATGATATGTTATCATTAAAGCCAAATAAAAAATTTTAAATTAATTAATTATTCATATTAATTAAAAAATTGTGGTTAAATTTAATAATAATTTTGCTATAATTTTGCTATATATAAGTTTAATAAAAAAAAATTTATTTAGGAAGTAAAATTCAAATTGAAATTTCCTTAAATTGCTTCACTTTTCTTGTAAAAAAGCAACTTGTTTCTTTTTTATAACTTGGTAGGAAATTATATGTAATATATATGTTTATAATTTGATATTTTTAATCGATTATAAATTACTTATATTTATTCTAGTGCATCTAATTGTTAGTTCGAGTAATATCACATATTATAAATAGATATATTAATTTAACATTTAGATTTCGTGTTAATTGTTTTCTTCATTATATTTTTCTATTATGGTTACTTTTAAGTGAAGAAACGTATTCTTGTTGCCTTTTGATTTTTTTCCTATTTTTATTATAAAGTAATTTTTTTATTAAATACAACATTCTACTATTTTAACTTACTAATAACATTAAAATGCTAATTCGAGTTTCCAGTTTCGTTTGAAACTATCAATTTAATAAATTACTAATATTTTAAATCTATGTAATTGATTTAAAACTAACTAATTGTTGTTTCTATTTACTCTTTTTTGGTCTATTTAATTCTTGCCATAATTATATATTTATTATTTTTTTGTGTAATATTATTATGACTTCATTTTTTTTTTAATTTCCGCAAAATATTAAATTGGGTTTCTTATTTACTGTAACCAGCATACTGACAAAAAAATATGTTAAATCAAAGTCAGTAAAAGATTCAAAATAAAGTTTACATCAATATTATAGAAGAATAGATAATACGGTTGTTTACTGTTTTTTTAGAAATTAAAAAAAAATAACTAAACGTAAACCAAATAAAATTATATGTTAAGTTAATGTTAATATTTTTATATTCTAAATCTTTATTTACAAAAAAAACCCTGGTAACAAAATTAAAATATTGCTTAAAATTAAAAATAAATAAATTAAAAATATTGATTAAATAAAATATTATTTAATTTTTGGGTGGTCTAAAATAAATTTTAATGAATATTTTTCTAAATAGTGTAATACGTATAGACATATTTTTAAATATTTGCATTTATGCATGAAAAGATAAATTTAAGAAATATGTTAAAGAATTATTAAATATGAAACATTAAAAATATCTTATTATCAGAAAATTATTTTTGTATAGCTAGACCATAAAGTAAACTATTACAATACATTTATATTCCCTAATGTTCAAGAAACCACATCTTGTCTCATTTTTTTTTTAAATTAATGTAATGTGTATAGACATATTTAAAAAATAACGTAATATGTATAGACATATTTTTAAATGTTTTAATATATTATAATTATTTTTTATACATAGGAAAATAAATTTAAGAAATATGTTAAAGAATTATTAAATATGAAACATTAAAAATATCTTATTATCAGAAAATTATTTTTGTATAGCTAGACCATAAAGTAAACTATTACAATACATTTATATTCCCTAATGTTCAAGAAACCACATCTTGTCTCATTTTTTTTTTAAATTAATGTAATGTGTATAGACATATTTAAAAAATAACGTAATATGTATAGACATATTTTTAAATGTTTTAATATATTATAATTATTTTTTATACATAGGAAAATAAATTTAAGAAATATGTTAAAGAAATATTAAATATGAAACATTAAAAATATCTTATTATCAGAAAATTATTTTTGTACAGCTAGACCATAAAGTAAACTATTACAATACATTTATATTCCCTAATGTTCAAGAAACCACATCTTGTCTCATTTTTTTTTAAATTAATGTAATGTGTATAGACATATTTAAAAAATAACGCAATATGTATAGACATATTTTTAAATGTTTTAATATATTATAATTATTTTTTATACATAGGAAAATAAATTTAAGAAATATGTTAAAGAATTATTAAATATGAAACATTAAAAATATCTTATTATCAGAAAATTATTTTTGTATAGCTAGACCATAAAGTAAACTATTACAATACATTTATATTCCCTAATGTTCAAGAAACCACATCTTGTCTCATTTTTTTTTTAAATTAATGTAATGTGTATAGACATATTTAAAAAATAACGTAATACGTATAGACATATTTTTAAATGTTTTAATATATTATAATTATTTTTTATACATAGGAAAATAAATTTAAGAAATATGTTTAAGAATTATTAAATTTAAGAAATGCTAAAAATATCTTATTATCAGAAAATTAGGTTTTATAGCTAGACCATAAAGTAAAGTATTGCAATACATTTATATCCCCTGATGTCCAAAAAACCACATTTTGTCCCATTTTTAAAAAAAATAACGTAATATGTATAGACATATTTAATAAATAATGTAATACGTATAGACATATTTTTAAATATTTTAATATATTATAATTATTTTTATACATAGGAGGATAAATTTAAGAAATATGTTTAAGAATTATTAAATTTAAGAAAAATCAAAAATATCAATCAGAAAATTATGTATTATAGCTACATCATAAAATAAAGTATTGCAATATATTTAAATCCCCTGATAAAAAAAACTCTTTTCGGCCCATTTTTTAAAAAATAATGTGATATGTATAAATATATTTAATACATGTAATATGTATAGACATATTTTTAAATATTTTAATATATTATAATTATTTTTGTACATAAGAATACATTATGTTTTATAGCTAGACCATAAAGTAAAGTATTGCAATGCATTTAAATCCCCTGATGTTGAAGAAACCACACTTTGTCCCATTTTTGCCACGTTGATCCAATATCTCTGACGTCTCAAAAAGATAACGTCAAACAAGGTTTACCCCATGGTGACAGTTGGAAAAAACCGCGCCCCGGTTCACGCCTAGATCGCAGTAAATAATAACTGATTCCTCAAAGACATTTTTTTTTTTTGGGGGAGATCCTCTTAAACAGTAACGTACTAAAAATAATCTTACATTTTAAGAACCATTTCATTTTAATCACACTTTCTTTTGTAAAAAGGGAAGAAATCTGTGTTTATAAGGAAAAATAGTTTACCTGTTCTACAAGAAAAAGATCATTAGTTTTATGAATAAGACTTCTTAGTGATTGTAATTAAAAAAATATATATATGGCACGTGCAGTTTGTTCAGTGTGTGTTTATGGCATATAAATATAAAGTTTTAGATATATTTTGCTGAGATCCTTTCCCATTATTAAAATACTTTTTACCTGTTTTTGGAAAAAATGTTTTAAGCTTTAAACTCCATAAGTATTTCTAATACCATGTGTTGTTTTTAAGAACACATAATTTAATTTTTTTAAATTTTTCTATTGCAATTCCAATTTATCAAAAATATTCATTAAGTTTAATTAATTTAATTAATAAAATTATAAACATTAAGTTATTTTATAAGCTTTTTAACAATATTATAATTTCACTAAATATATATATATATAAATAAGAATCCAGCAGTTTTGTCTGTATAGCAACATATCATTAAAAGTTCAATGAATTTTATTCATTCATTTTCAATACAAATTCAAGTCAAAATTCATTAAAATTCAAGGCGAAAATCATTCAAATTCAAGGCAAAATTCAATACACTTTTAATGTTTCATTTTGAACTTAGAAATTTTCCTAATTATTTTTAAATATTGATAACATTATGATTTTTTGCCCTCCTATTACGAATAACTTTATCAATTATGAAACTATTGATCTTATGATTTCTGAAATAAGATAAACATCTTTTACTGACTTATAATCCCAGTATAATCCAGTACTGATAAATTTCTGTATAATTAAAATTTAAGCAATTTATAATTGTTTTTATATTTTTTATCTATGATCAAGATTTATATTTATAAAAATATTTTTTATATTTACAAATCTTAAGCATAAATAAAATTATTTTTAAACATAATAAGCTGGTTTCAATTTTGAATATATTAAACTAGTTTCAAATTTGAATATATTAAACTGGTTTCAATTTTGAATATATTAAACTGGATTCAATTTTGAATATATTAAAGGGAATTCAAAAATATATTTATATCTTCAAAATAAAATTCAATATTAGCATTTTAATTAAGTATATTTTCAAAGCAATGCTTAATATTATGGTATTATATAATGCTTACTTTTTAAATAAGATTTTTCGTAAATGTTTTTATTCTTTTCGTATTATATGAATGGTAATATTCGTAATTATATTCGTAAACATTCATGTATTTGGTGAAAAATAAAGATGTAATTTTATTCAATCTTGATAAGCAATATCTGAAGAAATTTCATTTTGTAATGCTCACAATTTAAAAGGCCTTTAATAGGATATCGCCTTTATGATTAAAACTGGCAATCACATGATATTTCTAATTAATATCAATATTAATAATATAGACGATACATCTATTATGATTTTTAATCAAATATAATGAAGATAAAATTAATACAAATAATAAGCTATAGAATTTATTGCTACAAATGGACAATTTGAACTTTTAGTGTTCTGTATAAAAATTTTGCATCTACATTAATTTCATTATTTGTATAATAGAAATGTGATATATATTGAAAAATGCTAAGACAAAAATTAATGAAAAAAATCTAAGATTAATGAATAATAATAAATATGAAATAATTATGAAAATAAATCAAATAAAAAACAACGAATCTATCAAAAAAGTCAAATATGGAATTTGGAGTTCTAAATAAAAGTATATATTTTGATTGAAAATTAATTTTCTGGAACAGAAATATTTTAGTTTCAATATACCAATATATTTGAATAATATTTTAACTATTTAATGAAAAACGTTTTTATTGTTTACATTATTTATTGCTAAGAATCTAAGTTAGAGGTATAATGGATAAAACTAAAGAGAAAATTAATTGTAATAAAATAACTTTTAAAAAATTGGAAGAACTGACGATTAACTTAACATACTTTAAAATACCTCTAGATTTTAATTAATGAAAAAAATAATCTATTCAATAAATTTGAAAAATTGTGCGTATTGATGCAGTTAGTGTGGAACTGAATTCTAACATATCTACCTCAATTTTTATTGAGATTATTTTAACTAAATTAGCTTTAATATTTATAATTTTTATTTGAAATTTTATAATGTTAACAGACATTGTTTAGTTTAAAAATTTACTTATTTTTAATATTTTTTTGTAATATGTTTTATCTCAGATAAATTTATTTCTATAAATGCTCTAAAACTACAGAACTCTACATTTTGGATATATTTTTTATTTGTAATAAACTATTCATTTGATAATCATTTAAATGAGTAATTTATCACAAACAATTTTTGATTATGACTTGAGACGTTCAATGACAATTTGGCTTATTTTTATTTATTAACCATTTTATATGACCTTTTTTTTAATAAATCCTTGTAAGTGTAAAATATTTAGATATGTCGCATATTTTTAATAAATTGTTAACTAATTATTAAGAATAAATTATCTCGATAAAAAATGTGACAAAAATTTTTAATTTATAATTATCATATTTTTGATTGTAAGTATAAAATATTTAGATATGGCCCATATTTTTAATAAATTGCTAAGTAATTATTAAGAAGAATTTATCTCGATAAAAAATGTGAAAAAAATTTGCTTACAAGATTTTAAAAATAATAATAATATGCTTATATTCAAAGTTGATCTATGTGAATTTTTCAAACTCAATCACTTGTCAGAACAGACAAATTTCGACTTAAACACAATATTTCGTGTTATTTTATTGCATTTAAAATATTATAAATGAACACAAGTGTAAGATATTTCAGATAGGACACATATTTTTAATAAATTGTTAAATAATTATTGAGAAGAAATTATTTCGATAAAAAAATGAGACAAAAATTTGCTTACAAAAGTTACAAAAAATAATAATAATGTGCATACATACAAAGTTAATCTTTGTGGGTTTTTCAAGTGTGACATCAAGTGTGTACTTGACATGATAGACGTTCAATATTTCGTGTTATTTTGTTGCATCTAAAATATTATAAATGGACACAATCAAGTCTAAAATATTTAAGTTAAAACACATATTTTTAATGAATTGTTAAGTAATTAAAAAAAAAATAATAATAATATACTAAGGTGATTGATCTATGTGGATTTTTCAAACTCGATCACTTTTCATAATATACCTTCTATATATATATATATATACGTATAAAATACGTATCTAATATATTACGTATCTAATACGTATCTAATATACGTATCTAATCATAATATACGTATCTAAAATATTATAAATGGACACACGTAAGTGTAAAATATTTAAGATAGAACACATATTTTTAATAAATTATTAAATAATTATTAAGAAGAAATTATCACGATAACAAATGTGGCAAAAATTTGAAATTTGTAATTAAGATTGTAATTAAAAACCATTTAGATGTGTTATATGCATTTAATAAATTGTTAAGTAATTATTAAGCAAAATTATCTCGATAAAAATGTGACAAAAATTTACTTACAAAATTTAGAAAAATAATAATAATAATTAATAAAATAATAATAATATATAATAATAAAATAATAATAATATATAATAATAATAATATATAATAATAAAATAATAATAATATATATAAAGTTGATCTATGTGGATTTTACAAACTCGATCACTTGTCATAATAGGCGTTCAATATTTCGTGTTATTTTCTTGCATCTAAAATATTATAAATGGACACATAATGGAAGAAGTGTTGCCTGAGAGAATTACATCCTGTCACTTAATAAAAAACGTATTGAATAAATAAAATAAACTACAGTGGAGAGTCATAAAGATATAAGCTTGTATCAAATACGTGTTTTCGCGTATTAAAAATATAGAGGCGACGACATTTTTCCAATAAATCGATGAATAGGGAAAAATGCACACACGTAAAAAAAAATACCTAAAATTGAGAGTCAAATTCTATTATACAGTTGAGCATTTATCCTGATTTCCAACCGATTGCTGAAGACTGTCAAAAACTAGCGAACACTCTTCCCTCTTTACCATACACTCAATTATACCATCCTAGGGAGAAAATAGATAGTTTGGGGATTTTTATTTAGCTTTTTTATCGCCTTTATATCCTCTTTTCCATTATGTAGTATCAACAATAACAAATAATGTATTATGGCACGTAATGCAAGTGATGATGTAACAGATGATACTGTGTGCGCTGCTGAAATTAATGTTGCTACTGTGTGTGATGTTGTTTATTTATTTTCTTGATTTGTTGTATTTCTGATGATTGGTACGATGTAAAAGGTGAGTAACTATGTATTGAGGTTCAATAAAGTTGTTTTATTTATAAATAGCAAATATCGAGTCGTGTTTTTTTATTTTGTTGCTTGTTTTCTATTTTTTATTAAACTATGAATAATGGATTGGGTTCAAAGTGAGAAGACGTGGATACTTAAGCTTCATGGTTCTGAGGCAATTTTGTCGTGTTAATAATAAATCTATTCTGGAAGTATTCAATATTTTCCGCTTCAAATACACCTGGTTATCATTTCATCAATATTTAATAGGGTGCACTACACTTTAAAGAGTTTTTGCATTTTTAAAGTACTCTTCCAATATAAAAATATCCTATGTATATTAAATATGCTGTAATATGCTATAAGTTAAAAAAATAATAATATTAAATTTAAATTAATTTAAATTCCTTGCTAAACATTAAATTAATTTTTTTTATTATCGTTTAAATAAAATTAATATATTTTTATTTATGAATATACATGAATTTATTATGCATATTCATAAATTATGAATATATTTATTAATCAGAATAATTTAATTTCCAACATTAATTTAAATATCACTATAACCTAATTATTATTGCAGTGTACTTTAAAATTATATAATAGGAGAATAAAAAGAATCTAAAAACGTATTATCCATAATAAAAAACTATATAAAATTAAACGTAATTCTTAAAAAAAATTTAAAGCAATGACAAACAGGAAAAAAAGTACACAAAGAAAAATTCCTCCCCCACTCTCTTCCCACCTCCAATTAATGAGATGCAAAAATCCTCCAAAAGGCGTTACCCTAATGAACATAAACTTTATTCATTGGCTGAGCTTAAATTAATCTCTCCTTAATTGGATCATTTAGAGCAGCATTTCTCTCCTCCCTCTTCACAGAAACGCCTTTTATTGATGCCAGTAATCAAATCATTTGGCTGGATCATCACCATCATCATCATACAAGGTATCCAAAAGAGAAAGAGAGAGGAGGAGGAGAGAGTTGGAGGAGGAAGTGAGTGGGAGAAAGAAGCTCTAGAGCATCTTTCTCCGAGAATAGGAGAGGAAGGAGTAGGAGGTTGAGAGAAAGGTGAAGGAGTTTTGTTTTCTACTGATGATGAACTTGTTATGTTCGTTATCTTTTCTCTTCGTGCTCTGAACGAAGCCAGACCATTGTCTGAGAAGATTGAATGAAATGTTCTTGAAGCAAGAGATAGTCATTTGTTCATATTGGGTGCTTTATTTCTGCTGTTAAATGGCAGATGACACTGAAAAAGAATTGTATCATTATTTTTTTCATATAACTACAAAAGATTACTTTATTCAAAGTTCACCACTACATTTTTATTGTCATTTAAAAGATATGAATACATAGTTTTGTTTCCATATTTTCATTTACGAATTTGTATTTAACTTATAATTTATGATGCTTAGAATTTTGGAAATTAAAACTTATATCATTGTTGTATCTCACATTATAACTGAAACTTTATTATTGGGATTAAGTATGATTCTGACATTAGAATGAAAAATAATAGTTTCTATTTGCTTTTAGTTATCAAAGACACATTTAAAGCATTCATTGACGATCTTTACAATATTTATAGTTATGTAATAAGTAGGTTTGTATTATTAAAATGAAAATAAAAAATAAACAATTAAAAAATTTATTATAAATTTTAGAAATAATTTTTGATTAAATTAATGAATTATTAATGCATATAATGTTTTTAAATACTTTATTGGAATTATTTAAATTCACATTTAGTAGGTTATTTCAAACATATTAAATTCATACAAGATATAAAACAATGTTACTTCTCTTTATTTATAACTGCATTCGTCAGAAAATTTAAAAAATAATAATAATAATAAATCTCCCAAAATTATTGAACTTTAAAAAAATATTATTATTTAATAAACTAAAGTAATTAAAATATTTTATATTATATGATTATAATACATCAATTATAATTCCATAGCAATTTTGTATCAACATTTATTCTAATTTTTTAAACTTAAATGCTAATTTATACAATGCATAATAATTTAAAAATTTTCTACAAATCAACATAAAATTGAAATATATAAATATAATACCAAAACATTAATAATAATACTTTTTAATATCCATACTTCTATTTGTATTTGTGTGAATATAAAAGCATTTATATTAAATGTTTCTAGATTTGAAAAAAAAAGGAATTTTAAAATTGTACATATTAATTTTATAAATTAATTTTTCTTTATGAAAAAATTTTGGCCTTTAATTACTTTGTTTTAAGTAATTAAATTTTGTTTTAACAATTATTAAGCAAAGATAAGTTATATCAAGAAATAGTACAAAATGATAATTTGATTTAAGGAACCAGTAAATATATTGAACTGCTATGTTAAAAATAGACAACTTTGTAAAAATATTTTTTTGATGTTGGATTCCTGACATTCTTTTAAGAATATGTCATTCTTAATGTATTCTTATAAGATTAAATTGATTAAAAATTTTGAATCATAATTAATTACTAAATTTTAAATCTTAATTAAATTATACTAAATTTTAAATCTTAATTAAATTATACTAAATTTTAAATCATAATTTATTAACACCTGTATTATCATACCAATACATTAGAGATAGTTTATACAAAATCTTTCATGAACAAAGATCGGCAAGCCAAGCATTTATTTTCTTACAATCTATTTTTTCAAACAAAGCCCCACATTCTTTGAAGTCTCATATCCCGAGTGACATCATAGAATGATTTTTTACAATCCTTTTTCAGCTATAAAATCAGAAATAAGCTCTTCCTATATGTGTCTCTGGAATGAATTACTTGGACAAACAGCAGCAGCCAGAAACGGTTAAATTCTCTTCCATTCAAAAGCAAGTTAACCCTCCTCCATCAAGTCTGTATTACACTCAAAAAGAAGCACCAAAAATAGAATTCTTTATTGTGTTGGGGGTCGGTCGTGTGTCGTGACTTTAAACCGTCCTGAAGCAAAATCCAATTTTTCGCTTATTTTCCTCAAGAAATATATAAAACTTGGGGCTAAATAATTCATTTGCCTTTATAAGACTAGACGAAGGAAACTTAAAATTGTAGTTGAGAAATGACATATTTTTTCCACCTTATTCAAGCAGCAAAGGGATTCTAAAGATTTCTTGGCTGCTCCCAAAGAAAAAAGAGCAAAACACAGCATAATATTCTTTGCTTACACTTTTGGTATTTGGTTTGCTTGGAGGTGGATGAGCATTTTATTGGGTTACGCAGAGATTTAGATAGAAAAGGCTTAGAAGATTTTGTTGTAGATGCTGCATGCCTTCTTCTTCCTTTTTTAATTTACAATTTTTGAATCTTTTTCACACACCGGTGGAGTTAGGTAAGCTATTTTGTCTTTGCAAAATTGTTTGGTGGGAAAAAAGCAATACAACGGCTTCTTGTTGTTGAATATAGATTGTGGTTGAGGCATCAGTTATTTAAAACTTCCATACGATAATGACTTTTTTTTTTTTTTTGCTTGTTTGTATTTTGATTATTGGATTTTCTATTTTCTATTCTGTTTTTTTCCTTAGTAATAAAATTGCTGAAATATTCATGTTACTGGTTGAATAAAAAACTACAAAGTCAGATGCAGTTTTATTAGTTTTTGTAACATTGCACAACCTTTGAATAAAGAAGCTGTTTCAATCTTCTTTTATGAAAAAAAATAGAATGTTCATTTGTATAGCTCTTATAAAATAACGTTAAAAATTTAATACATAAATTATTTGAGCACTTTAATTTGTTTTGAATATTTCATTGAAATATACAGTGATAAACATATAGTAATAATATAGTACAGTGATAAATATATAGTAATAATATAATACAGTGATAAAAATATAATAATAATGTAGCGATATGATAAATATGTAATATATTCTTGAAAATTGAATATCTGCATAAAGATAAAAAATTATCAATTTGTATGGTAATATCAGAAAGATGTTCAGACATATTTATAAAGTTGAAAACAGATTTAATACAAGGAATGTTCAGACATTTTTGTAACAATTGTGAACACACACATATACTTTTTGTTCTACATTTTTGGTTGCTAATCGATTTTATTTTCATTACAATCAGATAAATACATCCAAATATCATTAATTGTAACTACATATTTCTATTTTTCACCAAATAATTTCCATTCAACAATTTGCTTTTAAGTTTTGGCTGTGAGACATGTTTTGTCGTTATCAGCTGAACGTCATGTTTTTTAAAAATTTATTTATTTATTATTATTAGCTTAAAATTAGATTTTATAATTTCTTTTTGGGGTTTCGTTTGCATCTTTAAAATATAATACTTGTATGTACCTGTGTACCTTTGTTGAGTATGCATTCTTTATTCGTTTTTACCCGTCAAACTTAATTGTTTACTTTTCTTTACTTTTCTATTAATTATGTCACTTATTATACGCATAGATATATTGAAATCATGCTTTTGATATATTTTAATAATAGTAACTTGATATAAGTACAAAATAATTTTAAATGTATTAGTTTGTAATTTTTATTTGTGATTGAAGGAATATTAATCATTTTTAGTGAGGTAAAATGCATTACTTTCCTCTCAATTTCAACAAATATTTTTGTTAAAAATTTTAACAATATGGCAGGAAAAGAATTTATAATTATACAAGACATGGAAAAAAGACATTAATATAAACAAGCCATAAAATATATATATATATATAACTCATATAAACAGACATATGTTTATATATATATATATATATATATATATATAAACAGTGGGGGGCAGACATATGTTTATATATATATATATATATAAACAGTGTGGGGGCCGACATATGTTTATATATATATATATATATACTGTGAACTGTATCTATCTATCTATCTATATATATATATATATATATATGATACAGTGCTTAAATGTATTATATTTTTTTTAATTACCTAAGAAAACTACAGTGCATGTTAGCCTTTAGATTAGATTTTTTTCAACTGTCGTATTTGGTCATAAACATTGGACTTAAAGATCATTTGAAAAAATAAACAAAATAAAATAAAATAAAATAAAACTTACAGTTAACGACTTTAGAGTTAAATTATAGCATAAAACATATTAATCTTTAATTTAATCTGATACAACCTCCAGAATACCCAATAAGGAATAATATGTTAAAAAAATAATATTTTAAATGACCTTGAATGTTTCTTCCCGGTAAAGAAACATTAAAAACAAAAACTAAACAGTTCATAATTTATGCAAAGAACCACCCAATTTACGGGCGTAACTCATTAAAAATTATAATTTATTTCAATTAACTCCATCCCTCCATCTTCCCCATCACCATGGTAACCACCGGGAGAGTCTCATTAAAACAAATGCTGTTACCATGGTACTAGCGATCCTCACTTCAAGAGAAATAGGTCATCCTGGAGAATTTTTTCCCTATATGTTTTAAGAGGAGCAGCAGAAATACTTATCCTCCCACCCCTCTTTATCCTAACGTGTCACTTCTTTAATTGTGGTAGTTTGGAAAGAGAAGGGTCGACGGGAGCATGAGGGGGTGGGGGCAGAGCTGATGACGTAGTTGAAGAGGGGAAAAAGAATTATAATGTAATGAGCGAAGAACAAAAGACTCTAGGCCTTGCCACGTGACAAAATCGATAGCAGTAATTACACACACAGATCCAATCAGAGAAGGCCATCTAAAGTACACGGGAGAGCTGCTAAGTGATGCTGCTGGGATTTTGCTCTTCAGCTTCCCGTGTGGGATTCTAAGCGGCAGGCGTTTTCTCTCTCTCTCCTCTTCTTCATCTACGCGAAAAAGACTCCCTTTTGGTTAAAGATTCCTCCCTTTTTTCGTTAAACCAGAGAAGATTATGTGCTTACTGAGTTCTTCACGAGAGGTTCGTCACGACCATTGACTGATACATGAAGAAGCCGAGGAAATTTGTAAAAGGATCCCGGTTTTCAAATTTAAATTCACGCTGGCGTCTTTGCGATAAAACCTTGCAAATAAGCTCCGAATTTATCTGTGCATCTGGATTAAATACAGCTTTGAAGCTACCAAGGCGGTGCCGGGGAAAAAGGTTTCATTTCATTTAAACCTCTCTGAGAAGACGAAGAAGAAGATCCTGAGTTCAGTTTTTTTTTTACCCCATGTAAATTCACAATGATTTAAAGATTGGTAAAGTCGATAGTTCCCATTCTGCGTGGATAAAGATGAGGCATCAATTGGGTTTGCAGAGAATAGAAGAATTCGTGTTTCTGATGATGGAGCATAAGGAATTTGACGTCGTCGGAATGGAAGAAGGATCAGCGCATGCGCGGCGGAGTGTATGTAACAGAAACGACTAAATTTGAAATGCCATGAAATGCCGTAGATCGATAGGCATTTTGGACTTCGTCAAGATATCCAATTGGGTTATATTCATCGAAAAATGTAAAACGCGGTATCTAAGAATATGGAATGGATTTGTCTTTTTCAATCGCATCTCTGGTATCTGGAAGAAAAGTTTTTTTTCGTCAATCCAAAGAAGAAATTATTTTCTTTTGAGTCTCTAAAATCAATGGCTTAGTTCATGTCTGCTTTTTAGCTTGGAAGAATTTCGACATGGAAGAAATTGCAAATTAATTATTGTGTTCGTTGAAGATATCATCTATTCGATTATAATATCCTCATACTGGAAAATATCTGGAAAAATATTATTATTCAATTTGATGTAAAGAACCTCATTTTATTTCTAAAGGAAGAATTGATAGTTGCATTATTATTTTCTGGATTTCCAAGATGGAGATTGAAGCTTTAAAGTTAGATGAGCAAATATATGAAAAAAAATTAATCATTTATTCTGTAAAGCAATGCATAGAAAATAATAATTTCTTCATTTTTAACTATTCTTCAAAAAAATTCTTATTCAATTGGATATAAAGAGCCTCACTTTATTTCTAAAAGAAGAATTGATAGTTGCATTATTATTTTCTGGACTTTCAAGATGAAGATTGAAACTTTAAGTTAGATGAGCAAATTTATGACGAAAAAAATCAATTTATTCCGGAGAAAATAATAATTTCATGCTTTTTTTTAACTATTTACCAAAAAAAATTTAAGAATGATGCGATTTTCAGAAGAAGATAAATCTATATCAATATTAAGGATATTGATCAATAAATTTAGAAGAAATTTAAATGAAAGCAATTTGATAGAAATCAAGATAATTTGAAATAGTTAAACTTGGAATATTTATTTCAACTTTTATGCAAAATAGTTAATAATTTTTGCAAATTTGGAGACTTGTAACCTTATTGCATATACCTGAAAACCAGAAGATGAAATTTTCCTTTTAATTGACTCTGCCATAATAGAAATTGAATTTTCTCAAAAAAAAAGTAATAAATAAATTTTCGATGCTAAAATTGAAGAAAAATTTTTAAGCCACCCATAACTTTCAAATATCCTTCAAAAATTCATGTAGAATATTTGAAAGCCAGGAAAGAATAATGGATGATAAAAATGGAACAAGTTTACTTTATTGGCAAATGAATTTTTTTAAAAATAATTATTATTTCCAAGAACTTTGCAACTGTATATCTCTAAGACATGCTTACAATTTTCTACTGCCTATTAATCTGAAGAACTGATGATCTACAAAAAAATTTTAAAGAATGCAATAAACTACAATAATGAAGAAAAAAAGAGAGAAAAATTGTACTAGAAATTAAGTTAGAAGTTCTGTACTATAGTTTGTCTTCGACGAAGTATAACTTTGATATCAATTAGAAAACAACTTTGAATATTTTGAATTAAATTAGTTTTTTTTTCAAAACTATAACTTTCAAGTTTCTGAAAATGAATGAATACGTCGATGACTTATATTAATATTTAGTTTTTATTTTAGGCATCAATTGTGTAAAGTTATTTCGGTAGAAGAAAATAATATGTTCATGTATGTAAATATGCCTTCAAGCAACCTATCAAAATTTCATAATTTTCAAGGTTATTTCTAAGAAGATCCTGAAATTTCGATGTGCAGAAAAAATTTAATTTTATGTCAAAGAATTTAACAATTTTTATTTAATAAGTCGATGAGTTGGCATCAACTGAATAATATGTTGGAAAAAAAATTATGTAACTGTAACTGTATTTACTTCAAGCGAAAATATTAATGAAAACTCTGCATAATTTATACTTTGAATTATTCTTAAATTTGGTAAAATTTTATTTGAAAAAAAATAAATGGAAAATTAAATCGACAGAAATTTTTTATCAACTTTGAACGTGCTTGAAATGACTTTTACGTATTAATAATTATCGAAATTAAATCTATTTATTAAAACTTATTTATCGAAATTATAATTATTCAGATGCAAGTGTACGATATGTAAATAATTTCAGTTAGGCTTAGAAATGAATGTTGTCAACAACTTTTCTGAACATTATGCATTTTATTACTTCTAAAAATAATTAGAGAATTTTAAATAATACTTCTTGATGTTTAATAGATAATAGTTGAGTAATTGATGTATTGCTATTTGGAAAATTTTCACTGTGTAGAAATTGTAGAAAGGACAATGCAATAGTTCAACTTACGAGAAACATAATTAAGATTTCTTCAACATGTGCATCCACAATGTGTATATAGGACAAAATGAATTCATGAAAAGTATGAACACAGATGATAAATATTTGAGCTCACCTTCCTAAAAGAGCCAAATAAAAGATTAGCACTTAAAGAAAAGAATTAATCTAGTGAGTATTACTTTAAAATCCTGTTATTGTTAGTAAATTACAATCCTTTTATTATTTTTAATTTAAAATTTAATTATTTAATTTAAATATACTTATTTAAAAACTTAACAAAAATAATATATTTAAATTATTTTTTCGAAATTGCTTAGAAATTAAAAATGTTCAGTATAAATATTTTAATACATCGATTACATTTACGGATAAAGTAATACATTTTTCATTGATTTGCATAACATAATATTTGTCCACGATGATTAATTATTTAAAAATGAAAATAAGTAAGCATTACTTTTAAATTTATATTTCGAAATTGCTTAGAAATTAAAAATGCTCAATAAAAATATTTTAATGCATTTATTATTTTTAAGTTTAATGTAAAAGTTTTGTCATTGATTTGTATAATGTAATACTTGTCAACAATGATTAATTATTTAAAAATGAGAATAAAATAAATAAACAAAGCATTGTTTATATATCAATAAAATTATGTCTTGAATATTAAGAATAAAATTTTGAAGTAAATAATTTTAAATGTACTTTTAATAATAAAAAATGTATACATATTATTTAAATTTTTTGTAGCAAAGAATATGTATTTTATAGGTAGTGGAAATAACATTATTATACTCTCCTGTTATTCTTAGTCGGAGTGTTATTATAAAATAAATTCGAATTGCCGAAGTTGTTATGAAGAAATAAATAAATTATCTTTACAACATAAATTTCATAAACTTAAAAATATTTAGAACATCAATTTTAGCTTGTTTATGAATTATTTTATTGTATTGATATTTTTGTCCTAATAACTGTAGAAAAATTTTAAAATTTCAATTTGTAATTGTCTGACTAATTCTGTCAATTATAATTTTTTCAAAGAAAACTTTTTTTATGTTAAATTTCATACAGCTTAATTAGCATATTTAGAAAATTTAATTATTTTAACAATGTAATTCTAAATATTTACCTACAACTAATTTGGTTACAAATATATATACATATACTGTATATGTATGTATATGGTTTGCTGTATCTATCTATTTATCTATATATATATATATATATATACATAATAACATTTAAATTGAAAAGTTATTTTAATTTTAATTTCAGAATTCTCATCTTCTAAATTATTTAAATAATATTTATCATTTATCCTTTAAATAATTTTGTATAAACAGGTTAATTATTTTTATTTTTTGTTGATATCGATTGTGTTTTCATAAATTATGCTATTAAATTCTCAGAAATTCTTTATGGCTGCTACTAAAATAAAAAAAATGGTATCTTATTTGTTTAGTCATATTGTAAGTAAATACATTGATTTTGAAGGGTTGATTTTTCAAAAATAAATTATTCCTTTTCCTTTATACTTTCTTAAATTATATTTATCTACCTTAAATTACATTTAGCATCTTTTAGTAGAATAATTGATAATAAAATTTAATTTATACATCATTTGAATTACTTTTACATGAAAAGTATAATTTCGCTTATATGGATTGCATTACTGTAAAGTATATTATAAAAATTGTCAGGAATCCTTTTGAGTTGTTGTTAAAATCTAAAATATGAAATAGTTATGAGATTTAAATTGTTTATATATATAAAAAAATAATGACTTTTTTCGCTGATACCAATTATGTTAATATAAAATATGTTACATAAATCGATTAATTTTTTTTTCAGAAATTAGTTATTGCCTTTTTTTAATTGTATTTATTTAAGTATCATTGAGTTTGAAGGTAATGATATTTTCACATTCTTGTTAAAATTCGCGAATTTGAAAAGTTAACATATACTTTTTCAATTGACCACTAAATTGTGTATTGTTTTAGTTATTCATTTCAAAAACTGAATACTCATAGTACGAAACTGAAGAATATTTCATCTTTTCATTTAATATAGGAATAAGTAAACTTATACAGTAGAAGCATTTTTACTATTATGTGGAGGCATTTGATTCTCAGGTGCGAATAAAAGAAAAGAGTATTAGGTTCATGATATTTCTAACAAATGAAACTGAATTGACGTGAATGAACATGAATTGACTTTCAAGTAAATATGAATCTGGAAAACCTTTATAAGCCGTAATAAATACTTATAAAAATTTTAATTACTAATAACCTTTAACCTGCTAATAGGACTTCTACTCATAAACCTTTAACCTACAAATAGAATTACTACTTATGAACCTTTTGATAATTCAATTTTTTTAATCTTTATCTTTTTTTTTTTTAATTTATATTTTTTACAGCACAGGAATTTTGATTTTTTTTTCAAACACTATTAACGACATTGACTTTATTTTGTCTGCTGAAAATTCTGTACATTATTGAAGAATAAATATTTCTGAAAGCATAAGAAATATTACAATTACATACTACCAATACATACATACCATGCATAATTACATACTACAAATATCAATTACAACTACATACTACATTACTATTACATATTGATATGAAATTTTTTTCCTCAAAAATAGGTCTTTTATATCATTGAACTTTAAAGGTTTAATTTATTGTTAAAAAAAGATTAAATATCCATTAAGCAATTGCTGTTTCAATTTATACCTATTCTAACTATTTAAGGATAATAAAATTAATTTTAGAGGTCTGATATAATAAATACTTTAATCTTAAATTAAACAAATGTATTATTATTGTTCAGTGTATAAATTTGCAGTAAGTAGAGTATTAAGAGTATTTGATTATAAATAAAAAATTTCATTTAGTTCAATGCAAAATACCCAGTAAGTTAACTGACATAGCATCATAAAACAGTGAATTAAATCTGATAGCGACATACAAAATTGAATCCAGTAACAGTGGATCACGAAGTGACTGATGAGTGAATGAAAGATCTCTTTATTCAAAAAATCTCTCGACATAAAAAAAAAAGATGTTTCTTTTCCTGAGTAGGCAAAAAGAAATTGAGAAATTGGCTCAAAAAGACGACAGCAGCAGAAAAAAAAAAAAGTAAAAAAAGTTCAAGTGCATGCTAGAAGAGAGGGAAAAAACGGCTGACGTCTTCGCAACGTGACTTGTAGACCCCGCGTGGGCACGAATAGAAGATAGAGGACACTACTGCGTAGTCACTCTTTATGTGGCACCATTCTACCCTGCCCTTTTTTATTCTGGGTAGGACAGGGCAAGTAGTTTTTGAGCGTGATCTTATAGAAAAGTATTCTGCATTTAGCTTTGTCAGTTAAAAAGTCATGTCTTCAGTTCATTCGTTGCATAAAAAATAAAGCTTGTGAATTTTCAATTATGTCAAAAAGCAGTTCGAAAACACATTTTAAGGTTTTCTTTATACTGCTTTTATTAAAACCATAGCTTTTAATTCAATATCTTTTAATCGTAATCTTTCGACTGCAAATAAAATACTATATAATAAATTCTTTCAGTCAAAAAGATTAATTCATTTAGTACATTTTTAGTACAATTGTATTTTTAGTACATTTTTTTAAAACATTGAATTAGTATATTATTGCTAAGTTCACTGTTGGGATATTAAGAAAAAATTCAGATAAAATTTCCCATAAAACTATAGCAGACAAAAAGTTCTTCAAAGTCTAATTGGCACATTTTCATTGCATTATTTTAATTATCATTTTGGTTAAGCTTCCATTTTAATAATTATTCTAAAACAAAGTTTTTCGTGGTTTTATTTTGCTTGAGTTAAAATGAGCTTTTAGTTAAAAAAGTGCTTGACTCTAAAATTTCATCTTCTTAATGTACACAAAACATTTTAAAAAATTTTGACAAACCTGGTACAGTTCTCCAAAATTTAAAATTCATGTTAATTTTTATGTGTAACCTAATAACGTTCTGTAGAATTAGAGTTTCAAAAATAATTTTACTCTATTGAAGAAAGGATTATTTAAAAACTCTAAAATAAATTATTGAAAAACTAGTGATTCGCATGTATATTTCTATTGTTAAAAATATATTTTTATATATGACATAATAGTTCCAAAATGAAAAAAAAAATTATTAGGTACATAAAAACATACTGAAATAATTTCAAATTACTTGAAATAATAATAATAATTCTAAAAAAATTAGTAGTTAAGTTTTCAGAAATTAATTTATTTTATTAGATTTTTAGGGTAAGTATTCATGAATACAAGTACAAATTCATTAATTTTTCTTTATAGTAAATAAAAACATGTGAAAATCGATATTAATAGTAATCAATCATACGAAACTCATAAAATAAATTAATAAACTAAATTAATTAAAATAATTTTTGCCAGTATGTAAAACTATAGGGGGTTAGCAAAACGGTACAATAAAATTAAGGAAGGTAAGTTATAATAGTCCTTTTGGGTATTTTTGTTTATTATTTGTAGAACTCAAAATTAATTTTTATAGTTTTGTAAAACAGCTTTTCTGAACACTCACATAATAATATGTGATCTAATGGTTGATAGAATTTTTAAAACAGAAAGCAGTTGAAATATCAGTCACGTATCATCAATCTACCTTTATGTGAGAAAAATTATACTGCAGTAAATATCTTTTTCAAAATTAGAATGTTACTATTAAACGAATACAACTTTGATTTTCACACTATTTTTGTTTTTAAACCTTTGAAAAATTACAGCTATGCACAACTACAAAAAATTCTCTTGTTATGCATTTTTGATAAAGAAAAGTCTTCCAATTTCAGATGAATACCGTTAATTTTTTTAACCAAATACTTTTTCATAAGAAATGAATAACCTATTGTGGAAGATTAATATATGCATATAAGAAAATATACATTTATTCCATTTCGAAGGTTCATTCTAAAAAGATGCATTTATGCTTAATTGAATATAAGGGCAATGTTGGAAAATAAAATAAAAATGTAACACATTAAACTGTATTAAAAATAAAAAAATAGTTACCCACATATTATACATTTAACAAGTTGACTGCACTAATATTTTATTAGTGAATGATTCAGAAGTCAACCTAAAACTAATTTAAAAAATAATGTATTTAATTTTATTCATTGAAATAAAAACCTGCTATATTTTTGTATGTGAAATATAGTAACAGTATAATATTAAAGAGGTATGACTGACTTTTAAACTGACTTTTAAAGAGCTATTTTTTTTTATTTAAGAATTAATGAAATTTGTTAAAAATAAGTTTTAAATATGTAAATGAAATATAAATTTTCACAAGAATTATAATATGTTTATTTTAATTTCAATGAACTTTGTTTAAATTAATTTCACTACAAAAAAATATACGTAATAAATTTCAACAAGTATTGAATTATATCACAAAAGATGATTATTTTAACACTTATGTTAAATAAAATATTGTGTATAATTTATAGTTTGTATAGAAGCAACTTATCCGATAATAAATTATCGAAAAACCATCGAATTAATACATGAAAAGGCAACAGTGGTTCTTAGTCCTTTAGTTATTAAGTCGTTTTTAATTAGAAAAAAATTTGGCATCTCCCTTAACTAGGCCTGGCCTCACCTCTTCCATTCTATTCTTCTCTTCCATTTTGGCATTTTAATCAGATTTTGCTTTAAGTTAAACGATTTATAAGTAAAATTTTTCATTAAAAACAACCTACTCAGAATATTAAGCCTGAAAATTTTAGTTTAAAACATTTATGATTTATCAACATAAGAATGAAATGAAATTATGATCCTCTCTGATGGGTAAACGAAATATAAAAATTATTAGATAATACATGATTTTTATTTACAAATTGCTGTTATATCAATACTAATTAATACTAAATACTAAAAATAATACTAAAAATACTAAATACTAAAAAATATTTTTAATCTTTTAGCTACATAACTGGCAACTCAAAACAAATTATTTTTTCTCAAAAGAAACCTCGATACAAATTGATTTTTTACTTAAAAATAAATTCCGTATCGTTGTTTCTCAAAAGCTCTAACAAGTCATCTTACAAGTCTCTAAAAAGTCTCTAATCTTGCATCATGTCATCACTGTAACTCTGTTGTTGCTGTTGTTTCTTATCCCACTTGGCTGGCCAAGCCCACGAGCCCATATGGACCCATGATTGAAGGGGAAGGAAGCAGCTTCTGTTGTGATGGAGCACCCGTAGGTAGAAGCCTGACTTTTGCTCCGTGACGCTCTTACAGTCATAGAAGACCGGGACCTACGGCTTAAAGTGGATTCCGAACCACTACAAACATCCATGGCACCGCTGGGATTCGAACCCGAAACCTGTGGCACCGAGCGCCAGAGCGCTAGACACTCGGCCATTCAGGTCCCAATTTTGCCAACGGCACGCAGTGTTCCCAGGTGGTCACCCACCCAAGTACTGACCGCGCCCAATGATGCTTAACTTCGGTGATCTAACGAGAACCGGTATATTCAGCATGGTACGGCCGTTGGCACTGTAACTCTAACACGGTAAAATACAAATTCTTATTTTAATACTTTAAAAATAAGATAAAATTTAATTATTTTGTATTTATCAGTTAGAGATTGTTTTATAGGTCTTATTTTCTCATCAATTATTCCATTTCACAATTAATGGAATTATATTTATTGCATTCCCTTGCTTATGACTTAAATATTAACTGTCTCTGTATTGTCAGCTGCATTAGAACAACAACATATTTATTGCATTATTTAAATGATTAATAAACTATACATAGTTTATCGAATAAATCAATGTTTATCAATGGTTGGATTTAAATAAAATTAATATAATGAAAGCTCTCATATTTTACACTTTTGGATTCGGAATCCATAATTTTATGTTACTTTTTGCTGCAGCCAGTAATAAAATCAATGAAATATCATTTGATTTGGAATTTATCATCAAATATCAACTTATGTAATTATTTACATATTATGGAGATCTTATTTTCAAATACTTATGTCTATCATGAAGAAAGATTAAGAAATATATAAAATTTATTAAACCAAAATAAAATAAGTCATAAAACTGATAAATTTATAATTCTATTTTTAATTATATTTGAATAAGTGTAAATTATTTAACAACATTTACACGCCAGTGATGTCTCAACAAAAGAAGAACTGAAGGCATCCATTAATGTGACTGGAATAATTAAAACTTTAATGTAGAAAATTTTCCTTTAAACATTTTTTCCGCAAAAAAAATGCATTTTACATATGTTTCTTTTATTTTTTTTCTTCATTAAACAAATGAAAAAATAATCAGAGATAGAAATAAAATCGAATTTATCAACTTTCTCAGTTTTTGTTTTAATCCTATGTATGCAAAGTAATTTTTCAAATACCTTTAAATTAAAATATTATAACATATTATAGAATAATTTTTATAGATATTAGGAAAATTCTCGTTTCATCAAACATTCTTTGATTTTGATGAAAAACAAGAAAATTGTTGAATTGTCTTTATACAAAGAAATTTTAAAATTATTTTTTAATTCTAAAAATATAAATGTGAGCAACTAATTTTATAGCTAGCAGTGTCAGAAATTATAACAAAAATTAATTTCTATTTTTTTTTATAACCTGATAAAAAAACCTGCTTGTACGTCAAATTTATTGAAGTACAAGGTCTCATAAAATCTAAAATATTTATTTAATGGGAAAAATATTTATTTTTGAGCTTTTTATTCCAAGTCGGTTTTGTATATGCAGTAATTATTTTTCAATTTAATATAATTACGTTCTTCAAATGACCGTTATGTTATTCAAAGTAAATCCAGTAATTTTTATAATTTTTAGGCAGTATTTATGAAAATACTGCCTAAAAAATTATTATTTGTAGAGATATATTTCTGACGTTAAATAAAAAATTTATAAATTGAAATCACATGCGATTTATAACGAAAGAAATTACATAAAAAATTAATTATTTTTCTTTTGGTCTTTTTAAAACAATTTGCTTGTAGCTAGAATTTCAAAAAGAATTGTTTAAATATCACATTTGCATCAAAATGTACTAAGTAAATGAAAATCCCTTTTTTATTTTTTTCAACAGAAATTCGAAACTTTCGTAAACCCTTCAGAGTATTTATACGATCAAAATATTTTTAATGCTAGACATTTGAATTTGAAATTTGGCACACATATATAAATTTGGCAAACATGTTGCTCGAAATACCTAGAATTATAGTATAGCTCTAATCAATGTGTAACAAGAGAAAGAGAACTACATCTAATGCACTACATCTAATGCACTACATCTTAAAAAGAAAAAAAAAAGTTTCTTAAAAATGCCTTTCAAGATATTTTATTAAAGAAAAATGGCAGATGTTTGTTTTGCTAATATCGAATTTATAGTTCCTCATGTATTGTCAATGTCTAATGACTACTATCAATGTCAATGTTTACATTTTAATTGATAGTAGTCAAAGCAACGGTAAACATAAATACTTTCTATAAAAAACTATTATTTAACTCTTTGTTGATCCACTAAACATTAAATCCTGTTTGAATTTATTATCAAATTATTTCATGTATTTGAAATCTAGCAAAACTATATCTACAGTATTATAAAGAATCGTTTATTAACAGAACTAGATGAAAACGTAAAATGACGAATAATTCTTAAGTCCCAACAGATATCATTGTGATATTTCAGAAGTGAATCAAAGTCGTCTTCTTTACTTCCTCAGTCAAATCCAACTGCCCCCCTCATATTTTTTTACCGCCTTTTCTACCTTCAATTTGGTTAGTTCCGCCCCAACACTTCCCAGAATCCTCGCATCATGTCAAACCCAGCGGCCATGATACTTCCCAGTGACGTCACCGTCTTCCACTTGCATCTCTGGGCCCCGCTATCGGAAATAAGTAGGAAGAAAATAGAATGCGTGGGGCTGCTTCTTATCTGAATCGTCTGCCACCCCTCCTCCAACCGCCGCCTTCCAAATCCCTAAGGGGATGGGGAGCATCTTCAAGGTGCACCAGGATTCCAGAAGAAGGCTGAATGATGTTGGGTGAAGTTGAGAAATGCCACATTTTCCCAATCTGAGGTTTTAGAGAGAAATCTCTGAAGACGCCTGAGGCGTGAATTCGAATTGTTTTTATTACACATTCCTTTTAAAGAGTGGTACTTTTTAATCTAGATAACTGTCTGTATAGATTTGCTCGCAATAGTTTGCAATGTCAGTCATCAGTCTGAAAAAAAAGTCTCTTTATGATTTGATAAAAGATAAATAAAATTGGAATACGTAGATTAAATAATTTATATTAAAGAGTGTTAGTAATTTTTAATCCACCTTGAAACTATTTTTAAATTGCAAACATTTCTCCCCAAAGGTTTCCAATTTTTTGAAAAAAGTTCCGAATAAATATAATTTACCATTTTATGATGTTTATTTTCCTTTAATTATCATTCTTCAATAAGTACATATATGCTTATTGAAGTATACATATAAATACATTTTCAAATTCGTTCGTATATTTAAAGATTAAATAAATTAAATAGTTTTAGGAAAACAATTTACGACTGTAACTTAATACTAATATAATTTTCGTGTAAATACAACATGAAAATAATATTAGCATTAAGTTACAGTATTATTAAATTTATAAGAGAAAGGGTACAGGTCTTATTATTAAGTTACAGTGTTATTAATTTTAAATAATATTAACATTAAGTTAGTTGTTTATTTCCCTTTATTAATAAGATACCTTCCGTTATATATTTATTTTATATAAATTTACCAGAAATTTCGTCACACTAAATACCATAATTTATATATATTCGTCTAAGAATAAAAATAAAAATATTTAATTCATACAAATAATCTAGCATAAATTTTATTATACTTGAAAATATATCAGATTTACATACAGTTTTGTTAAAAATAATATATTCGAAATGAACTCATAGTTATTCATTTAAATCGTGAATCATTGTGTTAATAGTTATGTAAAATCATAACAAAAATTACATTTGAGATTAATTCAAGTATATATAAGAAAAATCATAAAACGATCATTAATTAAATTTCTACATTTAAGTAATACTATTAAGGAGTAAGTTAATCGATAAAAATGATTATAGACAAAAGGATGCAAGTTTTTTTTAATTCAAAAAATTAATAATAAACGACTTAAAACTATATCTATCGCATAATAAAACATTTTTATTTATAACTAAGTTAAAATATTTGTAATTTTTGTTGTATTTATCCTAGGCATTTGCATGATACATGCATTGAGGTTTAATAATCATTAGTAAAATCTGTACAAACTATAGTTTGGGTTACATGACATTCAAAATACTAAAAAATAATTAATGTTGATGATGAAATAAATTTTTTATATTGGAAAAAGAATAAAAAAAGTCACTTTAAAATAATAAAATAAATTAAAATCGGAAAACAATCAATAAAACGTTATAATAATACTAAATTCAGTAACTAAAAATAAAAGCACTTAACAATCTTTATTCAACCACTCAATAGCTCATTTTAAAATTAAAGTAGACGAAATTCTAAAACTTAAAATAATGTTTTATTTAATTAATTTATTCATGCGTGTTTCACTGAAAATTTTTGATAACAAATAGAAGTAATTGTTCAAACATCTCATTAGTCTTACAAAATGATAAAATAAACAAATATGTTTTTGTAAAAAAAATATTAATATTAGCTATGTAATATAGATTAACTTACAGTATGAAACTGAAATTATTAGCATATTAACGTTTTTATTTTTGTTTGTTCTCTTCTTCAATTAATTAAATTGATTTTAACTTTTTATTATGAACGAAGAAAATAATTACTGTTACATTTTTATTTCAGATATATCTAAGTGTTCATCCAAGTCATCTTGATTAACTACCTATTAAAGGAAATGTATTAATAAAAGTAAGTAAATATTTATTCTTTTATAAATTAGTTAAACAATTCTATATTACTTAGGTCATTTAGAGTTATTAATTTTAGAATTTATATAATAACATCCTTTTGGTTGTTTTTATTATAGCATTTTATAAAGAACATCATGCTTTCAAAGCAGTAAAGTCAATCAGTTACATTTGAAAAAGGAAAATTTGCCTAAAGGTAATAAATTTTATTTTCATTATAGTTTTAAAATTTTTTCCAATACTTAATCAGATAGAGACAAGAAAAAAAAAAATTTATGCTTTTAAAAAATACGGTTATAATATAAATACTTTTAAGATACGTTCTACGTATGAAAATTTAAAAAAAAATGCGTTTATAATATTCATAATATTCTAAAAAAATATATAAACAATAATAAAATTTTTTCAATACATTAAAATTAAATTCAGTTTTTTAATTGTTTTGCTATTCTTTCTTGCATATTTAATAATAGTGTACAAAAAAAGTATAATATTATGATAGAAATTTTTATTTTGTAAAATATATTATTTATTAGCAAAAAATGTATTAGATAAAAACATGAATTATTTTGAAAAACAAATGGATGAGTTATATTCTATTATATGAATCCAAAGAAATGGGCTGAATATAATTCAAACAATTTATATTCAGTCTTTTCAATCAGTATAGTAATCATTATTAAAATGAATACTGTAATGAAAAATTAAATTAAATCGAAATAAAAATTAAAAGTAATTAACATTTAAATCAATAATAAACAATATAACAAAATCAATAATAAAAATATTTAATTATTTTCAAAATTAATCTTGAAATTATTATTAAAAATAGTTAATATTGGAATCATCATTAAAAATATTTAATATTAAAACCATTATTAAAATATTTAATATTGAAATCAATATTCAAAATAATTAATATTAAAATGAATAATAAAAAGTGTAACGAAATCATTATTAAATATAATTAATATTGAAACCAATATTAAAATAATATTTTTTATTGAAATAAATATTAAAATAATATTTATTATTGAAATCAGTATTAAAATAAAATTTATTATCGAAATCAATATTAAAATAATATTTATTATTGAACTCAATATTAAAATAATATTTAATATTGAAAATGAGAAATATTTTTCTATGATGAATTTTCTTTTCTTTTTATAAAATAGAATTTTGCTGACATTTTAAAATATTAGCTAAGATATTTCTACAAAATGGTTTTACCTTATATTAACTAATAATAAAATATGTATAGTATTGAAAGAAGAAAAAAATGCTTTAAGCTTCTTTTGCAGTATTAAAGTCCTGTTAAAACTTCTCTGTTAGAAAGTTCAGTGGTGATTCTTGATGGCAGGAAGGATTTTTTTTAAAGGGTTGACTATCACAATGGGTTACGTGAAAGTCGGCGCAAGGGTAAAACGAGCGGAAATGAGGGACCGAAAGGGGGAAGAGGGGAGGCCCACTTCCAGGGGCTCTAACGGAAAGGGGTAGATTTTTCAATGGTTACCCACTTTTTCTTTCTTTTTTGCATTTAAAAAAGGGGTGAATGAACGAGTAAAACCCAGGTGGTGATGGAGGGAAAGGGGTGCTCTCGTACCACATATCCTGCTTGGTACATGCAAGTTTTTAAAATTTTTTATGTAGGGCTTTGACTGAAAATTCAACTGAGCTAATTTTGTGTTTGAAACGAGTCTGATGTGAATTTTTTTAAAAAATAGCATTGGTTATTAAAAATTTAATGTTATTATTATAAAAAATCAAGATAAGATAATAAAAAAAAAGATAATAATAACATTTAATATATAATATAAATAATAAAAAATAAATTATGCATATTAGTTGAATGTTGTTGGTTTTTTTTTTTTCAATATTATAGGTGTATAACTAGCTTAAGATAACAATAGACAGGTGATATAGGTGTTCTATTTATTAATTGTAAAACAATTTTTAATCGATAGATATTAAAATATAATATTAATTTTTTTAAAATTCCAGTAGGTTTTCTCATGCTATTTAAAAAAAGTTGAAAACACTTTCCTGTAATCCTTAAAATTAAAACTTAAATGGAAAATATAGTTTATCCAAATTTTTATAGATTTTCAATGCAGAAAAAAGATATTCAACAGTAAAAATTTGTTATCATAAACTGATCTAATTAAAAAAACTTATTTTTTTATACTTTAATTGACTTTATTCAACATGATAATTACTTAAATGCTAAAAAGGTATAGAAAATATACAGTTGATTCGAATTTTAAGTGAATCTGTTTTTATACAGATTAATTAATAATTTTTCTTCCAAATACCACAATAACAAATAGAAAAACGTAAATTTAAAAATAAAATTTATTATGAACTTCAAATTTCCACTTATAAACATAATTTTTCAATTATTTTCTCAAAATATAATAATAATATATATATAGTTAACCTTTTTTTGTTATCATTTTTTTAGGCTACCACTTATCAAAATGTATAAGATAATTTATTTTACGTTTTTATATAAAATAATATAATAACAAAATAATATATTGAAATAAATAAGTAAAATCATTATATCAAAAACTAAAGTTTATTTTATAATGTTTCTATTTTTATACTTTTTATTCACATCTATATTGAAATCACTAAACAAAATTTACGTTAAAATCATATTCGTTCTTAAAAACGATAAGCCTATTTTGTAGGTACTAACTTAGTTAACCCGTGTTTGTTATATTAAGTATAGTATTACAAAAACAGGTTAACTAATATTGTTTAACTACTTTAATAGGTACAAAATAATAGTAGCAGTTAATTCGTTTTTGCCATCATTTTTTTAAGGCTACCACATATCAAAACGTATAAAATAATTTATTACAAATTTTTATTTCATGCAATATTGCATCATTTCAAAAAAACTTCAAAAATGTTTGCAATAACCGAAATAAAAATAATTATATTCGTTCTTAAAAAATATATGCCTATTTTGTAGATACTAACTTAGTTAACCAGTTTTTGCCATCATTTTCTAAGGCTATTACTTATCAAAACGTATAAAATAATTTATTAGACGTTTTTATTTCTTGCAGTATTGCATCATTTCAAAAAAAATTTCAAAACATTTGCATTAACCAAAATAAAAAATAAAAAAAAAACATTAAATCAATTACAAAATTTTTTCAAATTCATCTAAATTAAAAATTTGTTATTTTTCTCCCTTATATTGATTAAACAATTCCAAAACACCATAATACTAAATAAAAAAAATGCTTCTCTTCTTCCTCCAGTAGCTGATATTAGCCAGAAGTAACAACTACTAACTTAGTTAACCCGTTTTTGCTATCATTTTTTATGGTTACCACTTATCAATACGTATAAAATAATTTATTACACGTTTTAAGTTTAGTATTTATTTCATGCAATATTGCATCAATTCGAAAAAAAATTCAAAATTTTTTGCAATAACCGAAATATTAGGTTGGTACATAATTATCAGGCGTTTTTAAATGATGTTATCAGGCGTTCTTGAACACTATTTATTATGTAAAAGGAAACGACGAATATGAGCATGATTATCGACAAGCACTTTTATAACCTAAAAGTGGAAGGATATTTTCATTCACAAATTTATAAAATATTGTAAATTTTTATTAAAATATAGCAAGTCAAAGAAACGCCTGATAATTATGCCCAACCCAATAAAAAAGAAAAACTTAAAAAAAAATAATAATAACAATTAAAAATATTTTTTCAAATTCATCCATACTAGAAATTTGTTATTTTCACTTATATTCAGTAAACAATTCCAAAACACCATAATACTAAATAAAAAAATACTTCACTTCTTCCTCCAGTAGCTGATATTAGCCAAGAGAAGTAACAGCGTGTACATATTTTATAAATGTATTTTTCATGAGCTGAGCGTTCTAATGCGTATAAAAGGGCTTTAGGTGCGATATGCGACATTAAACACTCTTTTACTTGATTTTCTTATCCATACTTCTTCTATTGGGTCTAGGTAATATATTTGGCCAGGCAAAAGAGAAATTCCTGAATAATGAAGATAAGATTACTTTCGAATTGTAGTACTGAATGCATTTATTACTTTTTTATCGGGTGGTTCTTTGACGAAGAATGAATTTTTAATAGTCTTTAGCTACTGAATGTTAATAATGGCTTAACAGTGATCCTGTTGTTTACAGTTCAGTTTTTTAAAAGGGGTGATTTTTCACGAGATATTCGTACCTTATTAAACTGATATCTTACATGCATTTTTAAGTCACTTTTTTTTTTTTTGCCTGTTCGGATTTTCCTTTCGTGTTAAAGCATGTATAATATTAAAATCCTGTAAAGGAAAATGGAAGGGAAATGTATTTGAAAAGGAAAACGATCTTTAATATATTTTATGTTAAATAGTTTTATAATGATATTTTTTTTTCCATCTACTGAAAATATTTTATATTTAAATGGTTGTTTTATTGAATTTTGTAGTTTTAAAAGCGATTATTATTATTATTATTATTTATTTTATGCAATTAAGTTTAAAGGCTTTGAATTATTGTAAATTAATTGAACATAATTGCTAATTAACAATGTGATATATTAAATAAAATTATCAATGTGATAAGTACATCATTTAAGCAAAATTATTGAAAATTTTTTGTTTCTAAAATTATTTTATTTCAAATATATTATTAATGAGTGTTTCTAATATTAATCTAATTATAAAGTTACATTATTTTATTGAGTTAATTATCAATGTAATAATTACATCATTTAAGAAAAATTATTGAAATTTTTTGCTTCTAAAATTATTTTACTTCAAATAAATTATTAATGCGTGTCTCTAATATTATTCTAATTATTAAGCTATATTATCTTATAGTTAATTATCAATGTGTTAAGTAGATCATTTAAGAAAAATTATTGAAATTTTTCACTTCTAAAATTATTTTATTTCAAATAAATTATTAATGAGTGTTACTATTATGTCTAAATTCATAATTTGTTGATATATATTAATTAATAAAGTGATTAGTTTCATCGTTATTACTTCATTAATTCAAAGTATTATAGAACACTAGATTTCTTTCAATGATAATGCGTTAATTTAAGGAAAATTATACCCAAGAATTATTTTAAAATTTTATTTTATTTTTTTACTGCTGCTTTAATTTTGAAAAACATTATTATTTTTTTTTCTTGTACATTTATAGAAGAAAATATATACGGTAAGAAAAATGAAATATATTTCAGTGAATATAGTGATAATTTAGTTAATATAGTGAAAGTAAATTAAATTAAATGTAAGCTAATCTTCAAAAACGCAATTACAGAAATAAAAAATAAATTACGATTTCTTATTAAACATTTTGCAAATAATAAACTTGTATAAGAGCAATCTTCAACATTTAAAGATTTTCAAAAGCCTCATAATCTTTGGATCTTTGGATCATTCTCAGATTGAAAAATATTTATTTAGAGAAATTTAAATTCCAACTTGTAAAAAACTGGTGAGGAATTCAAAATATTAAAGATATTTTTTCCCTAACGTGAAAAGAATTACTTTATAAAAATTATCACTATGTAATCTTGCCAGTGTCTTTGAATAATCCTAAAATCCCAAAAGAATGATTGGTGATTTGATTATGAGCTGACAAATCTCAGTTAGACAATAATTTGTCAGTCTAACTGCCTAATAAAAAAAAATTGAAATTTAATATATTTTCCCATTTTTTTTTACCATTGTACTTAATAAAGTTAATTAAAAATACAAAAGTTTCCCATTATATATTTTTTTTGTTTTCAATCAAACAAGCTAATTTAAAATTAAATTATTTTTTATGAATAACATTCATTATAGGTATACAATTCATATTTCTAAAATCTAAAAAAATAATAATAATTAAAACTGTGTTCAAAAGGAGCATAAATTTCTATTATGTTGTTAATGAATGCAATTTATAAACCACACACGTTCCATTTACTATCCAACTTTTCAAAGACGAGCATGGCAAGAAATTTGTCCTCCAAAGCATCATTTAAAAACGGGAAGTCTGTCGAAGAATGTCCTCGACTTCAAAGAAATTTGAAGAAAACTTTTTTTTGCAGCACGCAGCTGTTTGAAGTTTTCTAACCCTTTTATATCAAGCCATACTTTTGTTTACAGCACTATTGGTAAAATAAATGCAAACGAAGCTATCGTAAAATATCTTGAAAAAGTGAGAGCTGCAGTAAAGATGTGTTTTACGTCTTCCAGGGACGCATAAAACGGAGACCCAAAAAAGAAAAAAGGCATAAAATCTTCGAAAGACTAGAATAGGAATGACTGTAGTTTTATGAAAGCAGAATTAGCATAGTTAAAACATCCATAGATGGAAAAGAGAGAGGCTCTGAGCACTGATTTTGCAAATCGCTGTGAAAAAGGGACAAAAAATTTAATATTTTCCTTGAATTTTTATGGTAAAATTGGTTTAATGAAGTAACTTTGAATGATATATTTATTTATGTTACTTAGAGTTTTCCGTTTCTTTGAAAACTGGATTCAGTTAAGGAAATTTTACTGTAGTTTTATAAGTAAGAGTTGAATAAATTGGATTTGGAGATTTTTAATTTACTGTAAGTAGTTATGAATGATAGTTTTGGCTGCTTTATGTTCTTAAATTGATTTTTCTACTAATGAGTAAGGTTATACAAAACAATAAAAGCATTTATTATTTTAATTGAAATTTAAAAAGGATATTTAATATTTTCCCAAAATGAATTTCGAGTGAAAAATTTTGAAATGTTTTTCGAAGATACATTCTCATTCTTTGCTTTAATTTTCTTTTTAGCTTCACAAAGAACTTCATAAAAATCTGGGTTTTTTTAGTATTGTTATAAAATGTCAATGTTTGAATATTGATTGTTAAATAACTTCTAATTGAGTAAGTATTTTAGTAATCGAAAACAATTTGCTAAATGATAATTTTTTGGAAAGCAAAAAATCAATTTAAAATAAAAGTAAAAAACATAATTAGAACACCTTAGGTAGCTACCAAGTTTAAATGAAAATTGAAAAAAACAATAATTTTTAGTCCCAGGAAAAACAAAACAAAAAATTGAAATATTTGTTGTTTAAAAATTTTATTCAGCTTATAGATATATATCATAGATTAAAAATAAAACAATTGCTAAATTACTAAACTAATTACCATAATAATTGGAATTTAAAAAGGGTATTAATTTTTTCGCAAAATGAATTTTGAACGAAAATGTTTTTTTTTTTTTTTTTTTTCTAAGATATATTGTCATTCATTGCTTTAATTTTTTCTTTAACTTCACACAGAACTCCTTAAAAAAATCTGCTTTTTGAATATTTATTGTAAAGTAACTTCATAAATGAAGATTTAAATAAATATTCTAGTAATCGAAAACAAAGTTAAAAGATAATTTTCCGGAAAAAAAGAAAATAAATTTAAAATAAAAGTAAAAAACATAATTAGAACACTTTAGGTAGTATCCAAGTTTAAATAAAAATTGAAAAAACAACAATTTTTAGTATGAGCAAAAGCAACAACAAAAAATTAAAATGTTTGGTGCTTAAAAATTTTATTCAGTTTATAGATATATATCATGTATTAAAAATAAAATAATTATTAAATAACGAAATAACATTCTACTGGTTTAGATAAAGTTTGCACTTTTCAAAGAGAAAATTATAAAACTCGAATTAATTAAAGCTTTTTTTTATAGTAATATATTTGTTTCGTTGCTATTATAAATGTTTGTTTAAATTTATATTTCTCAAATTTTACATGCTATTTTTAAAGAAGGATCATATTACAAAAAAATAAATAAATAAATAAATAAAATTAATTTTTTTAAAAATTAAAAATAAAAAACCAAATTGATCAACTTTTGAATGAACACAGCAAACTGTATTTATCATGAATTATTAAACAATATTTATTACCAATAATTGCTAATAATTATTCATGGCTGGTGAAAAATTTTCGATTGTAATTAAAAACATTCAATATTTTTATTTCATTACCAAAAAAAAATATTTATAACATTTTTTTTTAAGTATTTAACTATCATATCTCAAGTTAAAACAAAATATTTAGAAAAAAAACTACAATTTTCTTAATATTTGGTATATTTCTAAGCCAAAATTTCTGATTATATATCAGATGAAAACTTTTTAGCTAATCATCTACTTTATTAATAATTCATGCCATTTAAAAGTTGGATTATTTTATTCATTGCAATTAGCAATAATTTATTGCTGATTATTATTCTAAGTGTTTTAGCACTGAATTTAAACATATGACACATAATGAAATATGATCAAATGCAAACACATATAAATTAAAGGAAATGAAATTACAGTGTGACATTTAATGTTGAAAATGAACTAGACAGGAAAGAGGTGTCAAAATTTTCTCTTTTTTAAGGGCAGCTGCAAATATTAGATAATCCTTGATTTAAATGATTATGTATTTAGAGGTTTGCACCTTTTATTAAAATTTATTTTTTCATTTTCTCATTAATTCAAAATGTGCATTTAAAGTAGATTGCATTTTAACGTTTCAAACTATATGTGTTATTTTCTCTAGATATATTTTGCAATTCTACAGTTTATTTGGAGTTTATCTAAAAAATGTCGCGTATATTATTTTATTGCTATAGTAATTCTAATATAATAATGTGCTGAAGCCGGTTTTGGATTGAAAACAATTAGGTAAATTATGCTATTAAAGTGTTTTATTCTTCGGATAATTATTGTAATGGATTAAAAAATAACACACGATGTATTTTTATTAGTTTTAATATTGATATTATAAGATATTATTTCAATTTTCACGCTACAAAATGAACTCTAACTGCAGATTTGGTCAAGTCAAAATAGTTATTTTTTCCTGTTAAATGTTTAAAGGAATTATTTATACAATAAATCAAAGTTAAATATAAAATTAAACTTTTTGTTATTACTAAATTAAAAGAGTACAAATTAAAACTTTAATTAACAATTTAATAATAACTTTCTGTTAAATAATTGCTATTATTTTTATATTAGAGTTGAACTATATACGATGAGAATTTAAACTGTTTAAAAACAGCTTAGTAAAAAAACTACTTAGTAAATTCATAAGTGTACACGCACATCTTAATAAAAATTAGCTTATAACTTTGATTAAGCTGTGTGTGTAAGATTATGAATCTACTAAGTAGCGATCAACCTCTACATATATTGAAAAAAAATATGAAATTATATCCATATTATGCAAAGCAAATAGTGTTACAAAATGCTAGAAAAACTTGATTCCTATAAATTATTCGTATTTGATTTGTACTTCTAACTAAAATCATCTCAAAATGAGATACAGTTGGAGCAAGTAAAAATAAGACTAAAAAGATAAAGAATAAACTCCAAAGTAAAGAATAAATTTTATCAATCACATAAATGATTCCCTTTTATCTATTCAAATTTGATTGAAATCCTGAAAGCTTTAAAATTGTGCGAATTTAGGCGTATAAAATATTTATTTATCTAACAAATTTATTCCACAAAACGTTGCATCTGTTCATAATTTCATAAAAACTACAGTCAGGTTTCTTTTATTGCATTGTTTTGACGAATGCATAATTTGGATGCTTCAAGAGAACTACCACTTTACCATCTTTGTTTAAATTGGTTTTATACCAAAAAAAAAAAAAGTCATATTTCTCTTAAAAACAAGTTAACACCATTTACGGGCTACAACTTTTTACTACAACTATAAATACTTTTAGAGAAATTTCGTCACGATTGTGATTCAAAAATCTCATTTTGAAAAAAGTGTACAGAGAAAAACGGTAACAGAGAACGCTAAGCGTATTCTAAATTAATTCGAGTTTTTCGCAAATGGGGCTTCTATTGAGGCAACGGTTGTGTATAAGTAGTTTGCTTTCTCACAAAAAAAGATGTATATCAAAACAGTGTCCCCCTTTAAAAAAATGAGAAAAAAAGGCAAGAGCAAAAGGAGTTTTTCTTAAAATGCCCCCCCAAAAGCGTATTGTCCGCACTCTAGAGGTTTCGCGCATGATTTTATTTGCATAACCCCTTTGGAGTATGAAATGGAAAAAAAACCAACCAAAAAATGCAAGCATACATGCAATGTTTCCCTTGTAGCAAAAAGAGCGTCAACGTTAAATTGAATTTTCACCCTATTTTACTCCAGTGAGGCGCGTTTATCAAACCAGCACGCCAAGTCAAGTTGTTTATTTAAGTTATTTTGTGCGACAGGAGTGGCAACAGTTTTCGCAAGTAAAATTCGTCGTCGCAAATGAGCTTACAGAGAAAATGGAGGGAACGTGGAGTAAGATGGTTAACTCGAGTAATACATTACCATCTAAAAGAATAGGGGAAAACAAATATTATGAAACGTATCACTCTGTCAGTAACCTGTTTTACACTTGCTTGCACGTAATCCTTTTATTTACAGGTAGTTCACAATAATGCAATAATCTATGAGCAATATGCCTATCGATGTGGTATATTGCGACTTGAAAACTAAAGAAGTAAATCAATTCTTAGAGATTCGCATCAGCGTCGTAGCTCTAAAAGATATTCCGTTGAATTTTCTTCCAAAAGATATTCTATAGCAAGAATTAAAATACTAACTGATAAATTAATCAGAAAAAAATGTGCCTTTCTAATGATTTATAAAAAAATTGTTCTAAAAAAATTTTTTTTTTAAATATTTTTCTATAAATTTTATATTCTTAGTGATGTTTTTCAATTGACTCACTTTTTCACATAGAAAAACGGAAGAACCATAAGAGTGGCATTACATTTTAATGCATTATAAAATAAAATTTGCAATAAATTAAAAAGAAATAATTTGATTATGTAATGATGTTGCGTATAGAAATCATCTGATTTCTTACTTATCATTTATCGATATGCCAATTTCTCTATTTTTTATAAAAGCAAACATTTTCATTACAATGTTAAAAAACGTGATTTTTTTTTCCTAAAATCTCTTTACTGCTAAAGTGTAGTTTTCATAAATATGAAAAAAAAACTTTTTAAAATTTCTTTCATTAAAATGGAACATTCCAAGTAAGTTTTAATGAATTAAAAATAGAGCCATATTGCGAATCAACTATATCACGGTTTATATAAAAATATATTCTTCATTCCTAAAAGATATCGCTAATTTGTTAGTAAGTTCTTTCATCTATATATAAGCATTTCGTCTATATACTGAACGTTAATGCTGTCTCTTGCGACGATATACTGATCAATGACCAAATAACTGAAGCCTGAGGGCCGACTAGCACTGTGGCTTTCAGTGCCACAGGTTTCGGATTCGAGTTCCAGCTGTGCCATGGATGTTTTTAGTGGTTCGAAATCTATTTTATACCATAGATCCTGGTCTAGTTTGAATGTAGGGAGTAGAGCTTATAACTCTATCCAGTAAAAAGAAATCATCTCCTGTCTCGAAATCTGCCAGCAAGCAGATGACCTTGGGGCTGTTTCTCCAATGAAGAAGAAAACCAAATAAATATTTCTCCAAACACATGCACTGAACTCACTAAATCTGCCTGTTTTATGGATATAACAGGTATAATAGTGCATTCCTGGCTCTCGCTAGGCTAAAATCTTCTTCTTGAAACCCCCCTTGTCATATATCATGTCATATTATTATTATGTACATATACTGCATAAATTTTATGACTATTTACTTCTTTTTTGACGGTGTAATATCAATTTTTCCATCATTTAATTAATTTTAGAAAGCATTTTATATGCGTAAATCAATATTAAACTACTGTTTAACCTCAAATACATAAAATAGTAGATAAGTGCAAAAATAACGAATATATGATTTCATCCAACTAGTTATAATTTATAAACGAAAAAGGCCTGTGCTTTTTTCTGTCTATCTTAATATTAAAAATTTCCTCTCTGATTTTTATAACTTATTTTATAATATAATGCGAAAAAGTAATTGCATAAAATTTTATAAGTGTATAGATTCTTACATAATGTACATGAATATATCTGAAAATTTTTCTTTTTCAATATCGTCATTTCAAAGCAAGTTAATATAAAATAAAAATTATATTCTTTATGATAACTGATATTTTTTATTGTAGAAGAACCTTTTAAAATAAAAATAATAATATAAATTATATAAATCTAGTGCACGAAAAATACATTTTATTTTTCAATCATTGCATTTTATACTAAATGAATAAATATTGTAGAAAAAATTGTTGGAGTAAATATTGTTAGGAATATTATCCAGGGATAAATGGAATGTTTGTTATTAGCATAAAATCTTAAAATAAATTTGTCCTTCTAATTTATTTATTTTATAGTTATTCGACTTTAATATTCAGTTTTAAAATTACCATTTTGCATTAAAAATTTTGCTAGGATAATTTATAGAGTTTTTCAAATATTATTGTATACGTATCTAAAAGATTACTATTTTTTTTTCTTTTGAAGCATTGTATATAAAAAGCACAAAATTTAAATTTTGTTTATTTTTAAAGTAAGTATAAATAAAAGAAATTGTATAATGTAAGATAATAATGTATTTTATTTCTGTAAAATATTATTTTAAGAAATTTCATTTCAAAATTATATAACGAAGATGATTTTTGTTTGAATTTTTATTTTAAGTAATATTTTTTTCTCATAAATTGTTCTGAGATTACATTGGTTGGACAAATTTAAAAAGAATGTATATATAAAATTTATTTTTAATTATTTATTTCAGTTTGAAAATTAAATAAAAAATGAACTATAAATTATATAATTTCAGCCTATTTATGCATTATAAATACATTTTTCATTACTACCTTACATAAAAAAATCAAATTTAAAAATGATCTAAAATTTATTAGCTTATAAATTTTAATGGAAATAGTTTTGCTTATAATGTCTATTGTTAAATATCTTTAAAATGTCAGAAATAACGTATGATTATTGTAAAACCTGTATAAATATAAATTCATGTGTTTGTTTTTTGTTTTCAGGACATTTTGTTTCAGAAATTCTGAAAAGAAAGATTCCATCATTTTCGAAACTAAAAGCAAGAAATGGCAACATGGTCTGATTCCAAACGATAAATAAACACCTGGTGTTTAGTTCCTAACAGGATACGAAGTATCCAATAAAGATGTATTTTTGTAAAATGACTCATTTATTTGCAAAATATGCCCATTTTACTCGTTTTAAATAGAGAATTATTAAATTTAAATAAAAAAAAAATAATTTACACAATGCCATTAACTACCTAATGAGGAAAAACTGCAGTATTTTTACATGAATATATTTGATTAATATTAGATAAGATATCGAGATATCACATGTCGTGATTGCTTATAAAAATAATTCAAACTTTAAATTAAGTAGAATTTAAAAATATACCAAAGCTATGCTTCTAAGTAGGTGACATATTTTATGAATTCCTATTTTTTTTTTCAATTGCATGATACATAATAAATTTAAATAACTTATATAAATTATAATAATGGAGGAGCAACTTATATAAATTGTAATAATGGATGAAAATAAATGATTAAAAAACAAGAATAAATAATAATCCAAACGTTTTTGTATAATTAAATTATATTTAAATGAATGGACATTAATAAAAGAATTATCATGAATCTGAATATACTAACAATTATTTTTTCCCTTCAATTAAAATAAATTCTCGCTTTAAAATTTTTTGCAGAATTTAATTAGTTTCGTTTTTCAATCGGTTATATATTAAGATAATAGTGTTACATACCAATCTGCAGTTCTAAATTACAAATTGCATTTAGTATTAAATAATTGTACTACTTTTGTATCATAATTTATTATTCCTTTATATTAGGTGATTTAAAAAAAACCTTGTGTAATTAAAGTTTATCAGTTTAAATATAATTTTAGTTTTCTCTGGTGAAAAGATATTGCACCCATTCATTATTCAAAGAAAAATGTCCGAAAATTAATAATTAATTTTAAACAGTTTTTAAGTTAAAAGTTTCAAAAATTAAAATTAGTGTTTAATGTATAACATTCTTTAATATAAAATATAATAAGCCAAAATTTTACAATACAAAATTTAATTCTACTGATTATATAAAATAGCAGATATTGGAATGTTTTTTTTTATTTTCAAATAGTGTGTGGCAAATAAAATTTATGATAAAATAAACGTATGTGCATCTAAAAAACCTAAGTAAAATCAGCTGATAAAGGTTAATAACATACGAAGGTATTGATGGAAAATTAATATTTATTATCAAGTAATTACAAGAATTGTAAAAGAAAACAGGTCTTAAAATACAACTATCATGTTTTATTTCACATTCCAAAATACAGGTAATGTAGGCAAATTAAAAAAAATAATAATATTATTAAAAATATATCTGTATTCCTTTAGAAAGAAACTAAGTGATATTAGTTTATATTCAATCAATTTTGTACAGTCTATTAAAACTAATATTAATTTTTTATATTGGCAAAATTTGTTTAACCATTTCCAATAATTAGAATTTTTGAAATTACAGTAATATTTTTATTATGAAATATTGATTGGAATATCATAATTATAAATACAGTATAATAAAGAATTATACGAAAATTTAATATTTTAATCCAAAAAAAAGTTAACTGCAAAAGTTATTTATATATTTTAAATGTTTTAGAACATTATAAAATAGAAGTTAAAATAAAATCAGATGTTAACAAGAATATAAGAATATAATAAAAATCGGATGGTTACAAGAATATAATAAAATCAGATGTTAATAAGAATGAAAGAACATAATGAAGTCAGATGTTAACAAGAATATAAGAATATAATAAAATCAGATGTTAATAAGAATAAAAGAATGTAAAAAATTCAGAGGTTAACAAGAATATAATAAAATCAGATTTTAACAAGAATATAAGAATATAATAAAATCAGATGTTAACAAGAATATAAGAATGTAATAAAATCAGATTTTAACAGGAATATAGTAAAATCAGGTGGTTATAAGAATATAATAAAATCAGATATTAACAAGAATATAAAATCAGATGTTAACATTTTCAATGTGTTAAGAAATTTGTTATGTAAAAAATATGTTATTAACAAGAGAAAGGAAAAAAAAATCAAGCATATCTTAACACATAAATAATGATTAAATCAAATTGAATTTGAAAATCTTTTTATAAGAGACTCGATTACTAATAAATATAATTTATATTCGTACCCATTCTTCTGAACTTTGCTTTGAAAAAACAAATATAATTGAAAGTACACATAGATCATAATAATAGAAAACTCTGTATTCGAAAGTAATATTATTACGAAAATATGATTTCGAATTTTCATCACACAGCTATGCTTCCGAATATTGAACAGGTGATGCAGGTTTCAACTCATAATAAATTTTTTTTTGTTCGATTTTTGGAACAAAATGATAAAAAAGAACAACCCTACTAATCTTTCGAGCATGCTTGTATCGAAAAGCTTTTCGTTCCCATTCTTTTGACTTAACGTTATTATTTTCGGCAAGAGCTTTATTGTTTTTGTTTATATTTCATTCGAATTGTCTTTTGTAGAATTAATGAAAATGATATATATAAAAAAAGAAAGAGATATGGAACTAGGAGTTGATCCTCTCCGTCTTATTTTGAAAAGAACAAAAAAATAATAAAGAGAGAGAAATAGATATTATCAAATTTTATTCTTTATACAAAGATGCAAACAGAATTCGAAATAAAAAAAAGATTATTTTAATCTTATAATGGCAAAATATATACATTGACAGGAGTTGGACTTTTTTAAAAGTAATATATAATAATCCATATCTAAAACTAGAAATTCATAATAATATGTAAGCTTGATAAATTCTTTAAAATTTTAAATCGTTGATATATTCCACGAAATTATGAATAATAAAAGTAATGTAATTTTAAATTAAATATATAATTTGCAATCAGTCATGTTATCATTTAGAAATAATAAGTTTAAAAGTTGCTTCGGTATTAAAGATCTTAATCAAATATTTTTATTTATAGAAATTTATTGAATAAAGCTTACACATTAATATTATAAAGTATTTGGTATAATTGATTCTGTTTAAAGCTTAGTCAAAATATAACAGAAATGAGAAACAGCTTTAATATAAGTTGAATTAAACGTTCAGATGAATTATTAATTTATTTTTAATCTTGCCAAATCTAATTTGTAGTTGTCCATTTAATCGGATCAGATAACAAGGCATTTTTAGAATATGTTCTTCAATTGGAAAAAATGCCATGTTTCACTTTTAATAACCTGGAAATTATCTGATACTTCATAAAGCAGCTGAAAGTTAACAGTTGACAAGGTGCTGATATTTTATTATAGTGGTTTTTCTCGAATGATTGGTTTGGTTCCTGATACTTCTTAGCATCCTTTAGCATTGTTTCTATGCATGATGCAGCTTTTTGCAGAATAGGATTCTTTCTGAATATATATATATAATATATATATATATATATATTCAGAAAGAATCCTATTCTGCAAAAAGCTGCGAGTTTAAATAGTAAACCAAGTGGATTTCAGGAATTTGAAAAGTCATGAGCTTTTCACTTATGAAAAACAACAATTAAGATGTTTAAAGAATTGAAGAAAATCTCAGGAAACGGCAGATAAGCAGAAATCTACGTTTATTAGCAAGGAGAGTTCAAATATCTGCCATTAGGGCCAACGAAATTATATACACATCCCTAAATATGTCTGGGTAATATTTTGGAGGGGTGAGAGCTATAGAGAAGCTATAAATTACAGAAGTATAGAAGTTACAAATGGTTATTACCAGAAAATGAGAAACTAAGTGTAATAGTGGTTAGTACAGCAACTGTACACACAGAAAGAGAGAGAGGGAGATGCAACATAGACTTTAAATATTATCTATTAATGGAAACCTTATTTCCCTCAAAATATGAAATATTTTAGTAATTCTATAATCAATAAAATGTCCGATATTACAACGTTAGAAGATAAAATACCGAGAGATTTAAAATTTTCATTTTGAAAGAGAACCTACTATTCATAATGTGATACGATATCCATTTCAAAGTCTGAATACAAAATATCTATTCACATTTGGCAATTTAAATATTGGCAGAATACGATATTATTGCATTTGACATTCAATGCCTAACTTTTTTAGTACCTATGCGAAGAATTTATATTTTACAAGAATGTAATATATAGTTAATAAGATATTTAAAATTTTTGTTTTAATAGAAAATACAAAATGATAACAAGATTTATTTAAACTGAAAAATAAAATTGTTTGAATAAACCACATTCTTACAATAAGTAAATACAATTAAGCTGAAAAGGTTTTTCTATGTAATTTATAAGGCATCTAATGAGGAGTTTTATAGTATTTGCTAATGAAAACATCTGAATCATACTTTCTAATAAGAAGTTAGTTATATTTTAATGCTCAAAACCTTTCTATTAATATTTATATTATTTTTAAATCCTTATTACAAAGGTCTTTTCCAGAAATGTTTAAATCAAAAAAAAAATTTAATTCAAAATGTATATATATAATGAAAGACCATAAATGAAAAATGCAAGGAAGTTAATTATTGGAATACTCTTTAAATACTATTAAAATCTTAATGAAATCTTAATAGTTAATGATATACATTTTGTACATTGTGTTACAATTAAATACTAATATATTATATAATACAAAAACATTTGGTTAAATATTTCAGGAATTAATATTTTCATCTTACAATTAATAAAAATTAAAGATAAAGTTGTCAAGTTGTTGTAATGCTATGTAGATATGGACAAATGGAAGGAGATAGTTATCTTGTCATACAGTTTTATAATACAATACAGTCTTGACAATACAGTTTTATTAGAAACGTATATCCAATTATCCTATTCCAAACTTCAAACTCCCAATAATTAGCACAAGATATATTTACATAAAGGATTACACAAGTGAAAATAAATGGCAAAGAATAATAAAAAATTTTTATTTCATTCTAATAAAGTGAGCAGATTGAGGATTTCATAGCTTTCATTATATTATCAGATTATAAAATTATTTCAAAACGTTCATTAAGTTATTTATATAAATTATATTTTTTATCTCAATTTATTGGATAACCTTGAAAAGCTGAAATCAATATTTAAAATGATTTCTTTATAAATTATATAATAATATTAAACCTTTAAATTTGAAAAAAAAATATTGTGATATCTATACAGTTTCTAACAGAATAATGTATGAAAAGGTATTATAAATTGAAGATCAAATTATGCTATTATTAATACATATTCTTCATGTTTTAAATGTACGATTTCTAAATTCAGGACATATTAATGAGAATATTAACAACAATCTACCGAGCATATTGAAGAAAAACATGTTTACAACTATTGGACTCAAAATTCTATGAATTTAAAAATAATTGAATACAAACCAATTTATTAATGAATTAAATATGTAACAGCAATAATACCATAAAATAACACCATAATACCATAAAATAACACCATAATACCATAATAATAATAAAAATACAGTAAGTCAGAAATGTTGAGTAAAGAAGAACTTAAAAATTTTACGTAATTCATTTATATAATCTAATTTGCAAATATAATGCATGAACATAGAATAAAGAAGCATAGAAACATGGACATAAATAACGGCGAGGCCGAATCTAGTAAATCTGTGTTTTCACTATGTTCTTAATGGTGTATTTCATAAAACTAAGTTTCCTCAAATTATTTTAAATGATATTAAGTATTTTGAATATGCATTAGCAAATATCTTTTTTTAAAAAAAAAAGGTTTCTTAAAAATAAAGATAAAAATATTTGCTAATGTAAATTGCCAATGTCATTTAGAACAAAATATGGCATTAAATTAACCATGATTTATTTTAATTTTCAGTAATCCATGATGTTTGATACTTCATTAACATTCTGTGCTAATACTTGAAATAGTTGTGCATTAGTTTTTTGAAAGAACTGAATATATTCTAATTTGTAGTGAATACTCTTATATCAACTAAATAATGACCTTGAGAAGGAAATGGATGTTTAAAATACCTTCTCTGCCATTTATTCGGTAATGTTAAGTCTTTAAAATTGAAAAATTATAATACTTTTTTACTTTTTAACAAAGTTATTACTAATGTAAAAGGAAATGTCAATAAACTAGCAATAAATTTGTATTAAAATATATTATGCTGCGTATATTTCTTATTAAATTATATCCTTATACGATTCTTCAGCCTACAGTTAGCATTCTGGTTTCAATTTCACTGATAACTTCAGGAAATCTATGTTGCATATTGATCTGAGGACAAATCTAGATGAAAAGCAATTTATGTCTGTGTTATTGTTATCATCTTTTGTGTTATGTTTGTGTACTAAATCAATCTGGTATTTTAATTTACACTGATACTTCAATTTAAAATTATATATTTATATGATGAAATATATTTATATATTATGTATTCGTAAACAAGTTACCTTTTTACTAATCTATAACGTATCATTTAACTATAAGTTTTTTTACATTATGGATTATTTAATTTCACTGCTAGAGTTAAACCTATTGTGATACATCAAACTAATAAAAAAATTGATATGTAAACACCCTATTGAATTTATAAATATATAGAGTTCTTATAAAATTATCTTAACAGTTATTGACAAGATTACATTATTTTTTAGGTTATTATTATAGTTTGATTGATATTATGTATTTCAAAGATGATGAGTATACAAACCATTATTCCATTATTAATACATATAATTACATTTTAAGTTTAAAATGTCAATTAAAAATATTTAAAAATCTACAACAGTAATATTCATTTTTTTAAAGTTTTATTTTGGAAATCTACCATTTTTTTGTTTTTGTTTTATATCAAGAATCGCGTTTTCATTTTATATAAACATAATAGGCGAAATTTGTATTTACTCATTACTTATGTAGTAAAACATAATCTCAGATTGTTAAATATATTGTATGAAATAATACAACAAATTAAAGTAATTGAAATTAATTGCATATTTGTTGATACAAAATTAAAAAATACTTATCGAAAAGAATATTGACTAATTACATTGATATTTTTAATAATTGCTTTGTAGATTTAATGAACTTTTGTCATTTACAAATTTCTATCTATTATAAAATTTCACAAAATTTCCAAGTACCTAGGCATAGTTAATATGATTATTTATATAATTTATTGTAAGATTTCTATGGAAAAGTAAATATACATAAATAAATGATGACATAAAGATTTATTTCATCGTTCTTTTTTGACATATCTTTTAATATTTCTTATTAGAATATAATCAATATAGTTGTAAAAATGGCTGAAAGTACTACTGTGCCCAAAAAGTAAGACAAATTATTTGTTTTTTTCAAAAACTCTTTATTTATTCGTCCAAATTTATTTCATCGCCTTCAAAGTAATCCCCTTCGGGCACAATGCACGTATGTCAACTTTTTTTCCAATCCTCAATGCATGCTAAAAAGACATCGGCAGGGATGGCTTTCAAAGCGCGCGCCGCACGGTATGAATACGGTGGTTGTGGAACGATATGGGTTTCATTTTTGGCGAAAAAGTCACACAGAATCAATGTAGTGTGAGCTGGCGCATTCAGTGTTTTCGGTACCAATCGAGATTTGACACGTCTGAGGCCCAAAATGGAATTGCCTGATACTTTTGAAATTCCAACATCAGCAGCAAGGTCTCTAATTGTAAATCGATGGTTTGAAAGCACCAAATCTTTAATTTTTTTGACGTGAGCTTCGTCGGTTGAGGTTGGTGGTCGACCAGAGCGCTCTTCATCTTCAACACGTTTTCTGCCTTCTTTGAACTGTTTATACCACTTGTAAACATTTCTTTCCGATATAGGAACGCTCACTGAATACTTTCTGCAACATTCTATACGTTTCCGCAAACAAAATTTAATGCAAGTTCTTTGCTCAATTAATTCAGACATTTCAAAAATCGCCGGAATCAGTTTTAGCGTCTCACAAAGCCAAGCGTAACTCAAACATTAATGAATATTTTAACGTCAAATTTCCCACAGATTTCAAGGACAGTGTCAGCAATCTAAAAAAGAAAAAATACAGAAATTCCATAAGCCTCGGGAATTTTAAATTGAAAATTGGTCTTACTTTTTGGACACAACAGTATTTTGGAGATCTATCATATTTTTATTTTATATCAAGAATCCCGTTTGCATTTTATGTGAAAATAATAGGCGAATGTTTATTGCTTATGTAATTAAAAATAATCTCAGGTTGTTAAATATATTGTAAAAAAATAATACAACAAATTAAAGTCATTGAATTAATTACATATTTGTGGATATAAATTTTGAAAATTGAATTATCGAAAAGAATATTGACTAATTACCTTGATATTTATAATAATTGCTTTCTACATATTAAACCTATGCCATTTAAAAATTTCCAAGTACCTAGGCATAGTTAATATGGTTATTTATATAATTTATTGTAAGATTTCTATGGAAAATGAAATGTACATAAATAAATGATGATATAAGGATTTGTTTTATCCTTCTTTTTCGACATATCCTTTGATATTTCTCACTCAGAATATAGTCAATATAGTAGTAGAAATGGCTGAAAGGATAAAAAAAAATACTATCCCTTGATATACAAATGTCATAATAACGTCGAGTCTGCATGAAATCGATTCGAACGTTAACTCATAAGGTTCGAAATATCTTCTATGTAGACAGTGTTTTTGTGAACTACATCGTCTGGAGCTGAAAAACTAATGCTCTAGGGTAGAGCCGTGCTGAATATTTTTGGTTGTTCTTTATTGATTCCTCATTCGCATTCAGGGGAATAAATTTTAGAATTTGATGTGAGGTGTATTGGGATAAAATTTTGCTCCACAAAGAAAACTATTTCATATTTCATTGCAAAAAGATTTTTTTTTTCTGTTTAATTTGAAAAAATATATATTTTTCAAGATCTTGAATATACAAACATGACGAATTCTTTATGTTTACTGAAAAAGGTTTTTCATGCATGCAGATATTTCCTAATGTATTGATTTTAGATAAATGTGGAAAATAACTGTATATTAAGAGATATCATAATAATGTCACAGATATATTAGTTTTTTTATTTATAAATAGAAATAAAATGGGATAAAAATAATAAATAATCTAATAACTTTGTAAGACTTTCCTGTTTTGATGATTCATGCAAGATGGTAGTGATTAAATTTTAAGAAAAATAATGTTTTATTTTTTTAAATAGAACTCAAATGAGTGTCTGTATAAAATAGATAAATAAAATTTCAGATTTATGGAAATGACGCAACATAAACATATTCTGGCAATCGTGTAATAATAATAATATTAGAAAAATATTTAATACACAACTTTCTGATTTAGTATCAGCTAGCAGTTGCGAAAAATATTATCCAGTAATGAATCTAATAAATATTTGTAAGTTTTATTTAGAAAAAGTAATTCTTGAGATTGTAAAATTCAATTCAGAAAGAATCCAAGAGAAAAAGTTTACCTTAAACTATCTTATCATAATCGAACATTTCATATATCTACGCAATTAGAACAGTTATATTACAGAAAATTTTTACCTAATATACATCTGAAACTTCATCATACAAATACAACTAAAAGAAGACAAATAAATAAACGAAATAGAAGTTATATCTGTTTACAAATAAAACAGATAAAAACCAAGTAGTAAATAAATGAATGATGAAAATAAAGCCATTAGTCATCAGAAATTTTAGCGTTTCATTAATCATTAAGTGTTTAACTTCTTCAAGTATACAGACATATAAGGTTATATTTAATGTTTTAAAGTAGTTATTTTGACAGAAAAATATACTCAGTTAAAAATTCGTTGCATGTCCGCACTGAATGTATTTAAAGCGGACATTCATAAATCTTCCAAGGTATGGTAACAAGAATTGAATAAGATGAAATTGCTACATGTGTGGAAAATGTAAAGCACGATATATCCTGTATGTATAAAAATTTTCGACTGTCAGTCAAGTGGTATTTTAAAATCTAAAAGTGAATTATTTAAATTTTGTAATGCCCTTGCCAAGATTTTAATGATTCAATACAAAATTAAATGAAGGCAATAAAAATTATGAATACATTTCCATATAAAATTCATTGTAATTCTGGTATTTCGTCCACCAGGAATCAATATATTATAATTATTTAAGATAATGGGCAATGCCCTTTGTGACAAATGCTGTTAAATTATGATAAAGATGAAATAATGAAATTTCCAACAGAAAGTTAGTGTATAAATATGATAATTGAGTTACTAATATCATGTTTGGTGTATAAAAAAGTTAATTTTGAGAAATCTAAAGAAATTTTTAAAAAAATGCAATATGTATTAAATAAATTTTATTTGCTAACCGCACACTGGGAGCAGTGAGCGGTTAGTATAGTTTTGAATATCTCACATCGATAATTGGACTACTAATAAGCTATTTTCAAAATACTGCATTATTTTGTATACTTGTAATATATATCTATTCAATAGTTGGACTTCTCAGCCTTTTCATTTTTCCCGATATACAGATGAGAAGCGGTTATCGCTAAAAATATTTCTAAAAGGCACAAGATCCATCCTCATTCTAATAGAAAGTACAATTCAAATACTGAAGTTTCTTACAAAAATTTCTAAGAGATTTTCAGGCTAGAATTTCTAGGCTGTTAATAATCTATTATTACTAGCTATAATTTCTGGGCTATTTTGAAACCTAGAAATTATTTTTAAAATTTTCTCCGCGATGCAGTGAGCAATTTGTAATTTTGCAGCATATTAAATTAGGAAGTCAGAAACGTGTAGGGTACACAAAAATTTCTGAGGTGTATCCAATTTAATTTTTTTTTCATGGAAGAAACAAAATAAAAAAAAAAAAAAAGACTTCATGAAAATGAAACACCAAATTGATGTTTCATTAAAAAATATTATTTACAAGTTTTTAGTATAGATTTGCTTTTTTTGTATCCTAGAAACGATTTAATAAATTTTCCAATGGATGAAAGCGGCCTGATAACCAGTTGTCTTGGCTCTGGCCTTTGGTATCACAGGTTTCAGGTTCGAATTCTGGAGATAGCATGAATATTTGTTACTAGTTCGGAATCTACGTTAAACTATAGATCCTGGTCTAATTAGCATAATGTATGCACAAAATGTTTATCTGACTGTACAGAGACAAACCAAATCAACAGATGAAAGGAGAAATTCAAATTCAAATTCCTTATTTAGGAACAAATAATGATCAGGAAGAATTAAATTAAGAAATCCACGAGAGTGTAGTATATAAAAATTGGTGAACTACATCTTATTCAAATATCTTTCTTTTTTATTATTTATTTTTGAAAATGGAAGAACGAAATGCATATTTTTATGAAATTAATTCGTTTATACACCAGTTTCATAATGAAAAAAAAACATAAGTATGCTGATTCAAAACAAATTAACAAAAAAATGTGATTTAAATAATATGCATCCCTAAATATCTTTATAAAAAAGTTTCAATAACAGTTAGCATCTTTAAAAAAACCACTATACTGATTCTTAAAACCAACTTTTTTAAAAAAATCAAAGCGTATAGATTATCTACTTCATAGATAAACGGTTCTATTTTACAGTGGATTTTTGTTTTCTTTCTAACTTTTTTTTCCGTCCGAAAAGTGGGCAGATAAGGAAAAAAAAGGCAGTGATAGGGAAGAAAAATAAGGCACACGCACAAAAAAAAAAGCACCAGAGAAGAAGCATTGCATTGTGTATTGAGAACTAATGATGTTGAAATATAAGGATAGCCTTCTTATCAGCAATTCACGCCAACGTGCAAGGAACAGCAATTGAAAATTTGTTATCTCAAACTTACGGGTAACTGATTTTAGTTATTTAAAGTATGCCTGACAAAGGATTTTTCAGAACTTCTTTTGAGGTTAGTGGATTTTGATAATCAGACAATGAATATCGTGCTGTGATATACTGCTTATAAACAAATCATGTTATGTAATTCAAGCTTTTGCCTTGACATTTTAAACTTTGTTGAGATTTCTTAAAATTTTGCTGATAAAAATAATTAGAAGAAGTAGAGGTAGCAGTGTGAATAATAGAATTAATTATTTCTGCTTATTTTATCAGTCTTTTTTTTAATGAGATAGAAAGGAATTAGCATTTTAATTTAATATTTAGAAATTATGTTCAAGAAATTTAACACTAAATTAGAAATAAATGCTTAAATGAAGATGTTTGTGTGTGTTTTCTGTTTGTATTTCTTATAAATTAAAAATTATAAACGGTCTAATTTTTTTCTTGAATTTTGTTATTTTTTATATCGCTCATAGCGAAAAATTAAAAAAAAATTTTTTCTTATATATTTTTAATTAGTAAATATACTAGTAATAAATAGCATGGTAAAATTTTTTTAATTTTTTTTATTACTGCGATATTTTTAGGGGGAAAACAATACCTTACATTATGAAGAAAAATAAATACGAAGATGTATTATCAAATTATTATTGCTTGCATAATTATTAAAAATTTTATGAATAATTATATCTATGTGGATGTTCTTCTTAAGCTTTTTGAAGTAGTTCAACTTTTATCACATATTTCAGATTCTATTTATATAATATGAAACATATTTATCACTTTAACTTTTTATCTTGTTTGAGTATGGGATAATTTTTATGTGGAATTCGTAGCATACAAAGAAATGTGTGTAAAATAAATAGCGCTATAAAAAGTAGGCATGCTTTAATAATTGCTGGATTACTGGCAAAAACAAAAGCAAAAAAAATTGAAAAAAAGTTCAAGGTGTTTTTACATTTTGACAAAAATTTATATAACTGATATAATAATTCCAGAAATTTGATGACATCAAATAAAATATCATGAGTTGACACCCCCAAAAAAAAAAAAAAAAAAAATACAGCATTCACGACATTAGTGAAAGTTAAGACAGTAGAAATTATAATAGCAATTTGATTTTTGAAAGTACATACGTACATACGTATACATGAAAGTACATATAGTACATACGTATTTATGAAAGTACATATTCAGAAAGTACATACTTACTCTATGTTAGTTTTATCAACTTTATTTTAAAGTAGGTTTTGATGCAGAATTTATCAAACGTGACGTTTACTATAGAATATCAGAAATATCGCTACGAATCAAACAACTGGAATTCGTATTGATTTAATATTTTCGAAATAATGTATAAAGATAAATGGAACAGGGAAAGAAATCATCGACTGACAAAACTGATTATTATCTGATTGGAAATTGACAATAATGAGATTGCAATATTACATTCCATTATTAGAGTTAATAATAATTTATAATCAGATTCAAATAAAAAAAGCACTGTTAAATTATGTTCACACGCAATAAATTAAATAATAGCTTAATATAAATGTCTGGTTGGTGATTTCGATGTAGTCATTAACTATATACTTACTCATTCGTGTTAGTTTTATCGACTTTATTTTAACATAGGTTTTTGATCCAGAATTTAATATACATAATATTTACTATATACTAACAGAAATAATACTACCAATGTTACAGCTGGAAGTCGTATTGATTTAATCTTTTTGAAACGATTCGTGAAGATAAATGGTGTTCATAACAGGAAAATAAATCATCGACTGACAAAACTGACAATTATCTGATAGGAAACTGACAATAATGATGTTCCAATATTAGAGTTAATAATAATTTATAATCAGATTCTAATAAAAAAAACACTGTTAAATCACGTTCACACACAATAAATTAACCCCCCCTCCCCCTTCAAAAAAAACAACATTTACAACATTAATAAAAGTTAAGATAGTAGATTATAATAATAGTTTGGTTGGTGATTTTGATGTAGTCAATAACTACATACTTATTCATTCGTGTTAGTTTCATCAACTTTATTTTATCATAGGTTTTGGTACAGAATTTATCGTGCATGGCATTTACTATAGGATATAGTAATAATACAGCCAATCACACAGCTGGAAATTGTATTGTCTTAATCTTTGCGAAATATTGTGTAAAAATAAATGGTGCTTATAATAGGAAAATAATATACCGACTGACAATTATGAGATTCCAATATCAGAGTTAATAATAATTTACATCCAGATTCAAATAAAAAAAAAACACAGTTAAATCATGTTCACACACAATAAATTAAATAATAGATTATAATAATAGTTTGGTTCGTGATTTCGATGTAGTCAATAACTACGTACTTACTCATTCGTGTTAGTTTTTATCAACTTTATTTTAACATAGGTTTTGATCCAGAATTTATCATACAGGGCATTTACTATAAAATATCAGAAATTATACAGCCAATCATACAATTGGTAGTCTTATTAATTTAATCTTTTAGAAATAATGCGTAAAGATAAATGGTGTTTATAACAAGGAAATTAATCATCGACTGACAAAACTGACAATTATCTGATAGGAAACTGACAATAATGATGCTCCAATATTAGAGTTAATAATAATATATAATCAGATTCTAATAAAAAAAAACACTGCTAAATCACGTTCACACACAATAAATTAATCCCCCAAAAAAAAAAAACATTTACAACGTTAGTGAAAGTTAAGGTAATAAATTATAATAATAGTTTGGTTGATGATTTCGATGTAGTCAATAATTTCATACTTAATCATTCGTATCAGTTTTATTAACTTTATTTTAACATAGGTTTTGATCCAGAATTGATCATGCAGAACATTTACTATAGAATATCATAAATAATACTGTCAATCCTATAGTTGGAAGTCGTATCGATTTAATCTTTTCGAAATAAAGTGTTAAGATAAAGTGTTTATAACAGGAAAACAATAAATTAAAATTTTTTAAAAGATTAAAATTTTTTTCTTATTGATTATTTATTGTTATCGTATCCCCTGAAGATTACAAGAAAATCAAATATCATGGTGCTGCCGAATAATATTGACTATGATGATTACTAGCTCGGAATATAAATCCTCTTCGAGGGGGGATCGAGACAATGCATGGTTGCTGTAATTGCTGCAACTGTTGGGCAATCAAAGACATCATGAGGAGTAAGCTCGATATCAGGGCAGTTGCCACGTTTTCAGTATTTTTTAACGCCATCAATAGAAATTTTCATATTTTTGTGGTGCTTCTTCCTTAATCTTATTGACTTTCCCGGAGGTTAAAATTTTTTGCTATCTTTGTTATTCATAAAATATTTGGAACAATAAATAATATTATACTACTAATAATATTATACTTTTGAGGTGATCAAGATAGATCTGAAATTTATTTATTTACAGAATCATCCATCAATTAGTAATTTTCCAGCGTTTTATTAATTCCCCTGATCAGAGATACTTTATTATTTTACTATTATTACTATTTTCGGCAGATGTTAAAGGAATATATTTCCTTTATAGCATTATTAGAATTATTACTATTGAATATGTAATCTGTAACATATTTTTTAAAAATAAAGAATAAATTGTTGTTGATATTAGTCTGTAAACACAGGATTGATTTTTTTTATTATATTCAACGGAATATTTTACTTTTATTAGCAAAATATTTTAAGTAATACCTGTTTAAAATCAGACAATTAATTTTGGAAGATGAAAAATACATTACAAGAAAAAAATATGCTTAAATAGTCTCATTATTTTTAAGGATGATAAATGAATCCAGATTAATCCAGTAATGTATTTTATCCGAAAATTGAAATTATTCACGAATTATTTTACTAGATTCTTTTAAAGGAAAGCTACAGTGTACTATTAAATCCAGATATATTTGAAGGAATGTAAATACTGTCAAAACAATACTGGAAACAATTTTATCGATTTTTTTACATCAATGAAATAAGTTGAAATTCAAAAAAAAAAAAAAAAAAAAAAAATTCTTTATAGCAGTTGAAAGGAAGGTCGAAATTTGGGTTAAAAAAAATTGAAGCTATAAAGGACAGATAAAATTTCCAAATATAATTACAGAATAAATCCTTCAAGAAATATATTTAAAAACACACACACAATAATTTTCAAATTAACCTTCGCATTTTCTAATTTATTAAAAAAAGAAAAGAATAAATAAGAGAAAGAGAATTTTTATTACATCATTATCATCAACATCAGTGGTGGGCCATGGCCGTCTGCCTACTAGCAAAATTCGAGACAGGACATGTTTTTTTTTTTTTTTACTGGGTAGAGTTGTCAGCACGATGCTCAACGCTCTGCAGTCATATTAGATCGAGACTTACGGTCGAAAGTGGATTCCGAACCACTACAAACATCCATAGCACAGATGAGACTTGAACCCAAAACCTGTGGCACCGAGGGCTAGAATTTTTATTTAGAATCTTATAAGTATCATAGTAATTCTACGTCAAAATTTTGATCTAGAAAAATAAGCTTAAAACATTATTAAGTAAGTAAGTAAATAAGTAGGTATTATAAGTAGCATGTATAAGTAAGAACTATCCAATATATTGACTAATCACTACAATATTTCACTGCTGTAATTCTTTTTTTAAAAAAAATTTCAAACCATTTTTATGGATGCGTTAAATTTATTGGTTTATATTACTGTTCACTCCTTATTTAAACATTTATAATAGAAAATATATTCCTTGCCTATCAGTCAGTAATACGAGTAAATAATATTCGATATTGTAATTGCTTTTATTAACCTTATTTAATATTATTTCTAACTTTTCATTTCTTTTTTATTTCCACAAATAAATATTTGGTTTTACATTTTTTATTAACTCTACAAAGTATTTCTGAACGAACTAAAAAGAAAATCAAATAACATCTTAAGAAGAAATATGTAATTGAATGCGCTCATAGTAAAAACAAGCTTATTTTAAGATAAAGTATTCTGTATTAAAAAATGACCTAGATAATTATGGACTATGGAGATAATTAATTACTATAAATATGAAGGCAACAATTCCAGTTAAAACTTTTAACTGGATTTTTTTAATAATGCATCTATTTTCCAGTTTTCAAAATAAATAAATAAATATTAATAATAATAGGTATTGGTCTCAAAACGTTTATTTGTTAAAGTATACCCTGTATTATTAGCGGAGTGCTTACTATCCATATGAACAATTAAAAACTTTTACCAATTTTGCATCATTTCTCCAGTTTCCAAAGTAAATAAATAAATATTATAATTATATATAATATTATAATTTTAATATATTATAATTATATAATTTTATAATTTTTAATATTATAATATAAATATTATAATTTTGAGACTAATTAATAAGTATTAATTAGTCTCAAAACGTTTCTTTCTTAAAGTATAGCCTGTATTATTAGCGGAGTGCTTATTATCCATATGAAGCCTGCCTGCAATTCCAGTTAAAATTTTTAAATAAATTTCAAAATAAATAAATAAATAATAATAAGTATTGATCTCAAAACATTTCTTTGCTAAAGTATACTCTATATAAATTTAAAAAATGAAAATTTATCATTTAAAAGTTGGCGACGAATACATTTAACAAATTTCTCCATTCTGTTTCCATTCATAAATTACTACACTCAATCACTTCTCCTGAAAACGGTAGAAGTGAAAGACTGGCAACTGGCAACTGGCGTACCGATTACGGAGTACCAACAGGGGAAATACCCCTTAAACCTCCTCATCTTAATTAATAGATATGCTTTAAATTTTAATTGGTTGCTTAATTAGGTTAGTGAAAATACAAGATAAAGTTTCTAAAAATTCAAGTTAAATGGTACTCAAAAAGGAAAAAATACTAATAAAAATAAAAGTAAGGTACAAAATAAAAGAAATTAACAATAAATTAAGTTCAGTACAATTAGGGACCAGTTGTCGATGCCAAAATAATGAAAAAGTAAACAGAGTTATTACAAACTCATATAACCAGGTAAACATGGAAAATTATGCTGAACGGTGAGAGCAATGTAGGTTGATCTGCAAGGTAAAGATTAGTCCACACACAAAAAAAAAAGGCCAATATCAGGACCGTATTTTTATAGTTTTTCATTTTATAAAATTTTTATTTTATTTTTATTTTTATTTTTATTTTTTGGTTTTATTCCATCCTTTTATTTTCCTAACAAAAAAAAGGGGTAAAAAAGCGTACAATAAATACCTAACTGTTCACTAGCCGTTAAGAAAGGATTAAGGTGCACAACGTAACAAATATATAAAAATTGCGAATTGTGCCGAGTGCCGGATTCGAACCCTCAACCTTACGGTCGGGAGTCCGTCACCTTACCTCTGCGCCAATTCGTTTTGTTTACTAATAGAGCCGCGAAAACTTTTAAAGCCAAACGACTCCTCAGATACACAGTGAGTTAAATGGTCTCAGTGGACGTTAGATTACAACAGTAAATCCACTCCGTTACCTGAACTCGCGATCGCTTGTTCAGAATAACAGCCATGATGTCTCTTGACTCTAGGAAAACAATCATAGGAGACGTAGAAGTGAAAGAAGCAATCATTCATAGCTTCTTACTTGTAAGCAGGTGCAGTAGCGGCAGCACTCGGTGAAAGAGTCGTGAAGTAATACGCGTGGGATCTGCAGCCACACAGCCTTGAAGCACTCCTGCCCCACTGTGGGGTCCCAAGGTCAAGAGCGCCTCCCTTTCTTCGACACCGTCCCCCAGACAGAGAAAGGGGGAGAAGAAGCAGTATAACGGTTCCCCTTTCTTCTATTCTTTCTTCCCCTCTTTGGGGCAACCTTTGACTTTTCCTTTTCTTTGCACCAACTTTCCCTGGCCCATCCCCGGTGAAGGTGCCTTTAGCTTCAACAAGTGTTCCAACGGACCTACCACGTTGGTTCACAAAATGTTCCTAACAGTACATGAGTAGTAGTAAGTTGAGTTGGATGGTGTATGTGGTTTATTGGATTAAGATATATTGGAGAGATCGGATTGTTCAATATTTGCCATGGATTTAATGTGAAAGAGATTTTGAAGGTCACCTTCAGCTTTGCTCCCTGATTGGACTTCGGTTACGCTGTTAATAATTTTAGTATTAGGTAGCTTAATTTTAAATGCCCTTTTTATAGTAATATCTTTCTATATTTTTGCATTTATTTTTTAATTTTTTTTGTAGGAATACTTTTATTTTCATTTAATGATTCAATTTCTTAAATGGTTATGCCAGAGATTTAAAGATCGAAGTTTCTTGCTTCTCTTTGTATCATCCATTTTAAAAGTTTGTGAAAAAAAAGACTTCTATGACCAGAATTTTTTTAAAAAACCTGTTTTTTTAGATTGCCGTTTGGATTTTTGTTTGTCTTAATTATGCTTTCAATAATTTTTGTTTTTTACCTTTCCTGAAAATTTTAATAATAAGTTTAAAAGATCGATGTCTTCTAACTCATCCCACAATCTTAAAATCTCTTATTAATTTTAGGTATTAGATTATAAAACATAAATTTAATAATTTTTAGCTAAATTTCCAATGAATCATTTTTTTTTTTTCTTCTTATTTCTAAAATCTACTGAGTCAGAAGAACAATTAAAAAATAAATAAAGTAATTAAACTCAAATAACTACATTTATGAAAATGAATTTTTTTTATTTAGGAGCATCTGAAAATTAAAACTTTAATATTTATTAAAATATTTAAACACGACCTTTTTTCAATAATAACTATACTATTAAAAAAAAATTAATTAAGTATTAACTTCGCTATTTAGACAAATGCATAAACAAGAAATTTCTCTTTTTTTCCCCCTATCTTAATCCTAGTTCATAGAATTTTTCTTATTTTAGCATAGATTTTATTTTTAAATGACTAATTAATAAATTACCTAATAAAAGAACAGATCAAAAATAGAATTACTTCTTTCAAATTTATAAGTTTTTCTAGCATCTATTTTTAGTTATTTCTAAATGACATGATGAAACAGATTTCATTACATTTTAGCAAAAGTAATAATTTTGATAAAAAAAATTCTGAAATGTTTTCTAAATATTAATCTTACACCTGGTCGTTTTAGAGTTAAGATTTTAGCACTATCGTGAGAAAGTTTGAAAAGTAACCCCTTTACCCCCTCTTTTTTTAAAAGTTTCCTTTGATTCCATTGGAGGGGAACACATATGCTGCAGCCCTTTCCTTACCCTCTCTTCCGCATCCCAAATTTCCACCCCTACCAACAGGATGAGCATCCCCCTAGCGACGGAGTCACCCTTTGGACACCGACTGACTAACATGGCCGACAAAGATGGCAGCTCATTTACATGGTCTGCGCGCGAGGTAAGTTTGATTTTTATCATTTTAATTATGAGATTTCTGGCAAAAATAGACAGTTAATAATTAAGAGAATAGTTTATTGTAGCGTTGTGAATTTTCGTGATTCGATTTACGACCGATGGAATATTTAAACTGCGGTTTTAATCCTCACTGTTCCAGTATTTTAATTAAACTGTGCATGCGTCAGTAATTAACGAAGAAGAAGACTGTGAAGTTGTTGTTTTACAGTAATGGCGGGCGTTTGATGATTTTTTTCGGTTGCGGTAATTTTTTCGAATTTCGGCAGGTTTGGATTGAATTTTTTTTGCACTTGGATGCTTGTGTTGGTGTGGGGGTGTCTGCGAATCGGACTTTTAGTCACGTGGTCGGGAAGAAAACTTTTCGGTGTGTGTTTTTGTTTTGTTTATGTGAGTGAAATATTTGCAGAAGCTCGCTGAGTGACAGATGATATGCTTACGCTGAAATTCGAAACTATGCTGTTGAAAACATTGATATTATTTTTTATGAAAATAAGCAAAAACGATTCTTAATACGGAAATTTGATTGTGTTTATTTATGTTTTCAAATTTTTATATGATCGTTATATTTTTATTCTATGCCGATATATGATTTTTTTAAAATGTATAAAAATTTAAATGTTGCTGCTCAGAATAATTTATTTAAATGTTTCGCAAACAAAAAATGTCATAATATATTTTATTTGTGTATTATAATTGTTTATAAAAATATTATAATTTATCATTCTGAAAATGAGAAATAAAAAAAAAAAAAAATTGCAGAATCTTGTAAAATAATTTTTAATAAAATAATGTTTATAGTATAATAATTGTAAACATTTTGGCACTAAATATGCTTAAAATTTTTTTTTAATAAATTTTTTTAGAAAATATTTGATGGATTATTTTCCAGCTTATAAATTATAGTTCATTTTCCAGCTAAGGCTTTACTGATTATATAATGTTGAAATTTGTGTAGAAATATTACATCATTTAAAGCAAACATATCAATATAAAATAATACCTACAAATTTGATAATTTTTTTTTACTTTCTTATATATATATATATATATTTCTTATGTATACATTTTATACTAGCTAAGTATAAACATTTTCGTTAATTTGTATTTATAAGAAGAAACACTACGGTGTTTTATTAAAAAAACTTTCGCATATATAAATAAAATCAATATTTTAAATCTTATTTTTAGTAAATTAAAATAAAAAATTTAAAAACTTTTCTTAATAACAAGATTAATTTTCTTAAATAATACTTTTAAGTGTCTCTTATATTTAATAACATGTTAAATTTGCAGAATCAATAAAATATGTCTTAATGTAACATTTTGATTTTATTAAGTAATTGCTATTATTGTAGTCTAATTTTATAAAATGCAAAATTAATTTACAAATAAATTTATTTTTATGCTAAATACTAGTAAATTGAATATAAATATATAGTTCTCTATTTTTAGTAATGATTTAAATTGTTTCCATTTTTTATTTTATTCATTTAAAGAAATACTTAGAAATACTAATAAATAAATAATGCTGAATTATAAAAATTTAAAGAATATAAACAGCTGAATAATGACATATTAAAAGTTTTAAAAATTAATTAAATTTTAAAATATAATCAACATTCCATAAAATGCTTATCATTGAATTATTTAATAAAATTATCCTACTTTATTGTACAATTTTTATAAAATATTATTTTTAATAAATATTTAACATAATTAATAGTAAATAACTTTAATAAAAAATAATATTAATTAATTAACTGTAATGAATAATAATATTACTTAAATAATATTACTTAAATATTATTATTTAATAAATATTTTTTTATTAATTGTTTACTTTTCAAAGTCCCTCTTATTACTTTTTTTTCTTTTTATTGAAATCATTATTTTTCTTTTTCAGTATTTCTTATAAAATATAAAATATTAAATTTAATTAATTATATGTTAGATTCAGTCAGATGCAATTTGAAAATTAAATAGATAACAATTTGAAAATAGGAAATTAACGAATTACAATGAACAATTAGTAAAAGTGTAAATGCACTTCAATTCAATGTGCTTAAAGTAAATTAATTTCAATTTCCTTGTTCAAAAAAGTATATGCATATTTCTTCTGATATTGTAAACACTAAATAAAAATTTCATAGTGCATGAAAGGAGGGGTAATTGCTGTAAAATCCTTTGTTATTTATCAAAATTCAAATAGGCTATTTGATATTTTATAAAAAAAAAATTGCTAAGAAAATTATTTTTAAGAGGTACTGATGAAGATATTTTTCCATTTATGAATTTCTATTTATAAAAACATTAAAATACAATTATATTATATATATATATATTAAATTTTATAAATTATTTATATTTTTAGCAAAATATAATTTGTTTATTTAATTCATTAATTTTTTTTTTTTTTTTGTAAGTTATTATGTTATATTATTTTTATAACTTTTCACTTTGATTAATTTCCATGTTCCATCACTGACTTAAGTTTTTCCTTCACTCTCTCTCTTTTTAAGTTTTATATTTGCATTTAAGGTATTTATTCTCTTACTAGTCTTTATGATAGTATTTTATATAAAACTAAGCAATATAAATAATTTTATAATTATATTTATTATAATTATATTATATTTATTCATTTAATTACAATAAATATTAGAAATATGCTCAGATTATTAACTTCAATGAGAAAATTAGTAACTTACATGTCACAACTTATTATGTAATAAAGCTATAAATAGGCAGATTTCATCCAACTTCATAACTTCATGACTTTGAAATTTTTGTAAAATCTGAGATAAATATTTTGCTACATTATGAAACATATTAAAATTTTTTAAAAAAAAATTTATTACTCTAAAAATTACTAATACAGAAGTATTAAAATATAACAATTATTGCAATTAATTCGTTTGTTTAAAACAATTAAAAGTAATTCAGAAAATCTATAATCCTATGAGTTAATTTATTTTTTACCTATAATATCAAAAATCATATAATTTCTCTTCTTATAAATAATAATAATAAAAAAAAAAGTTAGAAAATTTCTTTAATTATTAAAAGAAATCTGTTTGACCTTGCAATTTATTATTGTTAACAATAATGTCGATGTATTATCGGTAAAGTTTATTGTATGTTTATTTAAGGCTGAATTTATTTATTTAAGTACACCGCCTCTAGGTTTCCTTTTTTGGAATTATATTGGAACAAGATTTTCCATGATATGTTTATCTTTTGTCAAAATTCGTAATAAATTTTATTAATATACTAAAACTCTTGCATCTTATTATTTTCAGCCTAAACGGAAATACTGAATTTTCTTCTACTTCTGTAAATATTTTTTTACTGCTTCTGGTTCTATTTAAATTTGTATTTAAATTTTGATTTTTTTTTAAAAATAGAAATTCAAATTTTCCTTGATATTCGTCTAGAAAACAGGTTTCTGATCTGAGAGAGGAGCAGTTCGAAGGCCACTCAGTGAGCCGAAGCAGTTTATGCCAGATAAAAGCACAATAAATCAGCATGTCAGAAAGTTCCTCCAAAGAGATTTGATTTCATAGGAGGAGAATAGCAACTCCCCGAATCCATTCCTCGTAGTATTCATTCCAAATTGTGAGAACATTATCCAAAGTTGAATCATTGACGTTCTGATCAAATTATAAAACTTCTACAAATTTTCTAGATCCATGGTTGACACTTAATAGTAGGGGGAAACAAATGGTTTGGAAAACAATAGGACAAAAGATTTTTCAAAATACTTTAAATAAATTAAAGCAAATATTGTTTACTTCGATTTGAAATCAATATTATGTGTACAAAATTTGGATTAATCTCCAGACATGGCATCTTCTACGTTTTCTCTTCCAGACCAAGCGGCCTGATGGCCAATTAGCTACCGCTCTTATCATTAGTATCACAGGTTTCAGGTTCGAATCCTGGCGTGGCATGGATGTTTGTGAGTGGTTCGGAATCCATGTTGCACTGTATTTTCCTGTCTAATTAGCCTAAAGTGAGCACAAAATGATTATAGAGCGACAAACCAAGCCTTGATTTCATGTTTATAAAATGTTGTATCTTTATTCCAAACATTATACTAAAAACCACTTCTGAGCTGAACGTTTAATAAAAACACTTATGAAATAGCCTTCGAATATATGAACAGTAATGTTCATTTCCCCCCTTAAACCTCCAGACCAACATAAGAACATTCTGATAAACAGATTTATCGTGTCCAATTTTTGCTTAAATGTGAAGGTATATGTGTAGGTAATTCGAAAACGCAGCATGCTATTCTCCAGACCATCTTAGAATCTTGAATTAAACTTCACATCAATTTTTTGTCAATCTTCCTGGTGTGTGTTACTCTGCATCAATATTATGCCAACAGAATTTGAAGCTGACATGTCTGTTGATTAAATATTGTAATAATGATAAATTCAGAATTTAGGATTTAAAAAGAAATTTATATGAATAATTTCATAAATTACCCTAGCATTTATAAATTCATTATATTAGATAGTAACTCTGATTGAATGATTATATTCAGAATTCAAGTTCTTGTTTTAATAGATTCTTAGGAGAAAAATTTGTTTATTGATGATCCAGATAGATAAATAACTGTGATTTAAAGGAAATATATCTGTTTATCTATAATTGCTATTATTCTTGATTCTGCAAGACAATATTTTTACAGAATTGATGGATTACAGAACATTTTGATTCTGCATTAAGTATAATAATGTCTTTCTCTCTTTATGTATATATAAATATATATTGTTAAAGTCGAAGACTTTCCCCAGATATGATTAATTTAAAACCATCAATTCAGTATTTTTATTAAACTAAATTCCATTGTAGTTTTTAATTACTTTGTGTTCAGTTTTGCAAATAGGTGGGACAGGGTCGTAAAGAGATGTTTTGGTAAACAATACATATTTATATTTTGAATATAATAATTGGATTAGAGTTTAGAGAAATTTTCTTTTAATACTTAAAATTCTAAAAAAGGGTATATTTTCTAAAAAATATTTAGTAGCAAAATATATATATTTAAAAACATGTAGTGTTACTGATTTTACAAACTCATATTTATTAAAATTTATAAAGAAACGTTAACATGTGAATTTCTGAAGCATATCGTATAATATCTAATTATTCAGCTGCTTAAAATATGTTTTGGATTGGTAAAGGAATAATCCGCTTGATATTCTGTATGGAAATGCTCTTATTAACTTATACTACTATAAAATGATATTTTCCAGATTAAAATTTTCACATGAATGGTTGATTTCTTTTCCTTCAAAATTATCTTAATAAACTGTAAATGTTCATATTTTTTTTATCCTTTTGACAAACTTTCCACAAAAATAAATTCACAATATCAAAAAATATTCTAGCAATTTAAATTTGTTTTTTATTATAAGATATTCTTCACATCCAAGGAATTTTTATTATTTCTAAATGTTTGACTATCTTCTTATACTTATTTAAGTAAGTATATGTTTTTTCTTTATTTGCAATACATCGGAACTGTTAACAGAACAATGATGATTTAGATTATGTTTTTATAAAACATGGAAAAGTATTATATATATATATATATATATATATATATGCAAGAGCATTTTCCTTAGATTTATTGAGTAGTTTATATTTTTTTCTATGTTTGTATGAATTTATAAGTATTTAAAAAAAAATATATAAAATATAAATAAGAATTTAATTTTAAAAACTATTCTATTATACATTGTCCATTACAGAAAAAATGCTAAGAGTGAATAAATTATTAGCCTGGTTAATAAAAATGAATTTTTATTATTAAATTCTATGGAAAATGATAAATTTTAATGGAAAAAGTAGCATAAAAATTTTTAAAGTTTCGGAATAAATCTTTACTGATGTTTATTATTTATTCACCTCTTCGATTAGCCTCTTTTTTAATTTTCAATGAGATATTTTTACGATTATATGGAGTTTTTTTAATGAAGTAAATTTCTCATTAAAAAAATAAAATTTACGATTAGGAATTAGTATGTTTGTTTCTTGTAATGCTATGTAAAATAGGATAAAATAATTTAGAAACTAGACAAGAATTATTTTATCCAGTTAGAAACTGGATAAAATAAATAAAAAATCTCTTGAAACGGAAATTTATTGAAGTGTTATAAAAAAAGCTAATGACATAAAAGGACAGGCAAAAATATTTTTGCTCCATTCAATTTGTTGACAGTTTTCGCAACATTTATTAATGTTTGTTCCATCTAAATTATGGATGTTCCAAAAGTTTTGTGAGTATATCGCTGTAAAAATGGCATAATTTTGGTCTAGCTATATTTTCGATAATTTCTGTATTTTTATCGATTTCCCACTCCTAGTAATCTTAATTGTTTTTTTTCTTTCTTTCTTTTTCAGCTTCATTATATTATTTAATTTCACTTATGTTACTCAAAAATTTAATTGTCTCCTCTTAAGACGTATTTAAAATTTTCAGTCTACCCTTAAGAAGTTTTTTTTTTATAAAATGAACTAAAAATAAAAGAGACTAATGTGAATTTTATTAATTCACTTTTCTGTATTTTCATCGATCATTTTTCTGTATTTTCATCCTAGTAATCTTAATTGGGTTTTTTTTCTATTTCAGCACTATTATATTATTTAATTTCACTTATGGTGCTTAAAAGTTTAATTGACTGTCCTTAAGATATATTTTAAATTCCAGTCTATCCTCATAAATTTAAAAAAAGAAATAAACGCAAAAAAGGGATATATATGAATTTTATTAATTCACTCACTTAATTGATTTTTTTAAAATATAGAAGAACTTAAAATCTTAACTTAATAATTTTATATAATTCAAACGAATTTTTCATCGTAATATTTTAAAGAACATGTCAAAATTATTGAAGTTGTAATGGGATTGATTAAAATTGAAAGAATATCTATTACTATTACAAAATTACAATTTTTAAACTACTGTCTTTTATTTTATAATACGGTTACGGTTTTATAATACGGTGTTATGTCTTTTTATTTTATAATACGGTTACAATTATATACAAGTAACTTCTTCATTGGCTCAACAGCCTCTTGGTGGGCCAAGGCCGTCTGCCTATTGCTGGTAGTCTACTGGTAGATTTTCGAGACAGGAGATGTTTTCTTTTTACGGGATAGGGTTGTCAGCTCAACGCTCTACAGTAATGTTAGACCGGAACCTACGGTTTAAAGTGAATTCCGAAAAACAAACTTCCATGGCACATCCAGGACTCGAACCTAAAATCTGTGGCACCGAGCGCCCGAAAGTAATAATATTTATTGTAAAAATATTGTATTATTTTGATATCAATACATCATTAACTATTAAGATGTAGAATCAATGTATTTTATTAATTATAAATTGTATCACTTGATTTAAATTGGCATCGAAACATTTAACTATAATTAACTATTTGATTACTAATTTCTGAATTATATCGTGTTTTTTTTACATAGTTATCAGGTAAGAAAAAAAAAAAAAAAAAACTGGATATACTGGAGATATCTTTATGGTGTGTTTGAAGGTCAAAGTTATATATTTTGAAAAAGTTCATTGCTAATGCTCAAGAATAGTTCTTTATTTTGACATCAATGTTTCATTAACTACTAAAATATAGAATTAATTTAATTTATTAATCTATAAATTGTATCATTTGATTTAAAATGGCATCGAAACTGGGTATATCGTTATAGTGTGTTAGAAGGTCAAAGTTATATATTTTGGAAATGTTCATTGCTAATGCTTTAGTTCTTTATTTTGACATCAATGTTTCATTAACTACTAAAATATAGAATTAATTTAATTTATTCATCTATAAATTGTATCATTTGATTTAAAATGGCATCGAAACTGGGTATATAGTTATAATGTGTTAGAAGGTCAAAGTTATATATTTTGGAAATGTTCATTGCTAATGCTCAAGAATAGTTCTTTATTTTGACATCAATGTTTCATTAACTACTAAAATATAGCATTAATTTAATTTATTAATCTATAAATTGTATCATTTGATTTAAAATGGCATCGAAAATGGGTATATAGTTATAGTGTGTTAGAAGGTCAAAGTTATATATTTTGGAAATGTTCATTGCTAATGCTCAAGAATAGTTCTTTATTTTGACATCAATGTTTCATTAACTACTAAAATATAGAATTAATTTAATTTATTAATCTATAAATTGTATCATTTGATTTAAAATGGCATCGAAACTGGGTATATAGTTATAGTGTGTTAGAAGGTCAATGTTATATATTTTGGGAATGTTCATTGCTAATGCTCAAGAATAGTTCTTTATTTTGACATCAATGTTTCATTAACTACTAAAATATAGAATTAATTTAATTTATTAATCTATAAATTGTATCATTTGATTTAAAATGGCATCGAAACTGGGTATATAGTTATAGTGTGTTGGAAGGTCAAAGTTATATATTTTGGAAATGTTCATTGCTAATGCTCAAGAATAGTTCTTTATTTTGACATCAATGTTTCATTAACTACTAAAATATAGAATTAATTTAATTTATTAATCTATAAATTGTATCATTTGATTTAAAATGGCATCGAAACTGGGTATATCGTTATAGTGTGTTAGAAGGCCAAAGTTATATATTTTGGAAAAGTTCATTGCTAATGCGCAAGAATAGTTCTTTATTTTGGCATCAATGTTTCATTAACTACTAAAATATAGAATTAATTTAATTTATTAATCTATAAATTGTGTCATTTGATTTAAAATGGCATCGAAACTGGGTATATATCGTTATAGTGTGTTAGAAGGTCAAAGTTATATATTTTGGAAAAATTCATTGCTAATGCTCCAAAATAGTTCCACATGTTCTAAAATAGGTTATCGTCAGAATTTTTTTTTCCTGATCATCAAGTGACGAAAAAATAAATAAAAAAATAATAAAAAGTAGAAAAACGTAAAAGATTTTTTTTTTTTTGTAAAAAAAAAAAAAAAAAGTTTAACAGGAATTCTTCTTACTTTGCAATCTGGACCTAGATAGGAATTCTTCTCTTTACGGTCATTAACTTAACGAAAAAAATTATACTAAAAAAAAATTTTTTTTTCCTCTATAAAATAAAAAATAAAAAAAAAAAAAAATCGGAAGCAGAGCAGATATAAAACTTTTTCGTAGCAGGCGCCACCGTCTTTTGGTGAAAGAAAACGAGAGAAAAGGGTGTCATGTTAGGGATGGGTGGGGGGTGGGACCAGAGGGGGGGGGAAGGCCGGAATCCGACTCAAATTTCCAGCCGATGGTCTTCGTTTTCCAACTTTCGTTTCTCGTTCGAGATCGATCATTAAGCGATGGGTCTTGTAAAAAGCAAAAACGAGATCAGGTAGCCGAAATGCTGATGACACCACATTAGAGGAATTTTTATTTCGCTTTATAGGGATGTATATTGTATTTTCGTATCTGCCCCAGGCGAGGAAAGAAATTATTTGGTAACTGGTTATAATTTCTTTTTCTGGATTTTTTTTTTTATTTTTTTTATTTTCTTATTCATGATCTGGAGAAAGATAACTCCTTTCTTAATGTCCTGTTTAAGGAAAATGCCTGTTAGATTACAAGAAATGAAATGGATAATTGTTCTGTTCTTCTGGCATGATGATATTTCATTGCATTGCATTCAATGGTTGTAGTAGAGAATTTCGATTCAATAACACTTATTATAGCTTTCAGTTTTATTTTTATTCTTTTCAGTATAATGATGACAAGTTCTTTTCTTTTCTCTTTTATCTCTCTCTTTCTTATTTCACTAGAATATTGATTCAGTTAAGTTAAATAGACGTTTCATTTTAAAACGAATTTCTTTTGGTCATGTGAATAAATAAAACTGATGATTCAACAGTCTTTTAACAAGTGAAAAAGTTATTAGTTGTTATTGTATATCATATTTCTTTATTTTGAAATATACTGAAAACATTTCAGTTGATAAAAGAAGGAAATGACAACGAAATTTAACTATATTTATAAAAAAAAAAATTATAAATTTTTCAATTAAAAAAAAAGAAGAGATAGCGAATAAATAAAATCTTTTATAGCGGTTTATTATTATTTTTTTTTTTTTTAGACTCGATCAATTATTTTGCTTTTTAGCATAATAATAAAATTAAAGGAAATTGATTGGTTGTGTAATTTTAGATTTCAGGTTTTTTTTTCATCCAGTAATGAATATTTGAAATATCTATCATTGATAATTCATCATTATCATCATCATCATCAATAGCCCACGATAGTCAATGCTTTCCTTTGAAAATGCTTCCATGCATTCCTCTGGGTGACAAGGATCCTCCAATTCTTGACCTTTAGTACAGCAAAATCTTTTTCAACTGCATCTATCCATTGCACTTTGGGTCGTCCTCTTCTTCTTTGTCCCTGTGGCTTTGCCAAAACGAAACTTTTTAAAGGGTTTAAATTATTCAATCTAAATACATGAGCAGTCCAGTTTAATTTATTGATCTTAATAATTTTTATAAGATTTAGATCTTTATAACATTTATGAATTTCTGCGTTGTACCGTCTTCTCCAACAATCACTGTCCCTAATATCTCCAAAAATAGTCCTAAAAGTCTTCCGCTCAAATATACCCAAATGTGCCTCATCAGATCTTTCCAAAGTCCATGTTTCAGAGCCATAGGCCAAAATAAGTCTAATAAGGGTTTTATAATCACTGATAAATAGCAATAGCTTAAAAATTATTAAATAAAAACATTATTCTTTTCATTTTTTTATTACTTTTTAAAATTGGTAAAAATTAGACTTAATTTTAATACTATAAATTAACATTTCTTTCATTCTATTGTTTTATTATGAATATATTATTATATTTACATAAATATATTTCAATTAAAGAAAATTATTATTTAAGATAACTTAATTTGTTTCTTAAAGTAATATATTCTTTCATTTCTCAGATATATACAGCTTCCTAAATACATAAAAATAAAATTAATATACCTTATTTGATATTCAAAATTTGATTGCATTAAATTAAGTAATATATATTTTTTTAAATTTAAACTTAAGTTTTGTTATTATATATATAAAAGGAAGAAAATTACTGAAATTTAATATCATACTTTAAATAATAGTGTAAAAATGTCTTGGATTAAAAAATTTCTTATTTTTAATAAAATTCTAAAATATTAGACTTATTTATTACTAATAGAAAATAATAAGATAAATATTAATAAATAATTAATAAATATAAAATAAAATAATTACAATATTAATAAATATGTTTAAAGTAGCATTAAAAGAATTTCGATATTAAAAGTATAGAAAAGCTTTACTGTTATCTATTTTTATACTTTAGTTAAAAGTTTCTTTATATTATAATTCATTTATGTTTGGTTAATAATTGTAGTTGCTTTTTTCATAAGAAAAATCCTAAAACTTCTATCTATGTCGCATACCCATTAGGCTAAGAAAGAAATGATTATCTATTTTTTTTTTAAAATTTGTTTGTTGAAGCATATGTTGTGATACTATTACATGCCATTAATTAATGATGACGAATGATATTAATTAATTTTTAAATATATGTTAAAATTAAAGATAATGTACAATTCTGCTTTTTGTGGTTTGCAATTACCAATAAAATTTCAAACAAAAGTTTTCAACAGAAATGATACATTACTTATTTTTTTTATCCTACATCAAAATAAAACCTGATTTATATAACTCTGTCAGGCTGATTAATCTTCAGAATATATTTGAACAGAAAATGAAGATATTTCTGTAATTAAAATCAAAGTCAAAGACTGATATATTTTAGTCAAGAAAATTTATTCGATTTTACTTCATAACTTCTTTTTGTTTCAATCAAATAAATTTTTTTGTTCGGTTAAAAACATTAAATCGAATGTTTTTCTTTAAATTTGCTACAAGCCAAAATAAAAAAAGAATTTTGATTCTGGATGAAGATCATTTTCTTTATTTAAAATTTAACAATATTTCTTCGAAATAAACTAAATTAATTGTTAATTTAGTTTATTTACTGATAGTTACGGATTATTGAGTTACTGGTCACTTAACTACCAAACCACCTAAATATCCAAAAAGCACAGTTTACTGTAAAAAATTATTAATCAGTACTTCAAAAAAATATTTTTTCGTATTAAAAATATTTTTATAATAAAAATATCTTTCTAGTACCTATTAATAATTTTTTACAATAAACTGTACTTTTTGGATCAGATTTAGGTGGTTTGGCTGTTAGGTGATTTAGAGTGATTCAGTTGAATGTAGTAGTAGATACTTTAGATATTAATTGAAATTAGTATTAAATTATGAACTTTATTTTTTAAATAAAATTTACACGTGCACGTGAAAAAATTATTCTTTATGCATAATTTATAATAAATTGATAATTTTAATTATCTTTTGATATATTTTCTCACTTTCATGTTTAAACAAAAAATTGACATTACCAATCACGTTTCTTATTAACAATTGATTAAAGATATAAATGTTTATTTTATAATAATTGAAATAAAGGGATTTATATACCAGTTTTATTGCAATTCTTTTAATGAATCATTTAAAATTAACCTTGTTAAAGATTATATGAAAACAAAGTAAATTAGCTGCTGAAGAAAGAAATATTTATAATATTTGTCAATAAAAACTGAAAATATTTTGTTATATTCACAAAAATTCCAAAATAATTGTTTTAAATTTGCAAATATTTTACTTCTAAAGTTCTTTAAAATATGTTGGTTTTGTAAATTATTGTTAATACATTGAATTTTCACATAGCAACACAAAACAGAACTTTTTTATTATTGCGATTACATTTTTTTTACAATTACATTTTAAACTTTTTTTTTTTTTACAATTGTAAAAAATAATACGATATTATTATTAAATTTTGAAATTGCATATTTTTTTTACAATTAATTTGTTTAAAACTATTTTTATACCTCCTTACTTATAATGAAAGATATTAAGTGTTTGACTTTTATTAAAAAAAAGTTACTGAATATCCAACAGGAATTTATCAAATGCTTTAAAATGATGATAACATTTTAAAGTAAATTTCTGCTATGTCTAGGTTTGTCTTATTTTTAGATCCCTGGAATCCCTGGAATTTTAGATCCCCGAATCATGTCCTTCATCACCATTATATTATTGTTTTACACATTATACTTTAAAAAAACTAAGCATTTAATTAATAAATTTGATAAAATGCACAACATTTAAGATGAACTAGTGGGGAAGGAAAAGTCAGAGAGAGGTTGAAGGGCTTAGAAATTAATAAAATTATATCACACCAATTAAGTATCTTAAAATATCCTTCATTAACAAATGTTAGTTCCGTAATTGTTTTATAACAAACAACTATAAATCATATGTTTTATCAGGATGCTTTAAATGCCTATAACGCAATAAAAATATTTTTATTTCCGAGGTCACCTATATGTTATCATTAATGTTTAGTATGAACTACTTTATTTAAATCTTTAAAAAATCGTTTAACATAAACAAATTTATCATAATATCAATAGAATCATAAAGGAAATTAAATACATATTCAAGAATTATTGATTTTGTATTTAAAACAAAAAGAATTTGTATTAATTATTTATTATATTGATGTGAGTGATTCGGTCTTACATGTGTAAAATAAATTACATTTATATTTTTGTTATAAATTTCATTCTTTTAAACTAATTTATTGCTCCAAATCATTTTTAAATATGTACGTTTTACTTATTGAAATTTTTACCAATTAGTAAAACGTACCAACCTCTTACCAATTTTTAGAAAAAAAATTTAAATTATTTTTAATTTTTTTTTATTTTAATAATTGGAAAAAATACAGATTTTTTTTTATTAATGGTTCAATTCTTATAACATTTATTAATTTTCATATTTCTTTAAATAAATGTGGTTTACATTTTAGATTTAAAAAAAAAATAGGAAAGAATAATAGTTTAAAATGTTCATTTACAAGATTTAACCTACTTTTAAATTATAATTTTTTAAAATTATAAATAGCGTAGTAAATTTTATAGTTATAGAGATAGTAAAGCTTAGCATAAAGTTTAAAAAATAGTAAAAAAGAAAAAGAACACTGGAAATTAACGAATGTGAGAAAAAACTGATCTGATAATATTATTTATTTTGTTTTTGGTAAAATTTTGAAAAGAAACCCTGAAAATTACATGGAATAAAATTCACAAAATTTACCAAGTTATAAGTATGCTTCTTAAGTTAAATAATATTTTTCAAATTTTGACATCAGGAACACTGTGGCATATCTAGATTCCATCTTTCTTGGTGAATCCTAAGCTAAATTTAAGATTTCAAATTCATACTTATCAATATGAATCAGTGAATAAAGAAATTATTATTGTTTCTTTTTATTTGAGATAGACCATAAAATTTTGCATTTAAACATTAGTCTGTTTCAATATATGTTCCAATGATGGAACTCTGCCTCATTTAAAGAGATAATGGAGGAATTTAAAAAAAAATGAAATAAAATAAGATTAGAGTAAGATAGCGGTGCAAATTGACTGAAAGCGTATTTAAATAAATCTTCAAAATTTAACATTGAAGGAAATATCACAGACACTTTTAGTGCGAATAGGTAATTTAAAAAAATTTTGGCATTTTTAAAATTATCCTTTATCGTCTTGTTTTGCATATTATGTCATGTCAAATTTATTAAAACTTATAGGAGTATTTGTTTTGTATAAACAGTTTTATATTTCTGATGTTTTAGCTTACTTAAATTAACTAGCGATTTATTTGTTTTTATTTAGATTTTATTTTCAAATATTTATTTCTTTGCAAAATTTTATAATATATATAAAATATTATAATATATTATTAATATATTAGGGCTATAATTTTATTGTCTTGAATTACCAAAATTTAATAATAAATTTTGCATGTTATATATTTTTAAACTGATCATTATAAATCAGTGAAGACAGTCCTTAATAGCTTTTCGTTTAGCTTATATCAAAGAGTTATTAATATTATAAATATAATCTATTAAGAAAAAGTACAAAAGTTGCCTTTACTGTTTTGTCATTCTTTTGATTTTGAAATTAAGTTTTAACTTAATGCTTTCTGTAAAAAGCTACTTTCAGAAACACAAGAACAGAACAAACTTTCAGAAAAAAAAAAAGGAAACTTTATTTAATTTTAATTAAAATAAAATTGAGTAATAAATATTTTACTTAATAATTTTAAAAATTTCAACTACTTGATTATATTGAGCCATTAACTACGTTTGTACGATTATATACACAAACCTCTATGGGAATGGTATCTATAATTATTATTATTATTTTTATTTTACTGTTTTAATTATTTTTAAGTCTTAAATCATGCAAAGTAGAAAATACACTTTCAATATATACATTGATTGAGATATCAATGGCATTATACATTATTAGGTTACATTACATTGTTTGGGATATATCAAATTCTCTCATGGGCCAATTGATAGTCATTCTTGTTATGTAAAAGGACGTGAGTTTTAATTCAGATAGTGCGGTGCATTACAGTCAGTGATTAATAAAGCGAATAAATGATGATTGTGACAGAATGTCTTGTCTCCTATCAGACTCATTGGTTGTATATTTACGAGTTTTTTCCAGTAGAACGAACATATAAAGGCAATTATTTTAAAAACCCGTATTTATCCCGTGAATGTAACATAAATCCGGGAATGTAAAACCCGTGAATATAATATAACAACCTTCCCCCATGTTACATTCTAAACAATGTTAAAATTGCTACAAAATCTGATATATAAGTGACTTTAGATTAAATGGTGAGCATTATTAAGTTATTGCTTCAAAAAATTCAGTTTTTAGGAGGAGGAGGAGGGGGAGGTGGGCTTATAGAATTTTACATTAAAATAATTTTTGTTCTTTTTTTTAATTATTTGGAAATGCTTTTATGCGATTAAAATAAGAGAAAATATGGTAAAATTAGAAAGAATATTTTAGTTTTTGCAAAAGAAATTGAGGAAGTTCTCTACCCGAATTTGAAACTTAATAATTAACAATTTTAAGTTTATAATAAACCCTGAAATTTCAAAGAAAAAATATTCAGCAAAATATTTTTTGAAAAACATATTGACGATTCATTTCAGAAAGCATTGTTTAGTTTTGGATATTAAATTTAATTACATTTTAGAATAAATTAGGAAATTCTTATTTTAGAATTATCTAAGGGAAATAGTAATAGGAATAGGAATTAAATAATAGGCTAATAAGTATTTATTTGCTAATGGCAAGCATCAATATTAGAATAAATAGTAACATGAAAAAGAAAAAAAAAAAAGTTTGAATATTATTTCTTAAATTGATTTATATTTTACAGAAATAGAAATTGCTATCAATTCATGAAGCTTAGGCAGATTTTGATATTTTTTTATCCTTTTTGTTGTCGAAATTTATAGTATTTAAAAGCCAAATTATTTATTTTCATAAATTTAATTAATTAAAATGTATTTTTTTTTTGTAAAATAGATTTTTAGCAATACAATTTTTATATACAGAATATAATGATACAATCACGCTAAGATTAAACTTCTCGTTTTCATAAAATTAATTTTATTTTTTAAAAAAAAGCTCCTTTACTTTTTAGTATTTTTGCCTAGATTTAATAAGTTTAATGCCTACATTTTATATACTATGGAATCATTAATGAATATGATTATGAAACAATATATGACTTTAATTAGAGATGCTTTATGTTAACTACTAGTATACCAATAAATACATGATATTTATTTGTGTGAAAGTTTATTAAAAACTGCATTGATATTTGAATACCCTTTATTTGTAAGTACCAAGCAGCTAAAAACTAAAAATTCCAATGAAAAATATTAATAAGCATAATCAAATAGAATATATTTTTTGGGCTATGAAATAATGAGTTCAATTCTCACTGGGTAAAGCCTATTCACTAATTGTGCTCACTGAATAATACATTTTGTTATAAAATTGCCGCCAATTCGCATGTTCTAGAATGTAAAGAAATAAAATTTCAATTTTATTTTCAACAGGCTATAATTAATATCTTGCTTCTCTCTTTCAGAGATTTGCAGTCGCAATTGTTGATATGATTTTTTGTTATAAATACAGTATTATAATCTTTTGTTGATATTATTTCTTGCTGTTTATTGCGATTTGTAATTAATTTATTAAACTTGATGCATTTTCATAAAAAATCAAATATGGGGAGTAGTTTTAAAGTTCCATAGTGAATTCCTTGACTTCATTGATTGGTTTGATAGTTCCTTGACATCTTCGGTCAAGGAATTAAAAAACTCTTTGATATCTTATATACAAATAAGGTGACATTCATAGCTTTACATAAAATAATATTGGTAGGTATTAGTGATTAGTATTTTTCAATTAATAATTCAATTAATAATTTTGCTGAAGCAAGTCCCGAAAATGCTGATTTTTGTCAATAGGAAAAATCAACGAAGTGATTAAGAAGAAAAAAAAAAAAATCAAATAAAAAATAAACAGTACTTATAAAACACTTTTGGGTACACATTCATTTCAGCGGTTTATTATATATATATATATTGCAGTATATTATATATAAAAACTACACTCATGTGCAATTCATATATATTCTTCATTGATGCAACAACCCTATGGAGGGGGAGGCTATTTGCCTACTGGCAGATTTCGAGGCAGGAGATGTTTTCTTTTTACGGGATGGGGTTGTCAATCCTACGCCCAACGCTCTACAGTCATATTAGACAGGCACCACGGTTTAAAGGCGGTCTGATGGTCAATTGGCTACTGCTCTGGCCTTTGGTGCCACAGGTTTCAAAATGACCGTAGAGCTACAACCAAACTAAACTGCGGTTTAAAGAGAATTCCAAACCACTACAAACATAAATGGCACGTCCGGAACTCGAACCCGAAACCTGTGTCCCCGAGAGCTATATATATATATATATATATATGTGTGTGTGTGTGTGTATACGTGTGTGTGTGTGTATACGTATGGTGTGTGTATGTGCTATGGCGAATGTGATTTGTCGGTGATTATTCATAATCACCGGTAATTATACATAATTACAGGATTTATCACATTTGCATACATGATATATTAACATATACATACATACATATATATATATCTATATATATATACAGAGAGAGAGCTGTATGTATGTGTGTATAAACTTCAAATCTTTGCGATCCTTTTTTTTTTTTCTTGTTTGTTTGTTTATTTATTTGTAATATTTATACTCATTCAATTATTTAAGAATTTCTCAAGAGAAAAAACAAAAACAAAAAAACATCCGTCAGCTTTTTTAAATCGATAAATTTAAACAACAAATAACAGATCAACCTCCCGAAAATAACCTTCTGTTTATTGTTGCGGCTTTTAATCTGCCTTCTACCATAACATCGTGTAAAAGGAGGAGAAAATTACATTGTTCATTTGCGCCTTTCAAATTACGTTAAACGAAACTCGTATTAAACCCCTATTGAATTAAGGTCACGAGCAACCAAATGGATTGGGGATTTCTTCAACCCCCCCCCTCCCCCTAACCCCCCAAGCCTTCATTCGAAGAGCGTTAAAAGCCCTCATCGTCGGTTTCTTTGGTCTTCGACTAAGTAAGTAAGCAAAGAAAACTCTCTAATTCATTTCTGTCTAGAGCCAAAATCTGTACCCTTGGACTTCATTCGGAACTCCCTTCCTAAATTAGAAATTCGAGAAAAGGGGGTTGAGAAGATGGAAAAGGGGCTGTAGAGGGGGTGGGGTGGGGGTGGGGGTTAGATAGAGAAAGGGTGATTTTGATGTGACTCTCCGCTGATTGCTTCGCCTGACATTGATCGTCTGGAAGGCTTGCCATTAAAATTCCGACTTGGACTTCGAGCGTGAAATCGGTATCTCTCTCTAGGATCTTCTTGCGCGAGCGAAGTTGCAAATGAACCGAGACAAAACAAAACATAGCGACCCCAGAAATAAAATAATAAGTAAACAGCAGAAAGGAATGGAAAGAAGGGAAAACAAAACCTTAAGCTAAACAATAAGAAAAAGAAAAAAGACAAAAAAAAAAAAAAATTTCATTCCGCTTCGACTCAAGATGGAACATCCATCAGTGCAGGACCATCGTAAACTCCAAGAAAAGAAAGAAATAAAAAAAAAAAAAAAAACGGGGAAAAAAAGGAAAAGAAAACGGGAAAGAAAAAAAAAAGGGGGGAGCACAGGCCCTCTTCCAGAAATGAAATTGAACAGAAAGGAAGAAGTAATCGATATAGTTTCTTAGCCACGCCCCAACGCCACATTCTTATGGACGGTTCGGGACTGTCATTGGCCCCAGCGAGTGCCTACCTCAATGACGTCATGCCATGCCAGGATAACAAATTAGAGTGAAAAGAGGCAAGGCATGGTCTCTGAGGAATATATTGGGGGTTATTAACCCTCCCCTTCCAAGAAAACCCCGACTTCGTCCCTGATTGTAGCACCGTTTCTTGAAATATTAAACTAAGGAATAAAATGATAGCAAAAAATAAGGGCGCCACGCCGTCCAAATACATATCAATCTTACAGCCAGCCAGGGTATGTCAAAACGCTCCTTTTTTTTAGGGGACCATCAGTTTTATACCCCCCTCTCGGAATGAGAGAGAGAGAGAGAGAACTCAGTGAAAAATATATTTTCAAAAGAACTTGAGACGATGATTTTTAATAATATTTTTCTTTTCGAAAATAATTTCTTATGTTTGTTTTGCTTTATTTTATTTTACTTTTTCAGTTTAATATTTTCTTTTCGACATTTTTCATTCCTTATGCCTATGCACATTTTGGCTCTGATTTCTCGGGCCATATTTCTTCTGCAACTGAATTTTTATTTTTTGAAGAAAAAGAAGAAGAAATAAATATATATATATATATATATATATATATATATAAAGAAAATTTATTTCATTTATTTTTCAAGAGAGAGGAGGGAAAAAATCGAGTGTGAAAAAAGGAGGAAACCCGAACGCGTACATATTTTTTCAGAGGGCGATTTCTAAATTTTATAAATAAACGCATAAAACTTCTCGCATTGCAAGCGTCTCACGTAATCGAATTGATAGCCACTCCAAGTCGTCAAGCTGTCTACTTGTTTGTTAGGTTTGAAAAGTTTTTGTTTGCTGGTGCAATCAGAGCATGTGTCGGCATTTGACAGTGATTTTAAACACATTTCTTATGCTGTGAAATATTTCCCTGTCCCCCATTTTATGAGAGCGTGAAAATAAGAAGAAAATAAAATAACAAGATGCAATGAAAATAATAAAAATAGCACTGAAATGCAAGAAGTCTAGAATAATTTTGATGCAATTTTATTTGTCGTCGAATGTCCTTTGTGAAGAAGACTGCAATATTTCAATGATAAATCATATTTCCTTTCACCATATTTCCTTTATTTTACTTGAAAGAAAATTTTAAAAAAATAACATTAATTTAGTCAGATATTTGCTTTTAATTATAATGTTTATTTAACAATTTAATGGATTTTTAAAATTATTATTTATAAGATATGTTTTTGAAAACTGCCTTGTAATTGCTCGTTACATTAAAAGTTTATTGTTTAAAGTAATTAGACATTTTTTTTTTCAAAATTGTTATTAATCTAATAATGTTGACTATTTTTTAAGATGATGATAATTATTAAGAATGGATCAAAATTTATTACTATATATTACAAAATTACTTATTTGTAAATATTAATTTAAATAGTTCTATTACATTAATAACAGAAAATCAGACTAATTTTCTTTTTTTATTTATACTTATTTTTCTTTTTCTTTTTGTAGTAATTTCAAATATAAAATTATATTTATTTCATTTATTCACTTTTTTATCTGTACATCTGTCTGAATCTGTCTTTTCCTTGTAATTTGTAAATGAGATTTTATTTTATTGTTCTAATGCAGCTGGCAATACAGAGGTAGTTAAGCAAGGGCCTTTATTTGTTAACTACAGGTTATGCCATCAGCAAGGGCTGCAACGCTATTACTCATTTAACACTATTTAGCAGCTTGAAGATATTATACGGACCCGAATAACACTATACCCGGCAGCGCTCGACGATCATATTAGATCGGCACTTACGCTTTAAAAGTGAATTCGAGCTACTATAAACATCCATGGCATTGCCGGGACTCGAACCCGAGACCTGTGATACCGAGCGCCAAAGCGCTAGTCACTCGGCAAACAGGCCCCTAGACTTTATTTTAGTTAGCACATTTACGCAACGATTTTAAATCATGCCCAGGGCCTGATTAGTGCACTACATTTTGTGCTGGAATTTTATCAAACAAATCTTATTTTATAAAAAATTATTGATCAATAAAAGTAATATTTTTTGTTGTACTTTAAAAATTAAATAATACTTATTTTTATTAAAAAAGATATTTTTAATCAAATCCTACATGTTTCTTTAAATTAGTTGAATAGTTTATTTTTTAAATAATGTCAACACTTTGATTTTATTTTCATTTTATGATAGTCTTTATTAATTTCATTTCTTTTTGAGAATCTTATCCTATATATATATATATATATATATATTCTAATTAAATTTACAAGAATATTAATAAAAGAAAATTTCTCTTTAATGAATAACTCTAAATATTATAAGTTAAGTAACAATTTAAAGGTAAAATTTGTCGGCAAATATAAATTTTATAAGATCCATAAAAGATCCAGCTTTTTCACAATAATTTTTAAAATAAAAATATAACATAGGATTAATATACAATAATTAATTACAATATTTAATATTAAATACTTAATTCTTAGATTAATATGTTTTCATTTTTGAATCTATCAATTAATATACTGTTAAATTTAAAATTCTATACAATTTAAATAATATAAGAAGTTAGAATCAAACTAAATTGATAAAAGTCCAATTGCTTTTTAGTTGAAGACACTGTTGTCATAATAACTATAACTTTTTTATTTCTTTACAAATATTTTTTACAATTTCTTTACACATTCTTTTAAATTTACTTTTCTATGTAATTTAAATAATATAAAAAGTTAGAATCAAACTGAATTGATTAAAGTCCAATTGCTTTTTGGCTGAAGATACTATTTTCATAAAATTTATTACTGTTTTACTTCTTTACAACTATTTTTTGCAATTTGCAGGTGATTCCAAGAATTGTTTTTAAATGTAGATTTTTAGAAATTAAATTAAAAATAAAATATATCTTCTTTATTAATAAAAACATTAAAAAATTTTAATTAAACTTCTAATAAATATAGTGTTATAGTATAACCATAAATTTTTATTGCAAATAATTATTTTATGTGGCACAATAAAAAAAATCTTTGAAATCGATGATTTTTATACAGTAATAAAATAAATTTTTAATTTAAAATTGATATTATACTTTTGCTGAGATTTTATGTCTGTGCAAAACTGGAATTGAGATAATTTCTTATTTAATTTCTTAAAGATAGTGCGGTTGCATTCATTTTATGTGAAATTCTGTGAAAAGGATAAGTACAGAACAATATTTTTGTTCAATTAATAAATGTAGATTTTTAGAAATTAAATTAAAAATAAAATATTTTTTCTTGATCTAGATTAGGTAAAGATATAAAAGCATTGAAAATTTATTAAAAAAATAAATATAACAAACACTTTTTATAGTAGACCCCTCATTTTTTATTATTGTAAATAATTATTTTATGTGACAAAATAAAATAACATTATAGAAGTGGATCATTTTTATACAGTAACAAAATAAATTGTTAATTTAAGTGTTAATTGAAAATTGATATTATAGTTTTGCTCAAATTTTATGCCTGTACAAAACAAGAAGTGGAGATAATTTCGTCTTTAATTTCTCAAATGTAGAGCGGTTGTATTCATTTTAAATGAATTTCTGTAAATAGGATATGTGCAGAATAATATTTTTTATTCAATTAATAAATGTAGATTTTTAGAAATTAAATTAAAAATAAAATCTGCTTTATTATTGATGTAGATTAGGTAAAGATATTAATAAAAACATTAAAAAGTAACTTACATTAACTTTGAGTAAATATAGTAAACGTCTTTTACAGTAAAATCAACATTTTTTATTGTAAATAATTATTTAATACTGCAATATCTGATTTTGGTTGATTTTCGACCAAATTGAGGAATAAAATTAATTTTCAGTTTCATTTTTAATTGAAAATTGTATAGTTTTGCTCATATTTTATGTCTGTAAAAAATAAGGAGTTGAGATAATTTTTTCTTTAATTTCTTAATAGTGCTGTTGCATTCATTTTATATGTGAATAGATAAATTAACAATATTTTTATTCAATTAATTAAAGTGCTTCGTATTAAATTAATTGTTTAATCACAAAACACAGTGCACTCAAATGAGTTGTAGTATCCCTTAAAGCATTCATCTGTGCTTACAAGGGCTTTTCCCTGCAGTAATTAATATTACAAAATAATCATAAAGCTCAAAGCTAATAAAATTGCTCCATGCAGAAGAAAAACTGCAACCTCAAAAAACATCTGGGTTATGTAACAATATATTTCTAGAAATAAATCACGAGAGAAAAAATATTGCTTTTATCTTTAATTAAAAGACAAACTCCCGACTTCTTGCTTTAAAAGCAGCGCGGTTTAATTTACTAAATGGTTATTTGCATACCAATCCGTCTAACTCCTAGGAGAATTTTTCTTCTATTTTTATTTTTTTCAAAATAAAGGCTCAATCCATTTTGAAAATTTTTAGAGAAATTCATTTTTCATGTTTGGCCGTATATCACATTAGGGATTAAATGAAATAATGTGATATCTAAAATTGACGCTTTAAGTTTTTGAAGGAAATACCATGAAAAATTAAAGTCAATTATCATACTAAGAAAAGGTTTCAAACTTTATTTACCTTCAATTATTATCGCTTTTTTTTATTCCTGATCTATAAGCTGGAATCTTAATTGTAAATGGAAGTGACAGGAATATTTTTGTTAAATTTCTTTTCTTCATTTTTATTCGCAAAAATTTAAAGCAAAAAATTAAAGTCTGTCTATTATAATAAGAATTTAAACGAAGTTTAATTAAATTTATTTGGTAAATATTTTGATTAATGTTCTTTTTCTTCAAACATAAAAATTAATTGGCACTATTCGTAATTCAATTACTACCAAAGTCTACGGCGGTTTATGTATTTTTCTTACGTGAAGATTGTGGTAAAAAGGCAAGAAAAGTTTTGAAAATAATTTATTAAAAAAAAAATTTTTTTTTGGAATGAAAAAACAATAAATAGCAATTTCATTGCTGTGAAGAAAGACAAATAAAAATCAATACAGGAATAAAATTAGGACTTCTTTAAGTAAATTCATTATAATTGACATATTTATTTTTCCATCATTTAATAGGAAAGAAAATAAAAGAATTTTTTAAATATTTGACTTTAAAGTTTTATATTATTCAATAAATTTAAAGACGAAGTCAAATGCAGTTAATATTTTTTAATTTTTTAATCAGTGATCAATAAATTGCATAGGTATGAAATTTCTCCCATTTTCTACAAGAAATGTATGCATCATTTTCCTTTTTTTTATATTTCTTAAATTTGATCTAGGCAGCATTTAAGAAAAATTATAAAGTTTGGCTGATGTGTCAAATCTAATTATTGTCAAAATACTTCAAATAAATATGGAAGAGCAAAGAAGTATAATATTACTCTTTAAAAATATTATTATGATATGGCTTAATAAAAGGGATAAGGATATTATATAAATATATATTATATATTAGATAAAGATATTATATTATTAAATTTTAATGACGAAATCAAATACAGTTAATACATTTACTTCTTCAATTTTTAATCAGTAATAATCATTGATTAATAAATTTCGTATGCATATGTATGAAATTTCCCTCATTTTTCTATTCATAATAAGAAATGATTGTATTATTTTCCTTTTTTTATATTTCTTAAATTTGATCTAGACAGTATTTGAGAAAAATTATAAAGTTTGGTTGATGTATCAAATCTAATTATTGTCAGAATACTTCAAATAAATATGGAAGGGGAAAAAGTATAATCTTATTCTTTAAAAGTATTAATACGATATGACTGAATGAAAAGGGAAGGAAAGTATAATATTTTTCTATAAAAAATATTAATGTGACATGAAAGAATGAATTTTAAAATTCATTATATGAGATGATACTGTTGTTAAAAAATGTTGGTGATGTGATTAAATAATTTGATAATAATAATAATAATTAAATTTTATGTAGGCAGTATTTGTGAAAAATTATAAACTTTGGTAGATGTGTCAAATCTAATTGTTGTCAAAATACTTCAAATAAATATGGAAGGGGAAAGAAGTATAATATTATTCTTAGAAAACATTAATATGTTAAGACTGAATGAAAGGGGAAGAAAGAATAATATTTTCCTTTAAAAAATATTAATATGATATGAAAGAATGAATTTTAAAATTTATTAAATGAGATGATACTGTTATTGAAAAATGTTGATGATATGATTAAATAATTTGATAATAATAATAATAATAATAATTAAATTTGATCTGGGCAGTATTTGAGAAAAATTATAAAGTTTGGTAGATGTATCAAATCTAATTAGTGTCAAAATACTTCCAAGTAAATATGGCTTTAAAAAATGTTAGTGTGATATTAATGAATGAAAGTACAATATTAATATTTAATACAGTATTAATATTTAATACAATATTAATATTAACATTAATATTAATATGATATGAATGAATGAATTTTAATAATTATTAAATGAAATGATACTGTTGTTGAAAAATGTTGATAACATGATTAAATAATTTAATAATTACCTTAAATCCTTAATAAATTAATAAACCTGGAATTTTAATTTATACTTATAAATGCTTTTTTTCAAAATATTAGTTGTTAAAATAATTTAATGTCAATTGAATGAAGGAACTTTATGGATTAAATATTCATAAACCAAATATACACGTACAAATCTTATTTTCTAGTTTCTATTAATTTAAAAAAATAATACTTTATAAGTAAATATCATGTGATCATGAATTTATATAAGTTTATGCATTTAAATCTTTACATATCATTAAATCGATATTTTTTACATTTTCTTTAATTTTATATTTTGCAGACTTAACACAAATAACAAAATGCAATTTAATTTTTTTAAATAATCATTCACAATTAAATAAAATCATTTACTATATTTTTATAATTTGTATTTCATAAGAAATACACTTTTTGTTTACATTTATAATATTCATATATGAGTAAAAAATGTTTAAATATATATTAAATTGATCAATTTATACTTTTTTTTAATATGCATTAAAAATCAAGCAATTTATTCTTATATGCTGATAATTATGAATATACATAGGCTGGTAAATAAATGAATAATATGCACAGTTAAAAAAATTAAATAATTGGGGCGATTTTTGCTTTAGCTTCTTATTTATATCAGGAATGGGCGAAAGCAACGACTGAGAGTTGATATAAATAAGGCTCGATATAAAATTGTAAATTTTATTAAAATAAGTATTGAATTTTTTTCATTTTTTAATTACATATTACACATTTATTATTTAATACACATTATATTATTTTTTAATTACTTAGTTTTAATTACATAAAATAAGGAAAATATTAAAGTATATATTTTATTTAAATATGTATCAACGTTTTTTATTTTTATTCTTAAAATTAATCTTATTTTAATGATTATAACTCTTAGATGGGTGACCACCTGGGAACACCGCTTGCCGTTGGCAAATTTGGGACCTGAATGGCCGAGTGTCTAGCGCTCTGGCGCTCGGTGCCACAGGTTTCGGGTTCGAATCCCGACGGTGCCATGGATGTTTGTAGTGGTTCGGAATCCACTTTAAACCGTAGGTCCCGGTCTCCTATGACTGTAAGAGCGTCACGTAGCCAAAGTCAGGCTTCTACCTACGGGTGCTCCATCACAACAGAAGCTGCTTCCTTCCCCTTCAATCATGAGTGCGTATGGACTCGTGGGCTTGGCCAGCCAAGTGGGATAAGAAACAATAACAACATAACTCTTAGGTATAACTCTTTATTTGATATGAAAAGAAAAAAAAATCTGAACTTAAAGAAGCAAGAGATCCTAAGACATTCTTTTTAATTTTTCATGGAAATCATCTTAAATTATACATCATTTATTAACTTTTTAATAATATTGTACAATTAATATATTGTATCTGTAGCCATAAATAATATTTTTCCTTCAAATATGGTACTAAGCAATATTTTTTCTTCAAATGTGGCCGTCATCAATATTTTTTCTTCAAATGTGCAGGGGATAATCTAAATTTTTTCTTCAAATGGGGCCGTCATCAATATTTTTTCTTCAAATGTGCAGGGGATAATCTAAATTTTTTCTTCAAATGTGGCAGTCATCAATATTTTTTCTTCAAATGTGCAGGGCATAATCTATATTTTTTCTTCAAATGTGGCCGTCATCAATATTTTTTCTTCAAATGTGCAGGGGATAATCTATATTTTTTCTTCAAATGTGGCCGTCATCAATATTTTTTCTTCAAATGTGCAGGGGATAATCTATATTTTTTCTTCAAATGTGGCCGTCATCAATATTTTTTCTTCAAATGTGCAGGGGGATAATCTAAATTTTTTCTTCAAATGAGGCCGTCATCAATATTTTTTCTTCAAATGTGCAGGGGATAATCTAAATTTTTCTTCAAATGTGGCCGTCATCAATATTTTTTCTTCAAATGTGCAGGGGATAATCTAAATTTTTTCTTCAAATGTGGCCCGAAAGGATTTTCTATCCTTAAATGTGATCCTGAGTTAGAAGATTGAACACACCTGAGTTTAAATAATTTTCATTACAGTACTATGTGCAAAATAACAGTTTTTATTAAATCAAAAATATGTAGTTCAATTTAAAAATAAATAAATAAAACCTTTTATTTTCCTTTATCCCACATAATATACGGAAGTTTTTACTGTAATTTTCATTTAGACTTAATTTAAACTTAACTTGTTTCTCACGTTTCAGGTGTTTTAAATATATATTATTTTAAATGCGGCTGAATCCTAATTGGCGGCAAATCTTTCATTTATTTTAGCCAGCTTCATTCATCATGTAATTTTTACGATTAAATGATAAATAAGTGTATGTTATGACTGCAATTACTTATGGAATGTTGATGCTATGATTGAAAAAGTCTTGGTGAAGGACTAATGGAATTGATTTTATCATATTTTGTCCTTCATTTTATTAAGATTATAAAAATATATAGCTGTTCAGGAACAAATATTAATAGGTATAAATAGAAAAAGAAAAGCCATTTTAAATATTCAAGTGATGAATGAATGTTATAATAACACATATTCGGCGAAATGATTCATTATCTATTTAAATAAGATAATGAATCATTTCGCCGAATTCTTTATATTAATATGGGCAATGTATATTTATAATTCTACTCTTGCAAAATTTTTTGAAGTTGACAAATTAATAAAATTGTAATGAATTATATTCCTGTAATTGTAGATTATTTACGCTGTAAAAAAAGTTTTTGTCAAATTTTAATTTATTTATTACTTATGCAGACTTATTAGAAAATAATTTCTAATATCTGCGTTTGTTATATTTATAACTAACTAATTTCTTGACACTACAGTCCATGTTGGACCATGGCCGTCTGCCTACTGGCAGATTCCGAAACAGGAGATGTTTTCTTGTTACGGGATAAGGTTGTCAGCCCTACACCCAGCTCTCTACAGACATATTAGACTGGGACCTACAGTTTAAAACAGATTCCGAATCACAAACATACCATGGCACCTCCGGGACTCGAACTCGTTATAAAACTTTATAAATTAATTATCTTTATATAAAAAACACTTAAAAATATTTTAAAAACCAGCTAAAGAAACATTTAATAAGCTAAATTAGTTTTACATACGAGGAATTAAAATTCCATTACCTTTGTATTAACTAAATGGAAGGTAGATTTTATAAAACAACACATTAAAAGGATTTTTTCCAAACTTGTCTTTTAAACGTGATAAAAACAGCATTTTACATAATACAAATGTTTTATATAATTCTTTTTGGAAAATGAAATTTATTAATTTACATGTTTCATCTAAACCTCATTCTTAGTAATATATTATAAGATATACCTCATAATTGTCCCTCATAAAATTAAAAATTTATAATAAACAGTTTGATTTCGATTGAATTTTTTAGAAATTGATAACTATTTCTTTCGAAGGAATGTTTATTTTATTATTATTAGTTTAGTATTATTATTATTATTATTTATTTTATTATTTGTTTGTTGGTATATTTTCCTTTGATGTGCTTTCTTTAAAAAATGTAGTCTATCACAGAGGTTTTTTTTTCAGATAAAAATTATTCAGTATAGCACAGATAAATTTTAAATAAAATATTTTTTGCTGAGAACTTCCTGAATTTCAGTAATATCAAAGAATAAAAGGCTCGTGCTCACCAAGGCGACAAGATGCAAGCAACCAAAATTTGACCTCACCGCGGTCGCCTGAAACCGGTTTGCAGTTCGCCGCTTGAGTAGACCAATTTCAAAAGCGGTTTTTCAATGCGTAACATTTTCTGACGTTTCGCTGTGAAGGGGTCGAAAAAATTTGGTCGCTTGTACATCTTCACGTCTCTCGCCTCGGTGGGAACGAGCCTTAACAGCTTCTGTAGTAGATCTACTGAGAGGCATCTGTCTTAGTGCACTGTAAATGTACACTCAAGAGCCAAAACATTATGACCACCTGTCAATAACGAGTTGGCCCACCTTTACCACCACTTAATACGGCAGATTAATACCACCACTTAATACCCACTTCCACCTGATCACGTGCCTTCCACGTCATCCAGGCGAGTTCATTGCAAAATGTAGGGGTGGTCATAATGTTTTGTCTCTTGAGTGTATGATGCGCAATCCTATGATGTATTTTAAATAAATAAGAATACATCAAGAAAATCGAAACAAAAATTTAAAATAATTCATTTATTACTATATACATCAACCTTGAATAGCACTATGACCATTATTTTATATTTCAAAAAATTTTGTATTAGCAACTACAAAATAAAATATTTGTTTGATTCAAGCGTACTACTTTTATCAGCGTTTAATATTAATAATGATAGACATTTTTTTTTTTAAATATTTGTAAAGGAAAAATATATAATTAAATTTTTGGGAAAAATTAATTTTTATTAATTTATATTAAAGATATAAAACGTATAGCAAAATTATGTATCAATAATAATTTTGTACTGATTTGATTATTTTATAAATACATGTGGGAAAAATACGTTAATATAAGATGCATCACTATAGAATTTATTCTAAAAAAAATGTTTGGATAATATTAGCCTAAAAAATAGTATACTAATACTATATAGCGACTAATAGTCGCTATAGTAATGATCATTAATCACTATATAGTATTCATATACTTTTTTTGACTAATACTATACTATTGACTAATATTATACTAATTTTGACTAATTCTGTACTATTGACTAACACTATACTATTGACTAATACTATATAATGACTAGTGACTATAGGCACTACTGTATAGTGACTAATAGTGTGTATTTTCTTTAACTTTATTTAACTAACTTATAAATACATTTTTTCTGTTCTTATTTGAAAAATCTGTGAATCGCTCTTAATAAAAGTAAGTTTTAGAAAAGTTACACATAACTGTTAAATTAATGCCAACTGCCCAAAGATAAATTAAATTTAAATATATAAAAAAAAGGCACCTTAAATTTTTAAAATGTGTCTTTATTCCACCCCTTTTGCTCTACCCTGCATAAATGTTAAATCCCTCCACGTCCTCAATTAATTTCTTGGGGCCTTACTCTAAAAATCATAAAGCCGGACAAATGGCTCTAGGATGAATACCTGTTGGCAATAATAGCTTAGTTGTTAGTTAGCTTAGCTTAGTTGTTGGATAATACTAGCTTAAAAATAGTATATTAATACTATATAGTGACATAGTCACTATAGTAGTGACCATTAATTATTATAGAGTAACTAATAGTCACTGTAGTAGTTAGTCACTAATGTAGTGACTAATGACTATAGGCACTAATATATAGTGACGAATTGTATCTTAATGTATTTCCAGTAGTTTTATTTAATTATTTTAGAAACAAACTTTTTAATTTGAAAAATCTGTAAATCGTTCTTAATAAAATTAAGTTTTTAAAAAGTTTGTATATAACTGTTAAATTAATACCAACTGTCCAAAGATAAAAATTTAAATATATATAAAAAAAAGGCCCCTTAAATTTTTAAAAGTGCTTCTTTATTCCGCCCCTTTTCTCTACCCTACATAAACGTTAAATCCCTCCACGTCCTTCAATTAATTTCTTGGGGCCTTACTCTAAAAATCATAAAGCCGGACAAATGGCTCGAGGATAAATTCCTGTTGGCAATAATAGCTTAGTTGTTAGTTAGCTTAGCTTAGTTGTTGGATATATTAATAGTATTATTAGTATATAAATAGTATATTAATACTATATAGTGACCATTAATTACTATATAGTAACTAATAGTCACTAATGTAGTGACTAATAATGACTATAGGCACTAATATATAGTGACTAATAGTATCTTAATGTATTTTCCTTAACTTTATTTAATTAATTTATCAACAAATATATTTTGTTCTTCTTAATTTGAAAAATCTATGAATCGTTCTACTAAAATTAAATTAAAAAAAAAGTTATATATAACTGGGGCTATATATAATTACTTGGGGCCCTACTCTAAAAATCATAAAGCCGGACAAATGGCTATAGGATGAATTCCTGTTGGCAATAATAGCTTAGTTGTTAGTTAGCTCAGCTTAGTTGTTGGATAATATTAGTTTAAAAATAGTATATTAATGCTATATAGTGACTAACAGTCACTATATAGCATTAATATACTATTAGTCACTACTATAGTGACTAATAGTCACTATAGTAGTGACCATTAATTATTATATAGTAACTAATAATCACTGTAGTAGTTAGTCACTAATGTAGTGACTAATGACTACAGGCACTAATATATATAATAGTATCTTACGTATTTTCCTTAACTTTCTTTAATTAATATATAAATAAATGTATTTTGTACTTCTTAATTTGAAAACTCTATGAATCGTTCTTAATAAACTTAAGTTTTAAAAAAGTTACACATAACTGTTAAATTAATACCAACTGTCCAAAAATAAACTAAATTTAAATAAGTAAAAAAGGGCCCCTTAAATTTTTAAAATGCTTCTTTATTCCACCCCTTTTCTCTACCCTACATAAACGTTAAATCCCTCCACGTCCTCAATTAATTTCTTGGGGCCTTACTCTAAAAATCATAAAGCCGGACAAATGGCTGCGGGATGAATTCCTGTTGGCAACCACACCCAAAAGGCCCATCTTTCAAGCAGACATCCCACCCCAAGAAATCATCAAGTAAAAAGCCCGCTCCTTTAAATGACATCCACATCATCATTTCTCTTCTCTATCTTCGGCGTGTCTTAAATTTTGCGGCGGATTCGATAAATTGGTCTGTAATTAATATGCGTGTCCGATAATGTATCGGTGGCGTAATGGAATGATGGTGATTTTCTTTTCTTTCGCCATCACTCCGACAGAATCTTTCTTTAATATGACGAGTTTGTCTTCTTCGGTCGGGGTAATGGTAATTTCGTTATTACCTGGTGGTTGCTGGGATGCTTATAGATCTTTTCGTGACATCACGCTTTCATGGTTGTGGGATCTAGAAAAGAAAGAAAGAGTTGATCTGCATTAGAAATATCTTATATATAGTGGTTCTCAAGCATTTTATAATTCGATCCTTTACTAAACATATCAACGCCTTTTGTCAATTTTAAATTAAATGCCCCATTTAATATTTTACTCAATTTATTTTGTAATAAATGAATAGCAGTGATTTTTTTTACCGAAAATTAAAGTATTCTATATATATATATATATATATAGAATATATATATATATACAGAGAGAGAGAGAGAGAATATATATATATATATATATATATATATATATATATATATATATATTGTAAGTATAATATTAACTATAACTATAAACGACTTCTGAATGCTGGATATGACACTATGTTAATAAATAAGCACTTTAATCACATCAAATTGAAAATTAAAGAGTAATGTTTGTTGAATTGATTATAATATCATAAATGATATCTATAAATTAGAAATATTTCATTTTAAAAGTTGATATTGATTGAAAGTTAATAATGTTAAAGAAGATATATAATAGTATCTGTATAATAAATGTAATGATGGGAAAGGAAAAATTGGAATTTATCAATGTATATGAATATTTTCTACCAAAAAGTTCGAAATATGAGTAGCATTTAATGTCATTTCTGTAAAACACTCTTATAGAATGTTTCATGATTTCGGGATTAAGAAAAAAGAAAGAATTGATCTGTATTAGAAGTATCTTACTTTAGTGATTCTTTTATCCTTCCATCAATTACTAAAAATATGAACGCCTTTTGACAGTATTAAATTAAACGCCCCATTTAATATTTTGCTCAATTTATTTTGTAATAAATGAATAGCAGGGATTTGTTTTTATTGAAAATTAAAGTATTCTGAATGCTGGACTCTAATGCTGAACATCTGAATGATGGATCTGTCACTATGTAAATAAAAAAGCACTTTAACCATCAATCAAATTAAAAGTCAAAGGCTAATGTTTGTTGAATTGAATATAATATCATAAATGATATATATAAATTTAAAATATTTCATTTCAAAAGTTGATATTGGTTGAAAGTTGATGCTAAAGAAGAAATACTACTGTCTAATAAGTGTAATGATGGGAAAGGAAAAATTGGAATTTATCAATGTATATGAATATTTTCTACCAAAAAGTTCGACATATGAGTAGCATTTAATGTCATTTCTGTAATACAATTTTTATAGAAGGTTTCATGGTTTCGGAATCAAGTGAAAAAAAAAAGGGGTTGATCTGCATTAGAAATATCTTGCTCTAGTGGTTCTCAAACTTTTTATCCTTCCACGCCTTATTAAAAATATTAACGCCTTTTGTCAATATTAAATTGTTGCTGTTGTTGTTGTTGCCCCATTTAATATTTTGCTCAATTTATTTTGTAACATATGAATAGCAATGATTTTTTTTATTTTACTAAAAACTAAAGTATTCTGAATGCTGGATATGACACTATGTTAATAAAATGCACCTATAAAATTAAAAATGAAAGGCTAATGTTTGTTGAATTGAATGTAATATCATAAATGATTTGTATAAATAAGAAACATTTGATTTTTAAATTTGATGTTGTTTGAAAGTTAATAATATTAAAAAAGAAATAGTACTGTCAAATAATTTTAATAATGAGAAAGAAAAAAATTGGAATTTAAAGATGTGCATAAATATTTTCTATAAAGAAGTTCGAAATATTTATTAATGTCATTTATTAATGTTATTAATGTCATTTCTATAATACACTTCTTGTAGAATGAAGTTTGTAATTTTAAAGCTAATTATAATTGCATGATAAGAAATTTAATACGTTTATTTTCTTAGGGTGTTTGGTATTTTTGGGATGAAGAAAATAGAAAGAGTTGATCTTTATTATAAAATATCTTACTCTAGTGGTTCTTTTACCTTTCCACCCCTACTAAAAATATCAACGCCTTTTGTCAATATTAAATTAAATGTCCCATTTAATATTCTACACAGTTTATTTTGCAATAAATGAACAGCAGATATTTTTTTTACTAGAAATTAAAGTATTTTGAATTCTGGACTACAAAAACATATTTTATCGCTTGCCTTCAATATGTACAATGAAATCTGACATTATTTTAATGAAAAGCACTTTTTCGCCTATCAGATTAAAAGTTAAAGAATAATACTTGTTGAATTGAATGTAATATCATAAATGACGTATATAAAGTAGAAATATTTCATTTTGAATGTTGATATTGGTTGAGAGTTAATAATATTAAAAAAGAAATATTGCTGTCAAATAAGTGTAATAATGAGAAAGAAAATTTTTTTAATTTATCGATGTGTATAAATATTTTCTATTAAAAAGTTCAAAATATAACTAACATTTAATGTCATTTCTGTAATACACTTCTTACAGAATGAAATTTATAATTTTTAGTAATTTTAAAACTAATTGTAATTATATAAAAAATTTCTTCTTCATTGGCGCAACAACCCCATGGTGGGCCAAGGCCATCTGCCTACTAGCAGATTTCGTGGGAGATTTTTTCTTTTTATTGATAGGTTGTCAGCTCTGTGCTTAACAGTTATATCAGACCGAGACCTACGGTTTAAAGTGGATTGCGAACCACTACAAGCATCCATGGCACTACTGGGCCTTTACCAAACCTGTGGCACTGGGAACAAAGCTCAGCTATCAGGCTCACATAAAAGATTTAATTCATTTTTTTTAGGGTGTTTGGTATTTTTCTGTTGGTCAGTAAGTTCCTCCTTTCATCTGATCTCATAATTCAATAAAGTATTTCATTTCACATTTCGAAAACTATTATTTTACAATCAATTGACAGGAGAAAAATATATTTTAATTGTTCAAATGTTTATTGCATAATACTTATGCTATTGCTATTGATAAAGTTTTTTTTATAATTTAATATTAACTAGTGGATATGAGAACAGAGCATTGACAAAAACTCGGTTTAAATTCGTTTATATTTCAGTAAAGAATTATAAGTCTATAAGGATTTAGTTACTCAATCTAGGCTTCATACTTTTTTCATCCTCATTTTTTTCAGCTAATAAGGCTTCTAATAATCGAAATTGTTTAATTAGTGCTCAGATATTGCTTATAAAACTGCTGTTAAAATTTTTTTTTTATACAAAATTTAATATGATTACAATTAATGCTTTAATGTTTTAATTGCTCTTGCTTGGCAACCTAGGGCTCTTTCGCTCTTTGGACTTTGAAATATGAAATGTGCCTGAGCCAATTATAGGCATGTTAAAGAGAAATACCGTTAAATTAATATGATTGATTTTAATTGGGTTTGAGAATACAATTGATGAAAATAATTGATTGGGAGTATCCAATATAAATTTCATTGGCAATGGTCTCCGAAAGGTCATAATGGTTAATACTTCATTGGTAATGGTCTCCGAATACATATACCAAATAATCCAGACACACTTCTTCCAGTTGACTGTAAACACCAACTCTTTTATTCAAAAGCTAAACGCATTCTATCGATATTCAAAATTTCTTGCTCGTTAAAACAAGCTCATGGCCACGTAGACGAGGAAGCTATAATTCCTCTCATGTAGGTTTGCATTTCCATCTTTTTATAAAAAATTGCACTCGTGGAGGCATTTTTCATAAGGCAACATTGATACCAAAGTAGCAATGATTGACAACATTGACCTTTTCTTTGTCCTTTACTAGCCTAATGGATTCATAGGCAATTATGTTGAACACACATTGGAAACCACATATACACCACATTGGAAAAAAAGATTGTTGTATGGTATAGCTCAGACCTAGTCTATTCAAATAAGTATGTTTTATGAAACTATTTAAAAATTCCGTAATATACATCTGATATCCATTGAATCACCTCCCCTTCCTTTAAATCATTAACTCATGAAGGTTATTTAACAATGTTTTTACACATAACAAATGTGTTAATCCACCATCCTTTATGACTAACCATGAAAGCAGTCATCTCATGATGAGCAATTGTAAGTTAAATTGATTATGTGATGACAATTATCAGAAAGTGATCACATAATATGTATGTTTTTTATCTGCAGTCCTACGGTGGAACTTAATACTTCTTTTTCAAATATGAATATAGTTTCATTTATTTATTCACCTCAGTGTACCTTTTTAGATCCCATTAAAATATTTATTATACATCTAAAATGAGACCATTTGAATTTATAATATAAAAATGAAGCCTGTTTAATTGAAATTTTACTACAATCATGAAAAAAATCTGAAATTTAAATTTTATTGCAAACATAAAAAAAATCTGAAATTGAAATTTTACTACAATCATAGAAAAATCTGTTCCATCTATGAACATAAGTAAAAAAATATATATATCATCATAAATTTGTTTATTTAAAAATGTACGATATATCATTGAAGTAAACATAACGAAAAATTATTGTTAAAACTCTCCTTAAAAATTTGAATAAAAGTTGTTCAATTATCGTAAATCAATAAAATAAAATATATAAATTAATAATTCTAGTTTTGTTCTCTATCTTTACAAAAAACATTATTTATGCTTAGAACGTTTCTTATGCAAAATATAAATTAATGAAAATATTACTGGAATTTAAAAAAACATTAAAATTAAGAATTAATGTAAATCTTATACCTCCAGATTTTAAGTATGAATGACTTATGCATTTGATTTGCTATTTTTTTCTATCATTATTTATAAATATAACCACTTAAAATAAAATTCAAAAGGATATTATCAGCTCTACATAATGGTTGAAAGAGAGAATAAAATAAAATAAAAAAAGTTGGCTGAAGGGGGAGACATATATCATTAAAATAAAACTATTATGAAAAAAGTTCAATTCTTTAAATAGTTTCTTATAAGTAGAAGAACAAAAATTAAATTCTTTTGTGCGAAAATTCCCTCTTCACTCACATATAAGAACCGCACCATTTTAATTTTCTTATCTGCAGCAGATTATGAGCAGTTAAGAAGTACATAATGTTCTACAGAGAACTTTAAAATTGGACATTGAAGACTATTTAAAGTTCAGCAAAGGGATGAAATAAAATACTGTCTCTAACAGCCTTCTTTTGCCTTAAAACTAAAGTGAGACAAAAAAAAAAAAAAAAAAAAAAAAAGAAGAAAAAAAATGGTGGAGTGAAGAACATAACGCCTTAAGCGAAACACGTTTTTCTTTGTCCTCGTATAGGTCGCGCTCGCATAACCGTCGGCGTCGTTGCCAGTTTTAAAACTACTATCTCATCGTCTGCTTTTTAAGAGCTTAATGTTTTGCCTTGTGGCCATTTTGCTAGTCAGGCCTCGCTGTGGGGAAAAATGTGCATTAAAAGTGTGAAAGATGATTGTTTGCTATAAAGATGATCGCACTGCAGCCACGATAAACAATTTTTCCCCCTTACTCCTTAAACAAACTTTATAATCGAGATAAATATTCACATTCATGCTATCACAATAACAGCATAAAAATGAGCTAAAAATGCATAGCAAATCAGTGTTTGCTTATAAAAATAAAAATTCCTATAGACCGGAGCCATGAATAGACTGTGAAAATATGCTGGGGTTCATTTAAATTCTTGTTTTATGGTATTTTCGTTTACTTTTTTTTTCTTCTTCTTGTATTAATGGTAGACCTATAAAATAGTTTTCTAACACAGGAGTAAAAGTTCTTTGATTTGGTGGTTGTGAATAAATGTATTTACTTTCTTTTTTAAAGTCTGTTTTTTTTATTATTTTTCTTTGAATATTTTACCGATAAGAGATGGCTTAAGAAAAACAGACTTCAGTAATATGGTTGGATATTTTTTTTTTTCTAACGAAAATTTTGAATGAAATCAGTATATTTTTTTTGGAAAGAAGAAAAAAATGTAGAAAGATGCATTCAACAGATAAGAAATTGGAAGAAAAATAAATAAAGAAAGAAAAATGAGTCAATTGTAAATAACAGGATACTTTCTTTTCTCAAAATTATAGAATGATTTGTTAGATGTTTTTATCAATACTATTAACATTAATAAGATTTGTATTGCTTTTTGTGCTATTCAGAATTTTTATTAAAATTAAAATTTAACACATAAATTTGAAATTAAATTATATGTTAAACCTTAATTATTTTAAAATAAGCCAGATTTAAATGGTAGAAAAAAGGCATTAAAAACTTAAATCGCTTTATAAGGCTAAATCAAATTCATATTCTTTAATTTTATTTCGTATTCTTAACTTTTGTTCTGTTTGTAAGATAATTTACACTCTTTTAGATTTTTTTCAGCAAAGCTTTTAAAACAGCTGTACTTTTTGCGTGTTTTTTAAATATAATTTGAACTTTTTGCATTTTTAAATGCAGTAGTTTTAGAAGATAAAATGCTTTCTTTATTTGAAATTAAATTTATTTTTGAAAATTAAATTTAATATATCAATTGACAATAAAATGATATAAGTATTAATTACTTTAAAATAAGTCAATTTTAAATTGTAGAAAAAAGGCATTAAAAATTTAAATCAATATAATCACTAAATCAAATTCATATCACTTAATTTTATTTATTTTACTTCGTATTCTTTATTTTTGTCCTGCTATATAAGATAATTTACAATATTTTAGATTTTTTTCGACAAAGCTTTTAAAATGGCTGTACTCTTAACATATTTTTTAAAATATAATTTGAACTTTTTGCAATTTTAAACGCAGTAGTTTTAGAAGATAAAATACTTTCTCTATTTTTTTTATTTTTTTATTTGAGCATATTTTATTTTAAATATTTGTAATTTCAAACCTGCTTTTTACAGCCTTTTGTAAATTCTTATTTTAATTTTTTTTAAATCCTAAAATTTAATTTTTTAAAAATTTCCTTCTCTCTCTGTCTCTCTCGATCATTTTATTTCTCTTACGTATTGTTATTCGTTCTCTTAAATTTACCGTTTATTAGGTGTTTTAAGTGTTTTGTCATAGTGCAGTAAGCCTTGTGAGATACTTTGTGATAATAATAGCTGCACATTTTTAACAAAAGACATATACATTTATTTATTTAATATATTTTTAAGATTGTTTTTCATTAAAAAAAAGTTAAATTTTAAAATAAAATAAATCATTATATTAAAAAATAAACTATTAATTGTGTCTGTTGGGAAAACATTCCTAAATTAACCACAGATTAGAAATTACTTTAAATAAGGATGAATTTAAAGATATTTAATAAATTGATTTATTTGTAAGTATTTATATCTTAATTTTTACTAATATTATCTTTTAACAATAACAGTTAAAGAATGCATGTTCTTTAAATGTTATTTTCTAATTCTGAATATTTTGTCCTGGGAACATTTGCCACTACAAGGCCATATATGTAATGGATATTATCCAGAGTACAATAATGATATAAAGTATCGATACTCACATTTTGAGATTAATAAATCCATCAGAATAAAAAAAACTGTATGAATTATTAGAAAAAAAATCTTATTTTTTTTATATCTTAATTTTAATCTCATTTTATTGCATAACATTTAAACTTGTCATATAAATTATAAATATCCAGTATAAAAGTATTCATCTGTTTTTTTTTCTTCGTGCTTTAAGAAGGTTCTAATATAAAAGAAAAAATTAAATCTTATTTGTAAGAGATATACCTTAAACTATATACTAATAAAATAAATGTGGCATTAATTATTTGGAACATTCGTTTTGAAGCATTGAATGAGATAGTATCATAATGTTTCATTTGGATGGTTATATGAAAAATTTACCTATCAGCTAAATCATTGTCTTATTACATGGCAACTTCTTTTATTCCATTATTATTTGACAATATGGACCAGTTCGCTTTCAAATAAGCACCCTGGACCATAAAAAATTGGTAAAGATCATTATAGCGGTTTCTAGAGATATCAATTTTATAATAGATAATGTCATTAATTTTGCATTTATTTAAAGATCAGTTCTTATTCAAATAAAAGTATTCCTTTTTCATCAAGAGATTGGTAAAAATCACAAGTGGTTTCTATAGATATAAAAGAATTTATATTATTTTGTTGCGTTTTGTTAATTTTGTTACATTCAAATTATAAAATAATGCTGTAAACAAATTGTTAAATACTTCTTTCTTCGATTTTAAATCAAAATTGTAAGAAGAGTATGAAAAGATTTGAAAATTTTGAGCACAGAAATTTTGAAATATCAAATGTAGAGTCACTGAAATTATTTTTTGTAAAAGTATTGTACATTTAAATTAATCATGTATACAAAATTTGAAGCTCAAAAATGCTTTGCACTTTTGTTTTTAATTGATATAAAAATTTTACTTTCTTGTTGTTCATAGAAATTCGAAGATAATTCCTAAAGTGATCCCTAAGTGAGTTTTAATATATTTCTTAATCTTTAAAAGGCTTTATTAGCGGCAATTACAAACTTCTTCACTTCAGGTAGAATTTTATGATCTTTGTTGAACTCTGGTCCAAGGCAGAAATTTGAGACTGTAAACCTAAATTTCAAGGATGAGGGTTGGTGTTTTTCTATCTCGTTTAGTTATAAGACATATTCATTTAACTTTCCTGCCCCAAAACACTTATTTTATATACTTTATGACCCTAACCACGTGTGCATTGTTATCGACAAAGGTCAGCAATTGAACCGATTTATTTAAAATGCTATTTCTTAAATATTAACCCCATAATTATTAATGATCTTTTGGAAAGCAATTTTTAAATAGATACGAGAGCACATCATCTTACTTAACTCCTCTTCCGCAAGAAAAATCATCTAAAAGGTGTCTGTGAATTAGAATTTTACAAACAGCATTATTCAACATTATCTTTGCCAACATAATGGAAATTACTATTTAACCAACTTAATTGGAATATTAATTTCAACCATTCCCTTAAATACTTCATATCGATTGATAGAATTACAGGTGGCTGAACAAATGATATAAATCAATATTAAATTCATGTCCTTGTGAAACCCACATTTATAATCCCAACAGTACAGTTTACTCATGGTACATCTCGCATAAAGCAAGTTTGAGAGAACTGTACAACAAATTCCAAAAGATAGATCTTTCTATAGTTTATTTACCTAATGGAATCTTTTTATTTTATAAATAAGATATAAAATACTTAATCTATCTTCTGCATCTCCACATTAGACAAACATTCAGAATGATGCTCAGCCACTTTTGATCCTGTTCTTACTAATAACTCAGCCCGTGTACCATGGATTCCAAATGCTTTATAATTTTTAAGCTCCTTGATAACTTTATACATGCTTGTTTTCGGCAAATTAGAAGCAGACGGCGTTTTCCTTCAGAATCCCAAAAGGTTTCTTCTTGTCTTATTTTATGAGTAAAGGAAATTCTCATAATTTGGGAAATCCTGGAAATACTCAATCCAAACTCAAAATTTAAGTGCTTTCATTAAAGATGAATTTCCAGGTTCATTTTTGCAGAGAGAAGTTTTGGGTCTAAAGTATTTTCAATAATAAATCCAAACTCAAAATTTGAGTGTTTTCATTAAGAATGAATTTCCTAGTTCATTTCTGCCGACAGTAGTTATTATTTCTTCAATAATAACTGACCTTTCGATGTAATACTCGGTACACTTTGGTCTTCTTATGTTCAATAACCTCTAATTTACTTTCTTCAAAAGCTGTTTTCTTATTTTATGAATTTCCTTTCCATACTTCTGTGCTATAAGTGAATAGCGTTGCAGTGTTCTTTTATATGAATTTTTTTCTGGAATATGGCAGATATATATTTTTGTCAAACTATTCTTTTTACCTTTTATTATTGTTGTTGCCCATAGCTGATTCTGCAATACTAGATATAGCCATTTTGAATTTTTGCCGTACATCATCAAGACCAGAGAATGCTTCTTCAGTTTCGTAATTTTTCATCTCTAAAAGCTCTTTATAAGTTTTAATAACCTCTCCATTTTTAAGTCGCATTTAATAAAATCTCTATTTTTTACTCATTTTAACATTACAGATTTTTCCTAATTCTGGCTTTAAAAAGATAATTATCGTAATCAATATTTGCTATGATAAAACATCTAATATTAATTAAGTTTGACAAGTATCTAGGTTCTGGTTAATTTGATTGCATCTCATTCCAGTTGGTGACTTTCTTGTATACCTGTAAAAAATTTTTACGTTCAAAGCAAGTACTACCAATAACCATGTCGTTTGCGATTGATGAGCTGTAATTCATTATTATTTAATTCTTCAGGGCATTATGTAACTGGATAATAGATTTTAATTCTTTTTCTTTGTCGATTCTTGTATTTAGATTACCGAGTACAAACTTTAATCATTTTACGGACATCTCTTAAAGCACTATGAAAATTATTCATAGAATGCTATCTTTTCTTTATTTCCCTTATCTTTGGTATGTGCATGTGTAATTGAAAATTGTCAGGCGATTTTACATAATATTGGTATAAAAACTCTCAAATTCAGTATCAAATCCTTTACTATCTTAACTAGGAATCAGATCTGTCTATGTGCTTTGTGTCACGATAGTTGTAGAAAAATAGATGTGATTTCTTATCAAATGAACCCTGAATTGCCTGTTCTCCTGAACTGCTACAATATCAATCCAATAGATTTTAAGTTGTTGTATAAGTTCTTGCATGGATATAACATTGGAAATAATGCAGACATTACGTGAAATAATTATCGTATTCATTTCCTTTGCGAGAAGAGCGACGAATTTTTTGCAATTCAAACTTTAAACTAAAAAGTTTTTCTGGATAGAGTTTTTAACCTCAGGCATAACCTCTCAACCTGAAAGACCAGGTTCCTTAAGGCACACGTGTTCAGCTATATATCCCGATACTGGCTATCCATTTTTGACGCTTTTTATGATGTGCATGAGATATAGTGCGACTATTTTTTCAAACATGGTAATAACACATAAATATTTCAAATATTCACCTCCAATTTCAAAGAATTAATCTCTATTTAAAAGGTGTATCTTCTTAAACAAGAAAATCTTATTTTCCACACAGTTTAATATATTTTTTCCTTAATAAATCCCTTCCAAATGCTATGCAACTTTTATTATTTTGGCATATTACATTTCTTTTATATCTACAAAGTTCTTCATATTCAAGATTGTTACTGGTTCAAAAACAATTATCAAATTCTATTCTATTAGTTAGTTCAGTCGCATAACTTATAAGCGAGAAATAACATTTTAATTTTTCAGTAATTACTACTAAAAATAAATGTCGAATAATTACCATTACTTATCAAGGAACCTGTCTATATAACTAATAAATGATATTAAATTTTGCAAATTGATCTTTGCTAATTTTTTTTATTCTTAATAATGCTTTCATTAAATATAGATATACCGTTTTAGTGCATTAGATTGCATCATCAAATGTTATTTTTTTATTATCATTAACTCTTATTTTCAGAATTTGATCATGAATACTTTAGCATATCAATTATTACTCTGTTATTTCTTAATACCACTTTTATACAGAGAGAGATGCTCCATTGGAGAATTATTAAAAGAAACAGTTTCATTTGTACACTAAGAAAACTATAAAAATAAAAACACAAAAATTCTTACTATGACGGAAGCATATTGTCAGTGTTAATTACTCAATGAATCTACTCATTACTCAGTGAAGTGAATTACTCATTACTGAATTCATTTTTAAGATGCGTTTTTTCCCATCACCTTTTTGAAATATCCAGCCTCCACAAAAATTACAGACTTTCTAGGTTTCTATAAACGACTAAGTACATGTCCTTCATATTCAATTTGTAATTTTTTTTTGTTTCAATTAATATATTTTATTAATAACGCCGCAATTAAACAATAAAATCGATATATATGTATATATCTATCATGATAGAGAAGTATAGTTTTTTTATCCATCTTTTGATGCATTACTTATAAATTTAAAATTCTCATTTTAATCTAATTCTGATTAATTATATCTAATTTAATTATCCTTGTTTGTTAAATATCAGATACAGTATTTGAATAAAAAAATGATATATTGTCTTATCTCATTTTGAAATTTAAACGTAAAATTTAACGTTATTTTATAAGGCAGAAAAAAATTACAAATCATTAACATTTTGTATAATTTTAATTATTTAAAAATTAAAAATTTTTGTTTTGTTTTATAAAAAAATAGCATTTTATTTTCATTTCTAATAAAATTTATGTGATAGGACTGGATTTTTCTTAAACTCAAATAATCGTGTAAAATATTTAAATTATCCATCTTTCCTTTAGCCATGAATTATAAAAGACGATTTGCAGCTAAAAAATATTATTAAAATGATTTAAAATTGCTGAAGTTTTACTTTTAAATATTTGTAAAGTTTCTGTCAAAAGTTTTATTATATTGTTAAATTAATATATCTTTTGAAAAATCCCCTTCCCCAAAAAAAGACATACACAAGCAATATGAAAACATATTTTATTTTTCTAATTTAATGCATGTAAAAATTTATATTAGGAATATACTTACACAGTATCTGTATAAAAATATTACATGTTTACTTCTCAGCTGAAACCATTTTTTAGCCTAAAACCATAACTTATTTTTAAACTTTGTAAATCTAATAATTTATCATAAAAATACAAATAATTAATATTTTTTAAGCATCTTATAGTTAAAAATTGTGTTATTGCATTGTAATAGTCTAAAATAATTTGTAAATTATTATATTTCGTAATTATATAACATAATTTTAAATTAGATTATAACTTTTTATTTTAATAACAAAAAATTTTTAAGTGCTCGTGATCTTTACAAATAAAGAATTTAAAAATAATCATTCTTTTTTTTTTTTAACTTCTGTTTTTTAAGGAAACTAATTTATTTAATTTATAAATACAAAAATTTCTTTGATATTTTTTTTATTATTTTATTTATTTCTATATGTGAATTTACTAAGGTTTTCATTATTATCTTATAGATAATTCCTGGATAAATGTTGGAAAAAAATGTATAACTTGTAGTTCTTAAATGGGTGAGTAAAATTTGATTTTATTTTCTAAAAATTAAATCATATTTAATTTTATTAAATTAAAAAAATTATTAAATTAAATTATTAATTTATTTTATTTTATTTTTTAATAATGAAATTTTCTAAATTTGCAAACAGACTAATAAAATTCTTTCTCTTATATTTACTCTGTAAAGATAATCTTGAAAAATTAAAAAAGTCTATTTAAAATAGTAATTTCTTTTAAAAGTATGTTTTTTTAAAAAAGTATTTAAAAAATTGAGTATATTTAAATAATAAATTTTTTCAAATAAATTATCTTTATCTGGATCTATGAAGCTAAATATACTTTTTGCAGTTATGTGTAATAATAAAGAGTATAATTTTATTGAAATTCCGGAGCTGTTGTGATTTCATTTATTATCTGTGTTATTTTGAAAACGAGGAAATTTTTTTAGTGCGAGGGGGGGAGGGGCTATTTCATAAAGATAAATCAATCGATAAATATAGGTGATGCAAGGGAACAATGTTTTTTTTTTTTAATTTTAATTTACGAAGTTACTAAGAAGAAGCAATTCAAATGCAACGAAATTTTTTATGATATTTTTATTAAATTACTTAAATTAACGCATCTTCTGAAAAGGCATTAAATTAATATGATCTTCAATATTCAGAACTGGAGAAATTGGAGAACATTTGAAATAAGGGGTTTCAAGATTCTCATAAAAATCGCCCAGGAAGTGTACATTTTCATGAACAATACACTTTCCAGTAGTCTTTTCATGTGGCTTTTAATTAAACACAGAGTTAGTTAGTTAAAGAGCAACAACAACAACGGAAAAAAACTCACATTACCAACATTTAACGTATTTTAATTCTACATACTTAAAAATTGTGTTTCTATTTATAAATGTTTTTAAATTTTATTATCTAATCAAAGAAATAATATCTAACTAGCTAAATAATAAATAAATAATCTAAATAATGCTAACATTTAAATTATTTCATTGAATGGATATAAATATATGCTAAATAATTGGAATTAATAATATAATCAAAATTGGTTTGAAGACATACTGTTACTGTTAGAACTTATAAAAATTATTTGCAAGATAATAAATTAGATGGCTGATATTGCTTACATAGTTAAGACAAATATATTTATTAGTAGTTTCTAAGAAAATAATCTTATTTAATATTTCACTTTTTTTCTTTTTTTAAAGGCTTTTACATTTTAATTATATATATATAATAAACTCAGAAATGTAAAACAAACTGGAAGTATTATTTGACACCAAATTTTAATTCACTTATAGCAATATTTATTTGCTTAACTTATTACAACATTATCATATCAAGGTCATTATGAAATCAGTCCGTAAGAAGATATGTAATAACTTCAAGGATTTCCTATAATTAGTTTGCTGCCAATATTATCCAAGTCTCAGAGCTACACTGGAAATTTGAATTGATATTTTCAGAATGGAATATTTTCATTATTTCCCAAATAAATATATTGTTTCAATTTGTATTTGTATGCATATAAATAAATAGCTTTAATAAAGCTTCCATTTTTATAACTATTTATTACTTACTATTTAAATAAGGTATCTTATGCCAAAGTTTCCGTTTCATATGTTCATTATTGTAAAGTTTTATAAAATATGGTGTTATAAGAAAATTGTATAATATCAGTATATTGATGAAAGGTTTCGTTACTGACAATAATCTTGGTGATGTAAACTAAAAATTTGGTGAATTGTTCAGAAGTTGCTTGTTGTAATATTTACCATTACAATTTTCTATTTTCTTAGTTTATGGTTAATTTTCCTTTAAAAGAAATCAACTACTTCCTTAGCAATTGTCATAATAGTTCACTTTGCGATTTGGCGTGAAGATGGCGATTATTACCACTGCGATTTGGCACATAAAACTAGTTTTCTATCTTACGTGGTTTATTTTGGTTTTAATGAAACTCGTTTGAAAGGTCACTGCAATTACAATTTTCTAAGGGGAATGTATTACAATGCTTTATTATTTTTTCCGGATTTATGGTGAATTTTCTTTTAATGGCAACCAACTATTTCCTTAAAAATAGTCATAGTAGTTCATTTGGTGACCTGGTGATGTCAACTTGACGATTAATTGCAGGAAATCGATCTTTCACCTTTTGTGGTTTATATTAGTTTTTATAAAACGCATTTGATAAGATGTTAGAGTTATAAATTTTAACAAATCTCTACTTTAATGACATATTAGTGAATTAATACTAATTGATGAGCATAACACTAATTAAGGAATCCAATTTGTCTCAATGTAAAATATCAATAAAATTTGGATCATTATTAGAAAGTTGTGAATTGCTTCTACTAATATTGTTTCTTTTTGAAACGCACGTTTCTCTATTACATGAAAAATTACTAACACTAATTAACTCAATTAATTACACTTAAGTAAAATAACTATATTAATTAAGGAATCCAATTTGTTTCAATGTAAAATATCAATAAAATCTGGATCATTATTAGGAAGTCTTGTGAATTGCTTCTTCAAATATTGCTTCTTTTTCAAACGCTCGTCTCACTATTACATAAAACATTACTAGCACTAATTAACTCAATTGATTATACTTAAATAAAATTACTTCACCAATTAAGAAATCCAATTTGTTTCAACTTAAAATATCAATACAATTTGGATCTTTATTAGGAAATCTTATGAATTGCTTCTTTTTGAAACGCTCGTCTCTCTATTACATGAAAAATTACTAACACTAATTAACTCAATTGATTATACTTAAGTAAAATTGCTTCACTAATTAAGGAATCCAATTTGTTGCAATGTAAAATATCAATACAAATTTGAATCATTATTAGAAAGTCTTGTGAATTGCTTCTTCAATTATTACTTATTTTGAAACGCACGTCTCTCTATTACATGCAAAATTACTAATACTAATTAATTCATTTAATTACACTTAAGTAAAATTACTACACTAATGAAGGAATCCAATTTGTTTCAAGATAAAATATCAATAAATTCTTGAATCATTATTAAGAAGTGCTATGAACTGCTTCTTTTGAAACGCTCTTTTCTCCAATACATGAAAAATTATACTTACCAACAACCATCCCAAGCAGTATTGTGCCCCACAGTGAATCCAAAAGTTGCAAATCATGGCACGTGTGGATTACGGCACCAGTTCATTCACCCTGTCCCCAACCCTTCCCCTCACTGAGGGGCCCGGGTCCTCTTTGCATCCCCAAGGGGCCCCCTCAACCCTATCCCGGCAACTCTTTCTCATCCGCAGTTTGCAGCTGCTTTTCGCCGCCAACCCATTTTCCCCGAAGTTCTAATTTTTTTAAACTATTGTGCTCTAACCGGGATGTACGGGTTAGAGCTCAATCCTTTTTTGCCGTTATTATTATTACCGAGGAAAATCTCCAAGGGCAAAAAGGGGTATGTAGGTCAGGGTCGAGCATTCGTGTATTTCTTGTTCCGACTTCCGGAGTATCAACATAAAGAAAGTCTAGAATCATTCTAGAACTCCGTATTGGGATTACATAATATTTAAAAATTGATTCAAACGATTGGTATGTATTTGATTTGTGAATATGCATCATAACTGAAGGTTGCAAAGGTAGGTTTATTAATTTTTATGTCTTCTTTTAACTAAATTTTAAACAGCTTTTTGTATGATATTGGTATCAATATTTTTTTTTCTTGTTTTATACACAAATTATTATCTTTAATTGAAAATACAATTGTTATTTTGATTTAAAAAAAAAAAAAAAAAGAAATTAAGCGCAAAAATTAAAGCATTATAGAAATTAATTTTTTTTAAATTCATTAAAGAATTACAAAATTTGACGCCAAATTAACAGACAAAATAAAAGTCTTTGATCTTTTCTTTAAAAAATTTATTTCGCTTTTGTTTATTCAATATTTAAGTGAAATCTGATAAACTAATTCTGTCATTAACTTAAAAGCAAACTTGGTACCATTTAAAATTTTTAAAAATTATTTGATCGCTTATAACTTTTAAAAATATTTTTTAATTTCTAAGATATAAATACTATTTAAAATTCACTTTTCTTAGGTACTCATCATTGAAAAGTCACTTATCAAATCAAATTATTTTTCACATACATAATTTTGACCTTTTTATACTTGAGATATCAGAAAGTAGGTCGTTTTTAAGACCATTTTTTAAATTGAGACTATGCATAAAATTTATAATTTTTTAATTACTGATAATAATTTTTACAAGTTATTAATATGACGTTTACAATTTATTAAATACAATTCATATTTTGAATTCTTAATTGAATTCGATTGCAAATTATATCAATAATAAAATAATAAGTAATGATAAAAGTGGTGACTATATAATATGACATTTACAATTTACTAAATACAATTCATATTTTGCATTCTTAATTGGATTCAATTCAAATATTTTTAATAAGTAATTATTTTTAAATAATGGAGATAAAATTAAGTAATATGACATTTACAATTTACTAAATACAATTCATATTTTGCATTCTTAATTGGATTCGATTGCAAATTATTTCAATAATAAAGTAATAAGTAATTATTTTTAAATAATAGAGATAAAAGTGGTGACTATGTAATATCACATTTGCAATTTACTAAATACAATTCATATTTTGCATTCTTAATTGGATTCGATTGCAAATTATTTCAATAATAAAGTAATAAGTAATGATTTTTAAATAACAAAGATAAAAGTGGTGTATCATTCTAGTAAATACTTTTATTACATTACTCACTGATATTCTTTTTGTGTCAAAATATAATTCTTAATTGAGATAAATTGAATCTGAAATTACCTGCAACTTAGATTATCATTTTGATTACAACAAGCATAAAAAATTAATGTAATAATTTTAAGTAAATATTTAAAAAAATGCGAAATGTATACCAAAAAGAATGAAATAATCCCCAAATTAAAACAGAATCGCGATATTTCGACTATTTTATTTTTATTTGCGATAACTGCATAGTTTTAAAATTTTGAAATTTAAAAATATATGCCAAAAATGATTGAAAAATAAATATAAGACTTTTTTTGATCATGATAAAAAATTACAGCCAATGTTTTAATCAAATAAAATTGAATTAATGTAAAAAGTAAGTTAACAAATACAATGAAAATGAATATTATTTGAATATTTTTTATTAGAAAATCATTTAAAAAAAATTAGATATAGAAATTATTAGGTATAAATTTATGAATAATCTCTTTTTATGTTTAAGTGCTTATGAAATAAATTTCTTTTAATATATACTATTTTCTCTTAAACTTGAATATAAAGATTTTTTAAATATCTGCTTAAATATAATGCTTAGCCAACGCAAAAACTAGTTTTTAAATTTTATTTTATAAGTATACAAATTATTTGCATAAAAAAGCTTTTAAATTATTATTACCTTTTTTTTAAATTCAGTAGATTTTTTGAGCAATTTACTCAGCTTAGAAATTCAGATAAAAAGTTTAAAAAATATTTTTCTCTTTTAAAATATATTTTTATTTTTTCTTTCATTTTTTACACATAAAAGATTCTTAACTTAAAGATTACTTTTATACAAAAAATAAACATTTACAATTGATGGAAAACTCTTTTATAGAGTAAAAAGAGATATTAAAAATTCATTTTTAATATGTTTATTTTAAAGAGAATTAAAATGTAATGGGGGATGAAAAATTCAGTTTTCTTTTTATTTTTTAACGTTTTATTTCCTAGCATTTACCTTTATAGAATATTTAAGTATTTTAAAATGAGGTACACGAACATCATTCGATAGTTTTCAAAAGTAAATTAAAATTTATTTCAGCGTATGTAAATATTGTAGCATATTTTTTAAAATATTTTATTGCTTTAAAATTTTGTCTTTTTAAATAAAAAAATAAAAAATTCTTCTTCATAAAAATATTTTCTTTAGACAGTTGTATTTAAAATAAATAAAATTATCTGGTAATTATTATAGCAAATTAACAAAAATAGTCATATAAAATTAATACCTAATTTTGTAGATACGTATTTAAAATGTAATAAAAAATATTTTTTCACTTCTTATTGAAAGTTATTAATAATAATACAGGAACGAATTTTAATATATTCATAATCTTTTTGAAGACAAAAATTATATTTTTCTTTAATTAAATATTTTGTTAATTTTAAAATTAAATTAACAAAATCTTTGAAAAAATATTGTTCATATCTTGAAAAAATTACGCACATTTTTTAATTCTTTCTTGTATTATTACTAAATTTCAATAAGAAGTGAAAAAATAATTTTTATTAAATTTTAAATATTTATCTACAAAATAATAATTAATTTTATGGGACTATTTTTTTAATTCGTTAGAATAATTCTCAGATAAATTTATTTATTTTAAATATAACTGTTCAAAGAAAGTATTTTTAATTACATATTTTATTGCTTTTACTATTGAAAAAAAATATGCATTTAAATTATACCATTTAGTATTACTTTATTAACAAATTTTCCCTTAGTGATTTAATAGTATTTCGTCATTAAAGAGAAATCAATATAATTTAAATAAGCGATTGCATTTAATGTTCAATTTATTTTAAATGTTTGTCTATTTAAATAATTAAAAATTGAAATATTGTTAACATACCCTAGTTAAAAAATAGGATTTTTAAATCATTTTGGCTAATGATTTTGAAGACACTTTTCAGTTACATATGGATTGTATTTAAAGAATACTACCATTAAAATTTTCTTCGAATTTATACATTTTTTAATGAGAATTAGAAAAACTGTTATATCAGAAGTAAATATGAATAAAAAAATATTCATCGTAAAAAATAAATTGAAATATTTAAATAAATAAATTATAAATTTACAATTTGCAAAATTCAAGAAATTATAGGATTTTAAACTTCCATGATTAAATATCTGTCAACTCAAATAATTGCAGTAACAGGAAGTATGTAATTCGTTGCGATACATGCAGTTTAATTAATTAAATTTAAAGAAGGGTGTAACTTTTTTTAATCGTATTATATGATATAACGTTCAGATTTTAGTCTCCTCATTAATTTCAGGACATGTTCAGCTAGTGTTTCCATCTGTTATAATAAAAAAAATAAAAGTTTCAATCATTTTAAAAAGAACTAAAGTTTGCAGTTTGTTTTTTATCATTAAAAATTATTATCAATATATCAGTTTTGAAATCTAAATTAAGCATTTTCCCAGTTATTTTCTTATAAAGGTTTGTTTATAAAGATTCAAGTCTTATTTTATTTAAAATAAAACTATTATGAAGCTGCAGTAAAGAAAATATTTATATCAAGAATAAAATTTTGATTGAACTGATTAATTTAAATAAAAATAACTTTATTACAATTTTTTTAAATTTAAAAAATTAAAATAAAAGTTTTTTTCTTTCTTCAAAAAATACTTTAATAATCTTTAAAAAATTTCTTTTTTAAATGTATCGAATATTTTTAAGCAATTAGAGTAAAAATAGAATAAGTATAATAATTTAATAACTGTAATGTACCTGATTATACTATTTCAGAATAGATACTATAGATTAAATAAATAGATGTTACAGATACTATAGATTGTTATTATTTCAGAATAGATACATCTTAAAGAGCTATATATCTTTTACTAATTTTATGCTTTAATAATAATGAAGAGCTAAATATTGTTCGATAGTTTAAAAATTGTGATAATTAATAAAGAAATCATTCGTTTTCTTAAAGTTACTTAATATTACTAATTAATCTAAATTATGATTACTAATCTAAAGCCAAGAAAGGATTTATAAATTAACTAAACCTTCAGTGTTTAAACAAAACGAATATTTAGTAGTAGTTCTAAAGTTATTTTTGTTACGTTTTTAATTATCATAATTTATTAATTTAAACCTTAATTAATGATCTTATTATAGAATTTTTAAACAACTTATTTGCTTTAAATGTTTCACAAAGGATATCCGCCTTTTAGAAGTAAAATAACCGGTTTCAGTTATTTTTTTTCAATGTAAAATAATATGTCTATTTCATATTAAATTTTTTCAATAAAGACATTTAAGATCTAAAAAGGATAAAACATTCTTCTAAACATGAAGAAAAATGCTAGCCATGTTAAGATTGTATAATATTCAACTGTATAACTTCTACTATGTTTTTAATTTGTTTTATAACTATGACACAGCACGCTTCAATATGCTATAACAATAGAAACTCAAGGAAAGATCTTTCATAAAACTTAAATAAACCTTTTCTTAAAAAAATTCTTCAAATTTTAATAAATTTACAATTATTTTGTATAGAAATGAATCATTTTCAAATCCAAAATCAATTTTTTACAAGTTTTTCTAGAGCACAGTTATGCAGATTCTTTTAACAATCAGTTAGTTTCCACAATAAATAAACTTTCGTAACTTTCATAAACTTTTTTAAAAACCTAAAATTTTTCAAATTTAAATAAACTAAAAAATATTTTTATTGAAATAAATTGTTTTCAAATAAAAAGCCTTTTTTACCAATTTTCCTAAAGAACAGTTATGCAGATTCTTTAACAATTAGTTAATTCCACAATAAATAAACGTTCATAATTTTCATAAATGTTTTCCTTAAAACTTTAAAATTCTTCAAATTTAAATAAATTAAATAATATTTTGTATTGAAATGAATCATTTTCAAATCAAAAAGCATTTTTAATACCAGTTTTCCTAGTTTATTATGCAGATTCATTAACAATCACTGAGTTCCACAATTAATAAACTTCCATAAACGTTTTCATAAAACTTAAAAATTCTTTAAATTTAAAAATATTTTGTATTGAAATAAATCATTTTCAAATCAAAAAGCATTTTTTTTACCAATTTTTCTATAAAATAGTTATGCAGATTCTTTCACATTCAGTTAGTTCCACAATAAATAAACTTTCATAAACTTTTTCTTAAACCTTAAAAAATTCTTCAAATTTAAAAATATTTTGTATTGAAATAAATCATTTTCAAATCAAAAATCAATTTTTTTACCACCTTTTCTAGAGAACAATTATTCAGATTCTTTAACAATCAGTTCAAAAATAAACTTCCATAAACTCTTTCTTAAAATTTAAAAATTCTTTAAATTTAAATAAATTTAAAAATATTTTGTATTGAAATAAATCATTTTCAAATCAAAAATCAGTTTTTTACCAGTTTTCCTAGAGAACAATTATGCAGATTTTTTAACAATCAGTTCCACAATAAACTTTCATAAACTTTTTCTTAAAACTTAAAAATTCTACAAATTTAAATAAATTTAAAAACATTTTGTATTGAAATAAATCATTTTCAAATCAAAAATCACTTTTTTACCAGCTTTTCTAGAGAACAATTATTTAGATTCTTTAACAATCAGTTCAAAAATAAACTTCCATAAACTCTTTCTTAAAATTTAAAAATTCTTTAAACTTAAATAAATTTAAAAATATTTTGTATTGAAATAAATCATTTTCAAATCAAAAATCAGTTTTTTACCAGTTTCCCTAGAGAACAATTATGCAGATTTTTTAACAATGAGTTCCACAATAAACTTTCATAAACTTTTTTTTAAAACTTAAAAATTCTACAAATTTAAATAAATTTAAAAACATTTTGTATTGAAATAAATCATTTTCAAATCAAAAATCATTTTTTACCAGTTTTCTAGAGAACAATTATGCAGATTCTTTAACAATCAGTTCCACAATAAACTTTCATAAACGCTTTCTTAAAACTTAAAAATTCTACAAATTTAAATAAATTTAAAAATATTTTGTATTGAAATAAATAATTTTTAAATCTAGAAGCATTTTTTTACGAATTTTCTTAGAGAACATTTATGCAGATTCTTTAACAATCAGTTAGTTCCACAATAAATAAACTTGCATAAACCTTTTCTTAAAACTTAAAAATCCTTAAAATTTAAGTAAATTTGAAAATATTTTTTTATTGAAAGAAATCATTTTCAAATCAAAAATCAATTTTTACCAGTTTTTCTAGAGAACAATCATGCAGATTCTTTAACAATCAGTTCCACAATAAATAAACTTCCATAAACTTTTTCTTAAAACTTAAAAATTCTACAAATTTAAAAATATTTTGTATTGAAATAAATCATTTTCAAATCAAAAACAGCATTTTTTATCAGTTTTCCTATAAAATAGTTATGGATATTCTTTAACAATCAGTTAGTTCCACAATAACTAAGTGATTGCCCAATAAACTGAAAGATGTGCTTTACTCTTTGAACATTATTTGCTGACTTCATTTAAAGAACACTGTGCGAAAGTAATACTGCTTTATACAAGTCTGACAAAAAATTCCTCTTTTTAAAATCGATAAGTTTAATATTCTTACATTTGATCAATATTTTTTTTTTGTTTATGCTTCTTTTCAGAAAAATAATCAATAATTTCAGTTGAAAGTTAAATATAATAAGAGTAGAGGGATAAACCAGATATAGATTATCTTCAGGAGAAAAAGTGTCATGTTGAAATGGTATGAGATATGAAAAATTTTCTTTCTAATGATGGAAAATTTGATTGCTTCTTTAAAGTATTTCTTTTGCAGCTTTTTATTTATTTGATGCATAGTTAAAGGTAAGTTTTACAAATTTGTAGTAAATAGTAGGTTTAGATTTTGTTTTTTTTATAAATGTAGTGCATATTTTTTTTTCAAATATTACAATTACATTTTATATTTGCAGTACATTTTTTAAAGAAGAAAAGTAATTTTTGCAGTAATTTTTAAGAACAGTAATTTGCAGTAAATTGTTTGAAGAAATTAACTGATTAACTCTTAATATATTTAATTATATAAACTATACAGTTGTTTTATTAATATAGTGAAATAAAATTTATTTTTAAAAATATTTGCAGATTTCTTGATTTGCCTCTTAATGTCTCGAGTCACTTGCTGTATTTTAAATTTCTATAATTATAATATTTTCCATGTTTTCCTTATAGGCACAAAACTCACATCAATTTAGCATATCTAATTTATATTGAAAGGGAATTCGCATTCTTGTATTTTAAAATCAACTTGTATTTCAACAATTCTTGTATTTCAAACATTGAAGCTCGTATATATTGGCAAAGCATTTATTATGAATTCCCAATTCCCCATTTATAATGAATTCCCAATTTATTTTCCCAAAATAATTTTAAATTTAAATATCTTGACTTCCCAAAACTTAGTTATGTTGTCGTGGTTTTTATTTTACCTAATTACAACCAAACCTTTTTTAACTTTTTGATTATATGTTAGATGAAAAAACAATTGTTAAAATTAGGATATCCATTCCATTTGATGAATGAAATTAAAGTGTTTGATTATTTCTCCAGTAAGGAATTGAACATTTCTAATTAGTTGTAATAATAACTGAAATTATCGAATAATTTTTTTACAAGATCAACCATATATAAATTCTGACAGTATTATTCCTATTTAGTATTTACCTTTATCTATTCATTCAATTTAATGATTTATGACCTTAAGATGTTTGATTATTTTTCTAGTAAGAAATTCTACATGTATAATTAATTGTGACACTAACATTAGCAAATATACCTTTCTTGTGAGACTAACTAATATATCAGTTGTTAGAATTTTAATGTAATTTAGTCCTTACTATTAGAGTAAAACAAAATCCTTACTGAAATTTATTCTACTGCTATAAAATGTTTTTGAAATTTGCTTTTTTGCATACTTACTTTCTTATTCTAATGGTTTTGCTATTTGAAACTGTTTATAAAAAGGTCAATTTCACAAATAAATAAATAAGACAAAAAACAGGCGGTAGATTTTTTTCAAAGCCTGGAACTATATTGTTGAGTAATTTATGGTTATTTCATGAAAATTAGTTGTGGATTAGTTAAAACTATTCCTTCATATGTGAAATGTTGAGAAAAAATTTTGCTTGAATATTAATATCTATTGGCTGTTACAACTGTAACTTAACATATGAGTTAAAAACTACAACCTCAAAAGATTTTATTCAATGTGTTAGTTTACTTTCATGGGTTTATTGTTTACATGTCAAAAAAATTCGAATATAAATGCCATTTAAGCAATTTAAAAAAAATATTGAAAATTAATTTTTTTGATACAATTTAGCTAGAATTGGTTTTCGTTGTTTTACATTTTCTTATTATGCATAAGTTCATCTTAAAGCAATAAACGAAAAAAATGAATAAATAAATAAAGTGAATTCTACTCACAAAAAGTTTGGATAAAAAAAATTTACAATTTTTTTAATTAGTTTTTGATATTTTACATGAGATAGGTTTTGAAATTTTAATATCTTATTATAACAATTTTATTATACTTAGTTGGATATCAGCGAGTTTTACGAAGTTTAAGTTTGGTATAGATTTGAAGATTTGAAAGAACTAAGATTTGTAGATTTTTCTGTAAATTTGAGTCCATTTTGTAGCATTTTACTTGTATTACAGGTTTTAGCTTCTGCTTTGAAGAAATGCTATTTTTCCGAACTCACTGTTTTCACATTATAGCCAAAATGTTATATTGGGTTCAAATTTGGTGACTCAGGGGTCATTTTAATAGTTTATTTACAATTTTCAAGCAACGACAGTTGAATATTCAAGGTAGTCCTAGAATCATCATTCTTATAGAACTAGAAAGCACTCTCTGAGAGTTCCAGATGATTTTCAAATTTAGTTTAGATCTCAACATACCAATAATTTTCCATGGTGTCCTCAAAATTTCAAACTTATCTCTCCAACGAGGGAATGCGCAACATAATTCCCAACTCGCCACGCTTACTGAACAGAAAGTAAGTTCTCCTTTTAAATTCTTCTTTAAATTTTCTCTCAACTAAACCTCTAGCTCCGAATTTATTAAATTTTCTTTTATAAGTAAATATAATCATGAGTAACCATGCTTTTGGCAAATAAAGCTTCCATTCCTTACAACTTCTTTCTATCCACTTGGCCATAATTAGCTAGAATTATTCATTGAACTGTTTTTGGACTTAAACAAATTCCCTACAATTTTGGCAATTCTTCTGTAAGGTTTGAACTCAGTAATTTTGGATTTACATTTATTTTTCGAATTATTCTGCGATGATTTTTTATGGAAAAAATGGTCCTTTTATGGTCTTATGATGGAAAAAAACAATAAAGTCACTTAAACTATCTGTTTGAGGGAATTGTTTTGATAAATTAAATTAACTCATGCGAGGTTAAATCTTATGCGAAATTTATTTAGGTTTAGAAATATTATTTTATAATTTTCTCCAAAATTTGAAAAATATCATATCGAATCAAACAATGCTGTATTATTTTAAATGAATACAACGTACTTCATTTTCAAAAAGTTCATTTCATTCAACAATCATTGAACATTATAATTATTTCTACTTCTTTTATAGGAAAAAACAATGCATATGAGACCTTGTAGAACAAATCATCTGATAACTAATAATGCACTAAATAATATAAAAGTCCATGTTTTAAAAGAAAATTATCTTTTTACTGCTTACTATTTTAAAATTGATTACATGTAATCAAGCTTTTAAAAAGCTGCCGTCGCTTTGAAGATTTCATGACATAAAATATACACTTAAACATATAAAAATATCATTTAATTTTTTAATCATTTATCATTTAATCTTTAAATTATATCATTTTATTTTCAAATGATAATAATAATGCTAAAGAATAATATTTTACGGTTAATTTTTTATCTAATTTTTTAAAATTCATTTATTTTTTTTTTGAAAAGCAGTTATATAAAATGTGTAGCTTTACTTGGCTACTATTCCCTGAAGAACTGTTATATTTTTAGTCGTAAATTTTCACTAAAAAATATCTTGTTATTGTTCTTGCATGAAATAATATTAATCATGAAATAATAATAATAATAATAATAATATAATTTCTGCATGTAATAATCGTTTAGAAGTACAAAAGAGGTATTACACTCACAAAATATGAAGAATGTTTATAAAAGTTATAAAACATTCGCAAAAGTTTGAAAATTTATCATGCGTTTTCAATATTCAGCTAAAAATACAAACCGCTTAGCAAATATGATAAGTTAAAAAAAACTATATCTTTAAGGAATTTTCAAAAGAAGGAAAGAGAAGTAAGTAAAATAAATTTAAAGATATCTATTGCAAAACATATTGCTTCATTATTCATGTGAATTACTGTAAGTAATTTTACATTTTTTTCTCTTTTATACTTCTGGCAAACAGTTACTTTTATTTTAAAAATAAATAATAAATGTTATGTTAAAACTAAAGAAACAAATGCTGTTAAAATAAAAACTTAGTCTTTCTTAATATTAATTATTTTCATAATTAATTAGAAATGGAAAAGTTTTTTTGAGAAATTGAAAAGGATTACATAAATAAACCAACAACTTCTTAAATTAAATCTTTTATAAAAACGCTCTTTTCTAATCTGCCTAAAATGTTTTCAATTTCTTTAATAAATTTGAAGTGTAAAAAGTCTGTTACAAAACTGGCTAATTTAAAGTAAATATTTTTAAAATGTATTTAAAGTTAATATTATAAAAGTAAATGTTTATATGGAAAAAATGCTTTATTCTACGTTTGTTTATATTTACATATATAAGGATTTGCATCTAAAATTAAAAAAATATATCGTTAGATTAAAAGGCGATTTAAAGTGAAATTGCTACAGATATGAAATAACAATATAATTTGAGCTGATTAATTTGGTACAGATTCGTTAAACTTCTTTTAGTAGAAAACTATAAATATTTTTTCGCATTAGTATATATAATTATTTTTCTAATTTTTTTCTGATTTTTTTTTTCCTTTTTCTAAACTTTAGTTCAAAATATGTATATCTTGATTGATTGATAGGTAAGCCAAATTTTTTTAAATAGTTTAAATCCCAGTGTGTGAGGAAAATATTGGATAGGTTAAATTGAAACAGAAAATCGTTTTGCAATCGCCACAAAATTGATGCATATTTTTCAATAATTTATTTTTAATCAGTAGGTATTGGAATTTATCAATCCTATTTTCTTAGTCGAAAGCTGACTAAAAAATTTTGGCAGAATCAGTAATGTATTCTTTTAATACAGCTTTAATGAGTTGTCCATATTATTTTCACTGTAAAAAATATGCTGCAAGCAATTTTTCTAGCTCATTTTTATTAATTAGTCTAATCAGTAAAACGTTTTTGACAGTATAATGTATTGAAATTGTGAGAGAAGCACATATTTATCACGATCTATAGATTGCTGTAAATTGTGATAAAAGCATGCAAAAAAAAATTAGTTTATTCATTTAGAGAAATAATATTTATCATTTTTAGGTCCTTACTCTAATTTGTGTTAAGATTTTAAGATAGGGCTAAAAACTTAAAAACAATTTTCCAATTTTATTATTTATTGGACAAAAAGATTTTTCAAATTTATTATAAAACAAATAACAATTTTACTACTATATTGCTAGTTACTTGTAAATTTAATAAATAAATTAACTATCTAAGTTCCTGTAACAATATTACAATTCATAATTATGGAGAATAATGTTCTATTATAAAAAATTTCACTATAAATTCTTGTAAATCATTAAACTAAATATTTATTGAATATCTTATAAAAGCAGCTAAATTTGGTGCAAACTTTCAGTGCTAACTTACAAAGTGTAAATATTTTAGCATCACTAATAATTTGATAAAAAAACAACACAATAAAGACCTATTTAAATAGGATCTTCAATTTATCCTTATTAGAATAAAGCTAAATTGAAATTATTTAATTGGCTGTAGTTCCAAAGTATATCTTTTCAGAATTTCATTCAAGAAATTAAAAATTTACTCCATCATTATCATCTCTATGCAAATGCAATCAATATATTTAGTAATAGTATATAAGTATTTCACGAATATGAAAAATTGTTCTTTTTACATTTGCGTTGAAAATACATCAGAAATCTCCTCCAATTTTATTTAAAATTAATTAAATATTGCAAAACTGGGATATAGATTAGTATTAAAAGTCCATTTAGAAACTTGCAGGTAAATATATAATAATATAATTTCAATTAAAGCAAACGCTGCAGTTATTTCTTGAATTAAAAATAATTCATGGGAAAAGCCCCAAGCAATTTAAAGAGCCATCAAAAGTAATGGCAGGATAACTAATGTCTGATAAATGCTTAAATTTTAGCTATCCACAAGATTTTTAATTCTAAATGCAGCATAAAAATCAATTTTGTAATTAAATTTCGCCAGAAGGGATTGTTTAATGTGAGATGTTTAATGATTGTATAGCTGATATTTCTTCTTTTTGTGGTGAGTTAGAATGCTGACAGATAAAACTTATTTATATTTTTTTCATATCATGAGAGAAAGAAATTGATATTTTTATATGTAAGATTTCATTTAATTATATGTCTGCATGAAACAGAATCATTGAAGGAGATATTCCCCACTGTCTACACCCTAAAGCTAAATAGATAAAATGGTTGTTACCTATGGCTTTATTGGAACTCAATCCATACAAATTTGGCCACTTGCCGTAGAAACAAAAAGAACATATAAACAAATCAAAATTACAAAGGGAAAAGACCAGACATTTTTAACAAAAACAACCAAAAGGCCTTAAAAACAATTAAAAACAGGTTAAATGTTCTAAGGATAAAAATTTAAAACGCTAGAAGTATCGTAATAAAAGTCCGTGGTATCAAGACATGTTTTCTCTGGCCTCCTGTAAAGATTCTCTGGCCCTCCAGTAAAAATTTAGCCAACAAATCATCATTCTGTTGGCTATATATTTTTTTCAGTGATATTTGCATCTAAGATTACTAGAACATCAACATCCATCTTTATACAAATATTTTTAATTACTCGAAATTTAGCGCCAGACAGGCCACCAGCATTCCACTGCAGTATATTCAATTTAAAGTTCGGATGACGCAGTCATTTTTTTGGGGCAAGTAGCCATAGACTCTAGCCGTTACTCATTTAGCACCAGGAAACACGTGTTAACTTAAAGTTGTCATAGACGCGAGTAACATTACCTCCCATAGATAAAATTAATTAAAACAATTAATGCCATTAAAATAGAACTCATATACTAAAGCATTTCATTAGAAAAATTATAGAAAGCCACCTTCAACACCATCTGAAACTAAATGACACTGACACTGACAAAGACAAAGTTTATAATGAGGACAATACAATAATTTATGTTATTCCGTGATAATAGATGTTTCTAAACAAAAACCAAGTCTAGTTTATTTTTTTTAAAACATTTTACTATTTTCAGATACATTATTTTACATGCACGCATTAGGACTTACCATTTAGCATAAACATTTCAGATGAAAGTGGTTTTAAATAACCAATTTTTTGGAACAACTTTGGCAAAACTAACTCTTGGGCCATCAAACAACACTTGCATATCTAAAAATGCCTAAATTGAAATAGGCAGCTCAGTCTCCTTGAAACTCTTTTTTTTAAGGACAGGCCTAATATATTATATTATATTACATATTATAGTAAGAGAAGTACGTATTTCCAATGTCACTTTGGTTTGTCGCTCTACGGTAATTATTTGCAAACTTTAGACCAAATTAGACCGGAACCTACTGTTTAACGTGGATTACGAACCACTAACAAATATCCATGCCACCTCCAGGATTCGAACCTAAGCGCTAATCAAATTGCTAATAACTCACAGCGCTAATCAAATTGACTATCAGGCCGAATTTAAGAGAGTAGACCATATCAGCAATTGTAACTTAAAGTCATTTAGAGGTTATAAAAGAAAATATATTTTCACATAAATAAAAATATACCGGAAAAAAAATACATATTTTACATTTAGATCTTTGAGTCATCTGATTGATTTTCGAATTTTAAAATTTTTTCACACTAAAGCGTTTTGTTTATTATTAAAAAAAAATTAAAAATTAACTTAATACATTCTAGTCTGACTGATGATAGTTGAAAAATTATTTTAAAGAGAGGAAAGTTAATTATGAAGAAATAAATGAATTATTAATGGCGATGAATAGACGAATGAATCACTTCAGCAGATTTATTATATTTTATAGAAATGTAATGTAATTGATTTGAATATTAACACTGATAATTGCATTACTTAATTATTCCATTCCATAATTAATTAATCCCTACAATTATTTATCTTAATGCATTATTATATATAATCCAAAATTAAATAATAATTACGTTTTTATATTTCTCGCAATTCTGACATTGTATAATACAATTCTGTGCAAGTGACTCATTAAACGCTTATTTACACCTCCAAATGAAGACCGACACCCAGTCATCGATTCATCATTTAGATAATTAGATCGGGACCCATGGTTTAACGTGGTTTCCACTAACAAACACCCATGTCACCGCCAGGATTCGAACCTGATGCAGGTGTTACCAAAGGCGAGGGCGTTAGCTAAATTGGTCATCAGGCCTCACCTAAGAGAGGAGACCATGTCAGCAATTGTAACTTAGAGGCTGTGATAGAAAATATATTTTCACATAAATAAAAATATACTGGAAAAATCAATCTAAAAATGACATATTTTAACATTTAGACTTATAAGTCATCTTATTGATTTTAAAATTTTTTCACTTTAAACCACTTGGTTTAATATTAAGGGAAATAAAAAAAAAAAAATAACCTAATATATTCTTAAAATTTGGCTGATGACAATTGAAAAATTGTTTTAAAGAGAGCAAATTCAATTATGAGGAAATAAATGAATCATTAATGGTGATGAATATTTTAATGAATCATTAATGGGGATGAATATTTTAATGAATCACTTCAGCAGATTCACATATTTATATTTTTAAAAAAAATGTAAAATAGTTGAGTTGAATATTAGCACTGTTAATTGCATCAATTAATTAATTCATCCCTACAATTATTTAAATTAATGCATTATTATATATTGTCCAAAATTGAATAATAATTACATTTTTATATTTCACGCAATTCTGACATTGTACAATATAATGATACAATTCCCTGCAACTGACTCATTAAACGCTTATTTACACCTCGAAATGAAGACCGACGCCTAGTCATCGATTCATGCCCTACACAAAGAAACAGCTCTTCTCTCGATTTAATAGCAGTCATTATAATTTTGCATTATTGATTGAAATAATTAATTAATTGCATTAACTAATTATTCCTATCAGTAAATAATTAATTCCTACAATTATTTTAATGCATTATTACATATAATGCAAAATTAAATAATAATTATTATATTTCACGCAATTCTGATATACAATGATACAATTCTGTGCAAGTGACTCATTAAACGCTTATTTACACCTCCAAATGAAGACCGACACCCAGCCATCGATTCAGGGCCCTACACAAAGAAACAGCTCTTCTCTCGATTTAATAGCAGTCATTATTCTTTTGACAATAATTCCATTACACTCTTTTTTCGATACCAACTTACTCTTCTCGCTTCCGCTTATTACAGCAACTAAGCCAATTAAGCCAAATAAAATAAGAATGACCTTACAAGAAGGAAAAAATTGAAAGGTGCCATCCTCCTGTCGTACCTCCACCCCCAAATGCGTCTGCGCATGTCCATAACTTTTCTTTCTCCTTCTCCAACCCAGCTTTCAAATTGAAACGATCTAAAAAACACGTACACACTTTTTAAAAAAAAGAAAAAAGTATTTCGCATTGTACATTTTCTTCGACTATACATAAGTATGGCACGAAGCTTGCATAAGTGAGTCGGCCGACGAATCAGGAGCTTCAAAGGATCACATGGCCGAGGGTAACTATGGCAACGGGATCGAGATATGTAAGACGACCGGTGAGAAATCGTTTGAGGTAAAGGGTGTAGCGGGATTCTTCGGCAGCTCACCCCTAAGGGGTGTTCGCTTGTTAGGGCCTAATCTTTCCCGTTTCGTGTTTTACATGATGTCGGCCTTGTAACAACGTCGCTTTTTACGAAAGTCTTTCAAAATAATTTCTCTCTCTCTTACACTTTTTTGTGTGTAATTGAATTTACTTTAATTGAAAATTATCTTTTAAATTCACAATCGTTTTATTCCAATAAAATTACATCTTTTTTTACCGAGTTTATGCTAATAAATTTGAAAAGGAATATTTTTTTTTTTCAAAAATTCGTTTTTTTTTGTTGTAATAATAGTATTGATTAGGCTTTCACAGAGATAATTGTTTTTAACCTTTTTTAATTTTCAATACAGTTTGACATAGTAATGTATAATATTATTATTATATATAGATTTATTGTATATATTAATAATCTATTAATTAACACTGTATTAAAAGGAGGATACACCTTATTAATTAAAGAATAAATTAATCATTTAATGATGATAACTAAAGTAGGTGATTAGGCTTTCACAGAGATCATTGTTTTTAACTTTCAATACAATATAAAATATTTTCGAATTTTTTTTTTTATATTACTATATTAAAAGTTTAATTAAAATTATTAGGTTTCAAAACGATTGCTTGAGGAGTTAATACAAATATACAAGGAGTAATATAGTAAAAAATAAAATATAAATATTTATCATGATACACTACTTTTCAGTGAAATAGACAGAATTTGTAATTTTTAAATTATCCAAGAATTTAAGGGAAAGAAATCTTCCTCAATCCTTATAAATAGACTTTATTAAAAGTGTATATATATTTTTTCTTGGAACTGGTAACATGAAAAAACTGTACATTTCACATGCTAACATAAGGAAACCAAAATTTTCACATATTTTCTCTTTAATTCCAAATTGTTATTTATTAAGAATTAACGAATAAATATGTGAAAATTAGGTATCGGTTAAAAAGGCTGCAAGTCAAATGTAAAAAATTTAGTTTGTTTAAGGAATAAAATGGAAGTAAACATTTTAAAACAAATATACTTTTTAAAAGTTTTCACTATGTTTTTATTTTTATTTCAAAAAGTTTACTATATCACCATATTATATTCACCACATTATCGTAATATATAACCCCCCCCGCCAAAAACACACACATATATTTGTTTATAAACTGTATTACTTATCAACAAATTTAATTAATTCGACCAAATTTGATTTTGAAGCTTATAAAATATTAATATCAAAATTATCAATTTCAAAGTGGAAAATAAATTTTCATTTTATGGAATGAATATACTTTTTACAAAAAGTAAGAAGCGGTTTGTTTGTAAGCATTAATTTTGAAGGAAAAAAATTATCAGAATCGTTTTTTATAAATCTATCTTTTTAGGCGGAATACATGAGAAAATTATGAAGTAAACTTACATATAATTTTATGAAACAAATACAATATTTTTGCAAGATGAAGTTTAAATATACGATTCACGCATTTAAGTTTATCAAGATTCACGCATTTCAATTTATCAAGATTCACACATTCCAATTTATCAAGATTCACACATTACAATTTATCAAGATTCACACATTCCAATTTATCAAGATTCACACATTCCAATTTATCAAGATTCACACATTCCAATTTATCAAGACTCACACATTCCAATTTATCAAGACTCACACATTCCAATTTATCAAGATTCACACATTCCAATTTATCAAGATTCACACATTCCAGTTTATCAAGATTCGCACATCCCAGTTTATTAAGATTCACATATTTCATAATTTAATTTATAATATGTCATTTTAGCAGTTACCATAAACCTCTTTTAAAACTAAAATACTTTAAAACTTAAATTTCCAAATTTCTCTTAAAAGCTTTTTAAATGACATCATATAACTTCTCAATTTTTATTGGAAAACAATTAATGAAAGAACTTTTTCAAAATCTCAATTATATGATAACAATTAAAAAAAATAAATAAATAAAAAAAAGTACACTTTAAATAAATAAAAAAAAAAAAAACTTTAATTCGAATTACGAAACCAACTTCCATTTTGAAACGTAATATTGCCCTTAAAACAACAGGAAGCAACTTGTTAGACACATTCCCACAAGTTTCAGTGAGTCCTCCTACGCCACTATAAATGGTTGCAATAAATTATTCACATCAAGAAAAAGTGTCAAATTAGCCAGCGACGTCAGTTACGAAATCGATTTATCAAGATTCACGCGAGTTATCTGTCTCATTAGTTGCATTCTTTGCCAGCGCTACTGATAGCGTAATTGGCAGCTTGGAAGATGGCCTCAATTTATTAAATTTTTTGCATGCATCGTAAAACAAATATCATTCGCATTTTTTTAAAGTATAAATACAAGTTTGGATAATAGGCAGAAGAATAAGCAAAATTACTACTAAGTAACAAGTTGTTTTAAAATAGCACGGCACAAGTGCTAGCTATTTCGATGTTATCATATACATGAGATCAATTTAATCCACAATAAGTTCGTAAAAAACAAAATAGATTAGTTATCTTATGTTAACAAAAATTGGTTTTATTAACCTTTCTGAATTAAAATATGTTTTAATAGAAACATTTCTTCACTGTCTATATATGATATAGTATGGGCATTTAGTCGAAAAGATCTATCAGCAGCTAACACTCATTCCCCGTAGATTCTTATACAAAATGAATCATTAACATCCATATACATGAAGGCATATTTTATCACTCAGGCAGTTTGGCTAATAGGCAAAAGAATAAGCAAAATCAGTTTGAAGTAACAAGTTATTTTAAAGAAAGCATGGCACAAATGCCAGAGATTTCAATGTTATCATAGACATGCGATCAGTTTAATCCACGATCGATTAACAATAGCTCTTAAAAATAGATTTACTATCTTATATTAATAAAGAGTTCATTTCATCAATCTTTCTGAACTATAATATGTTTTAATGGAAACATATCTTCACTGCATATCTATATATCATATAATATGGAAATCTAGTCGAGGAGGTCAGTCTGTAACTAACACTCATTTCCCATAGATTCTCATACAAAATGAATCATTAACAATCATACACATGAAGGAATATTTTATGACGCTAATATACCTGGGCGCTCTGTGCCTCAGGTTTCGGGTTGGAGTCCCATGGATGTTTGTAGTGATTCAGAATCCACTTTAAACCTTAAGCCCCGATCTAATATGACTGCAGAGTGTTGAGCATAAGGCTGACAATCCTACCCCCGTAAAAAAAACGTCTCCTGTCTCGAAATCTGCCAGTAGGCAGACGGCCTTGGCCCACCAAAGTAGCCAATGAAGTAGAAGAAGATTTAAGAACAATATACCAGAATGGATAAAAATTTGAACATTCTTTCAGTTCATATTTTTTCCCTATGACATGTATCTTGATGAGATTTTATTTATAACTTTTTGAAATTTACTAATTTAGGATTAAATTTTATTATTTAACTTGTAATACATTAAATGTTATGCATGCTTAATTATTTTTATGGAAATTCCTTGCAATTTAATAACTATAATTCATTCTTGTACTATTTCAACATTTCTTGTTAGAAATGATAAAATATTTAATAATTAATTTTACTTCATGAATTATTCTTAATTTTTTGTGAGTGGCTTTCATTTTTATTCATAGTTAAAAAAACTTCATGCAGCATTTAGCATTTTTACATTCATATAAAGATATCAATACTGCTTTAGCATCTTGTAAAAAGACATGCTCAGTTTTACAGAAATTTAAAAATATCTCTTAATTTCAAAACCCCTAATTAACCTTAATTCTAATTATGGATATCAGTGTTATTTTATTACTGTTAAAATAAAATTGAATTGAGTTCGCCTGGTTTAGTACAACAAAATAAACAAGAAATATATTTTTAATTGCAAAAATTTAATAATAGTCATGTAGCGGAATTTTCAATATCTTTCGTCAATTTTAAAACTTTTTTTTTAATTAAGATGAAATTAAAAATATATTACACAAATCAATTTCGTGTTATCAAGCTATAAGATATATGTTTTTCCACTTTCTAGATGTTAAACCCTTTTTAATTCATGTCGATTTCTGAAATAAAAGTAATTTTCCAAAGCTTATAAAATTTATTTCCAGTTTTTTAGATTTTTATTTTGTTGAAATTAAAAATGTGCAGTCAATTATTTGAATATGAATACAAAATTTGTCTAAATTGTTTTAAAATTTGCAAATCATTTCTTTTTAAACAGATGGATTTAATGATTATCCTCAATATTTTATATGAAGTTTATATGCAAAAAACATTTCACATTAGACTTCTTAAAGAAGCAAAAAGTTTCTAATTAAGTGAATGCATAATAAGTAATTTTTATTTCATTCAATCTTACTCCTAATTCACTAAAAAATATGAAATAAATACTTGCATTTTAATAAAATTACAAACCAATTTTATTTATTATATTAAAGCTGTTTTTTGAACGTCGGACATATAATTTATCGTAATATATTAAACAACGCAACTGGTTTTGCTCACTGAATAGTTAGGTTTTAGTTTTAATATATTCGGAAAAGTTATTAAAATTGTTTCAAAGTTAACATTAATTTTTCAAAGTTATTAACTTCATAACATAACCTACATAACATAACCTAACATAACATAATCTATTGATGATGATTTAATCTACTATACTAAATAGATGAATTGGCTTTAAGTAAAGCCAATTCATCATTTAATATAGTAGGTTAAATCATCTTCAATTTCATTTACAAAGCTATGAAATCCAGTATATAAATTACTTACTAATAAGTAATTTATATGCCTCATAGCTTTGTGAAAGTTATTGATACAAAACTGTTAGGCCAATTCTACAACATTTTATAGCCATTCCCTAAAATTATACTTAATTTCGATTAAAATCCTTAAAATAAGCATTAAAAAGAAAATTAATTACCATCATATTCGAATATGTATATAACATGTTTAAGTAAAATCTAAAGAAATATATTTTTCTTCTCCATGATATCTGTCTTGGTTTTTAAAATTTCTCAAGCAATATATTAAGTAATCGCCGGAATTTATAAGTTATGCAAATTTTTATTTAAAATGTGAATTGTACAATTCATCTCATAATACCATAATGTCAAAACAATACATTTAATCTTAATCTAACGTTTACTTTTCATATTTACAAAAGTAGTAGTAAAATTGTATTTAAAAAGGTAGTTTTTATTACATTAAACAGATACATGATTATCTATTTTTATTATTATTATTTCATAATTATCTATTATGAAACTAAAACTAATAATGAATGTAACATATACATACAAAAATATGGAAATTATATATTTTTAGGTCATATTAATAAAATATAATTTAGATTAGACATAATGCTAAATATATAAAACGAATATAAACAATATGCTCATATTTCAGAGAAGTATTATCACTTTAAAAATAACATAAAATGACAGTTTATTATTATTATTAATAATATTTAATAATTCATTTTTGAATCCTAAAAATCGAAATTGTTCATAAATAAAATCTAAAATCAGTTCAAATATAAAATCTATGAAATATTTCGCAATTTAGCATAAACCATAAATCTAAAGATCTTAGTACTAAGTTTCAATCAAATTTGATGATGAAATATAAAACTTGCATTTCAAATTTCTGCTTATCATTATTTCCTTTAAAACAATTATCTTCTGCTTTAAAAAGACTTCAGTCATCTTCTAGATACGTTCCTAGAAGAAAAGGAACAATCTATAAATATTTTATCTTCATAAACAACAAAACATTTAAAAAATTTAAACAGTATTCATGACAAAAATATGAAAACGTAACACAATTTAATTGCATTTTATGTACAAGTTCTTTTCGCGATAGCGAAATGTAGAAAACGTATTTTTTTTTTAAATGAAGACGGAAATAAAAACAAATATTTGTTTATTTTTAAGCAGAAATAGTTTTTCTTGTAATTTATTAGTAGATATAATCAGTAAATATGATACAGCTACAGAAAATAATAAAATGTTTCATTTTTGATAATTGTTTGAAAAGATAAATTGCAATCAGGAAAGAATTCAGAATTATTGTTTACAAAAATTCCATAAGAAATTTTTTTAACAAGTTAAACAATAGAATGGCAGCTAATTATTTAATATCTCGGCAGAACTGCTTACAAGCAATTACATCCTTAAAAAATTCATAATAGTAATATTATATATATATTTCCTTTATGTTGAAATTTTTCTAGAAAAATTAGAAACATAAAGGAAAAGAGATAAACATAAATTATTAGCAATATAATAATAGTTAATCAACATCATAAAAAATCTTTTTTTAAGGAAAAATAAAACGTTTCCTATATTTGGAAAGAGGGATTGTTTAAACTATTTCTTTCAATCCAAAAGATATGAAATAAATTGCATTGCATATCTTTTTTTTTTGAATAAAAATTTTTAATAAAGTACTAGTACTGTAGATGAAACTAATTTACTATTTAAAAGAACTTTATTAATTATATATAAATAAATACACTTAGATTTTCTTCAGTATATCTTTCCTATGTATAAATAAATACGCTTAAAATCTTCAAATTCGGAAATTTGAAAAAAAGTTATTTTAACGGTAATGTTGAAATTTTTTTACATAGGAAAAGAGGAATCCCTAAATTTTTTATCAAAATCATAAAATTCTTTTTTTTAACGTAAAAAAAAGTTTTGCTATATTTATAAAGAGGGATTGTTTAAACTATTTCTTTCAATAAAAAAGACGTGGAATAAAATACAAAGCATATCAGCTTCTTGAATAAAGATTTAAATCAAATATTAGTATTGTAGATGAGTCTAATTTACTATATAGAAGAAATTTATAATTATATATAAATAAATGCACTTAGATTTTAAAATCAATTATGACGACATCTAATGTTTCATGCCTAAAAGGAAGTTCCTCTGTAAAAATTTTTTAAGAAAGAGAATTGACAGCTTCAATGTTTTTGCTGTTTCGCTGGAGACTCCATACATTCCTAAGATTGTTAAGTACTAAATTAATAGCAAGCAAGTATAATTAAATATTATTATTAAAAGAATTTTGCATTAAATTTTATAGGAAAGCGCAAATGCTTTGAAGACATGTTGTTTAGAGCAGAGTTTGAGAACTATTTCATCCAGGTATTTTGCTCATGTGACAAATTGTAAAGAAAAATATTTTTACAACATTCAATGAAATAACCTTGCAACAACAATTTCGAAACTATAAAATTTAATTAAAAGGAAAAATATATAGTTATAGTTATCGTTAAATATCTAAAAGTAATAATGTATACTAAAATTAAAATCTTCAAATTCGGAAATTTGAAAAAAAAAGTTATTTTAACTGCTATGTTGTAATTTTTCTAGAAAAGGAAAGGAAAAAAATATTAATTTTTAACAGTGTAATAATAGTTAAACAACATAAACATCGTAAAAAAATTTATTTACATCATAAAAGGTCTTATTAACACCATAAAAAAATCTTATTAACTTCATAAAAAAATCTAAACTATTTCTTTCAATGAAAAAGATAAATAAATTGCATAGCATATCTGTTTCTTAAACAAAGAAAATTGATAAAATTTTCGTACTGTAGATAAGTCTAATTTACTATATAAAAGGAATTTATATTTTACATATAAATAAATATACTTAGATTTTAAACTCAACTATGGTAGCATCTAATGTATCATACCTAAAAGAAAGTTACGTCTTAAAAATGTTTTTAAAACAAGAGAATTAACAGCTTCAATGTTTTCATTGTTCAAATAATATCTTGAGACATAGGACATTTTAAAAGATTACTAAGTACTAAATTAATAACAAGTAAGTAAGATTAAGAAGTAAGTATTACTACTAAAAGATTTTTACATTATTTTTTTTAGAAAAGCGCAATCACTTTTAAGACAAGTTGTTAAGAACAGAGTTTGAGAGCTATTTCATTCAGGTATTTTGTTCATGCGACAAATTGTAAAGAAAAATATTTTTACAACATTCAAGTGAAATAACCTTGCAACAACAATTTCGAAACTATAAAAATGTAGTTAAAAGTAAAAATATACAGTTCAATAAATAGAATAAAAACATTTATGATACATATCTGAAGTTATTAGATAATATTTAAATATCTCTGCAGTTATTACACAGTATTTGGCAAATCTAAAAGATAATAATCGCAGATAAGTTACACCATAATAAAAGGTACATCTTTGATGTTAGCATGTACTATTCAGTACCTGAAGTTAAGAAATTAAAAATTTGTTGCTGAAACACTTATTGCTACAATACAGTATACGGAAATTGCAAAATTTGAAAATCCTTTTTTTATATAAAATATGTTCAAAGTCCCTTAAATAAATTCAATAACAGATAAAATTTTAATATAAAAATGATAATTCTGATGAAGATAATATTTTAATAAATATTATATTTCAAGTATCCATTTTTTAAAAGGATACATTGACAGTTTTCATTTAGAAAGTAGTGGAACAACAAAATGTCTACGCAAACTACAGCACATTTCAGAAAATACTATAATAGTATACTGTCGCAGTAATGCTTTTTAAACTAAATATATTAGTCTTTCAAATCTTTTGAAACATGGAAGCATCATTTATGTTTTAGAATCTGAAAATAAGTACTAATTTTTATTTGTAATTGGTTTTAATAACAAATTTAATATAAATTTATTACTGGAAGAAAATTTGATATTTCTAACGTATCACATAATAAAAAAATATAAATTAAATATATAAAAATTAAAACAAATTTGTTCTGTGTTTGAAATTCTAAATACATTATAAAATAAAAGAAGAAATCTTACAACAAGCAATTTTAAATTGATATTTTGAAAAGAGTTACTACTTATGCAGTATGAACTCTCACGTAAGAAACTCCCTCACTTTTAAAAGAACTCTCACTTTTAAAAGAAACATATTTGTTTTATTAATCCTAAATTTAAGTATTCAGCAAAAATACGTATAGCTGTTAACAAAAAAACTGTAAAATAAATAACTGTAAAATAATAAAACTGTAAAATATTTCATGTAGTTATACAAACAATTATTAAAGCATAATTTAATAATGTAAAAATAAAAAATATATATCCATCAATGATTTTATTTTAGTAAAGTTTTGGAGAATGTAATGTAGTTTACATTGCAATGATGAGGTGTATGTTAATTACTTCGAGAATTCTTGAATTGATATAACCTGTAAAATAAGATAAGTATTCAGCTGACTTTTCTTACACTTTTAGATAGAAATCATACCACAAACAATAAAAATTAAATTTCATTTCATTATTTATAACACATAATTATTTTGTTAATATATATATATATATAATTGGGAGAACTTGGGGATTAATCAAATGAGTTTTACATTTAGCTTTTATTTTGTTTGAGGAAAGGTAGTTTCTAATTACATTTTTTAAACAAGAAGTTGATATTAAGATACAAAAAATAATTATAAAAAAAATATAAAAAATTTAAAACCATGTCCTGTAATTAAAAATCAGGACATCGCATATTTAAACATTAATTGGTATATTTAAGCATTGAGCAACACAACATATGAAAATTTCCGTCAAGAGCTTTGATTTTCTGTGTTTTAAGTTAAATAATTGTTTTTATAATGTTGTTAAAAAGATTACAATTATTATTATTCTTTAATTTTGAGTTGTTCTCCAGCGAATCAATTATTTTTGTTAACACTTTTTATCACAGATTGCACCAATTGACGTATATAAATACCAATAAGACTGATTCTGATTGCAAGAAATAAATTTTTTAAGCTCTTTAAAAAAAATTTTACATAGGCAACAATGTGTTTGAAAAATTTAATTGAAAACTATTTACTTTTAACAAAATAACAACTAAATGTAAAAATCAATTGATTAGTACCTAAACTATCTTAATTAATGAATATATCTATTAGTTGAACATTCATGTATTATAAATAACGAACAGGAGCAGTAAAGTTATGAAAAGTTTTAAAAAAAATTTCAATGTTTAATTGTTTATAACTTCAATACTTAGAAACAAGAAATCATATCAAATTACATGATCACTTGAAAGATATGCGAATTATTTCTAGTAAATTATTATTACTGTTCTTTGCAAAACAGTATCTTATTGTTAGTGACAATTATATAAATCTGGGTAGTAAATCCAGTTGTATGATCTAAAAAGAGGTAATATCTTAAACTTAAAACTAATCAGTGGAAAAAAAATTAATTCCAGTTAATGCTCACACACTAATCCGAGTTAATGTTGAATCTTAGGTAATGTATACCACAGAATATGTTCAACAATATATTATCAGGAGTAATTTTTTACAAGTTAAAATAATTGATTTGAAATGCATATATCTGGTATTATTATCTACATATTCAGTATTTCACATCTCCTATTTAATTAATTAAATCTACGTAAATCAACTAGTTAATTGTATCTTTAAAAACTTAAAAATCATGGATTGTGAAAAAAGGGGTTTTAATAAAATATATATTTATTTAAAAGACTTTAAGTTTAGTGGTAAAGGATTATTTTTAAAAATTCTTTTTTACATTTGAAAATTAAAAAAAATTAAACAATGGCAGTTTAGAGTGAAAGTTCGATAATAAATAAGCTTTTAGTGTATTAATTTTATTTATAAAATTCAGGGTTACATACTTCTTTTTTTACAATTTGGTACAAAAAAATTAGGATTTAGAATATACAATTATTAATAAAGTAGGATGCTATTTTATGTGTTTCTTTATTATAAATATAGGGTGATTTAATTTGAAAAGAATTATTTAACCATTTACAATAAGGTGTAATATGGTAATTTTATATGAAGAAAAAAAATATTTAGGATAAAACTGAAACACAAAAATGATGAGAACAAAACGAAGGGAAAAATTTCGCAGCTGTTTATTTACTTTAAACAATCAATGTAAAACCAAATTGATAAAAGTAGGAAAAATATGCTGTTAAAATGATTAAAAAAAATAGTTTTGGAAAAAAATTTAAAAGATTGAAAATGTTTCATGTCATAAATGACAAGACAGTCAGAGACAAATGTCAAAACGTTATATTAAAAATTAAAATGCTAAGGGTACGGTCTCTTTTAGCTTACAAGCATAAAATAATTAAAATCAGCTAAAAAGTTTATAAATGGACCAAAAGAAAGATAGAACTATATGATATGGCGTGACGAAATCAAGCTATCCAGTTTTTGTAAATAATGAAAAAAAATATATTTAGAGAAGTATTGGAAAAGCTTTGCTACTTTATAGCATAACACCGATTGCCATGAATCTACTTCGTTTATAGTGAGGTGCGTATGACATTAATATGTGCAGAAGAAATTTGATTAGCAGCTTTTCAAACAGCGAAAAAAAAAGGTATCTGAAATTCACTAGAATCAAAAATTTAAACTGTCAACACCTAACACTTCCATCATGATAAAACCTTCTTATTTCCGCCGGATTCTTCAGTTTATCATGTTTTTGTTCTGCATCATGAATTGTTAACATAAAATGCTTGACTAGATAACAGCTTTAACCGTGCTGTCATTGAAATGCTGAATAATAATAAGAAATTGTACAATGAAATGCAACTAATTGAAAAATTATACAATCAAAATATAGAGGTTTACGAGCATAATTAATGATAATTGAGGAAAAATGAAATTTACCTGTCACAACAATTTCCTCATAATTTTTACCCGAATGCAAAATTTTTGTAAGTAGTAATGTTTCATGTCTTCAATTCAATTTTCTTTTAATGATCCATAATTAACAATATAATACTTAGATTTATGTTAGTACTATTACATCTAAAACTTCAAAAATGAATCTCAAAAGCTTCTATAATGACAATCAGTGTATATATATAGCGGTTAGTAGTTATGATTTAATAGCACAAATGTCGGTTTTGGCCAAGCATACCATATATAAATCAAGCATATATATATTACTACCACAGGAGAGCTGGCAAGAAGTAACTAAAAACACAACATTTTTTTTATAAAAAAAATCATTACATCATTATATAAAATTTTATAAATTTGATATAAATTGTATAAAAGCCACATAGTATTCGATTGATATTCCACATAGCACCTGATGTGACACATATTCAGACCTCTCAGACAAAGACAAAAAAAAAAGGACAAATGTTTTAAAATACGAAGTGTGCATAAGCGGCAGCAACGAAATTGAAAATCATTGGCTAAAGTACAAATAACGAAAGTTGAACTCATTAGCACGAGAATTGCATTGATAGATCAAAAAAAGAATACAAACATTTATACAAAAATAGGGTGTTAAACAAGTTATCTAGTAAACAAGTCATATATATGACTTTTGATTGACATTGAAAAGACAAACTTTGAAAGACATATCTAATGATATATCCGCACACACACACACACACACACACACATATATATATATATATATAGCGGTTAGTAGTTATGATTTAATACCACAAATGTCGCTTTTTGGTTAAGAACACCGTATATCAAATCAAGCAAGCATATATATATCTATATATATATACTGCTACCACAGGAGAACTGGCAAGAAGTAACTAGAAACATAACATTTTTATACAAAGGAAGCCACTACCGGTATTTGCTACAAATTGTATAAACTCACTATAAATTGTATAGCAAAGCCATCATAGCATTCACAATGCAAACACCCTGATGTGACAATATCCGGACCTCTCAGACAAATACAAAAAGAGGACAATTTTTTTAAATATGAATTGTAAATAAGCGACAGCAACAAAACTGAAAATCATTCTCAAACATACAAATAACGAAAGGTGAACACATTAGCACGAGAATTGCATTGGCAGATCAAAAAAGAATACAAACATTTATACAAAAACAGGGTGTTAAACAAGTTATCTAGTAAACAAGTCATATATATGACATTTGATTGACATATCTAACGACTTATGCGCTCACACACACATATATATATATATATATATATATATAAATAGTTAGATGTCTTTGACTTATATCCATTTATATAGCGAGCAGAATTAACATGGTTTATAAAATGGTGACGTCTGTCTTCAGGATATTATAAGTAATTTTTTATGTTTATTTTTAAAAAAAGAAAATTCGCTACCATAAAAAGTAGGCTAAAAGAAAAAAAGTTAAAAAGAAAAAGAAATTTTTTTTTTTAATCTAGTTTAAAAGAACGAAATTTTTTTTATACTTCCTAATTTCTTATTACTATCTTAATTTCTTTATCAATTTAGAAAAATAAAATATTCCCTCTTAGTTTTAAGATTCAGAACAAAGTAAAAAGAGCGTTAAATGTAATTTGAAACGTATTTAGAACGATTTTTTTTTATTACAAGGTTAAGAAGTAAAATTATCTAAAAACATTATTTATATGAAAAATCAAAACAGATTAATAAATTTGTGAAGAAAACTTTCATTCTATTTCATTTCTCTAGGTAAAAACTAAAGTAAAAAAGCATAATTTGTTTCATAAAAATACTTCATAACAAATATCATTAACTATTAATGTCAGTAAATAAATATTAATCTCAATTTAGATAAAATATGTTTTCTCAAATAGTTATGTTCGATTAAATATTGAATAAAACATGAAATCGTAGCAAGTAAATTTCAGATAAATAAAGAATGCATTAAATGCATATAAATCATTTTCTTCTATTATTATTTATTTAACACGATATGGAAAATTATCTTATGAACCGTTTCGTTGAATTGATTATTAGCCGAATAACTAAAATGTATAATAATAAAACATCGAACATGGATTAAAAATGCATTGTTTATGCAAAACAATTGATAACATCTACTTAATACGTGTATGTATATACAAATTATTATGAACTTTACTATTTACGAAAAGTTATGCTCATTTAAAATAAGAAAATATTTTAAACAAAATAAACCCCCATTTTATACGTAATATTTTAATCAAAATAACTGAAATATACATATTTGAAAATTTAGGTTAATAATTATTATTTAAAATTAATCTTATCTGAAATTAATCTTATTTGAAATCAAGTAATTCTCTTTAAAACAAGAGAAAATATGATACATTTACAGAAAATCTTTTTATATGATGAATTTTATTTTTGCATACATTAAGTGAAATAACAAATAAAACAAAATTTTTGAGAATATTGAATAAAGAAGCTAATAAAATACTTTAATATTAATAGTAACACATAACTTTTAATTATTATTTATTATTAAAATTTGTTTTTAAATCAAGTTTCATTAAAGTTGAGATTTGATTTTAAGTAACAATTAAACATTGTTAAATAGACAAAACTATCAAATTTTCAATTGATAAAATCCTTTTTTTATCTATATTTTAAAACTATGGTTTCAAAACATTTTCCGGCAAAACATTAAACAATTTTTAAATTGTAAAGCCTACTTTAATTTTACGATTAATTTAATAAGGTTTAATTTTGTATTTTAACTATAAAATTGAATCAAATTGGATTTTTCATTTTCAAGTTTGTAACGTAAAAAAAAAAAAAAAAAAAATTTCTAACAACATGTATATTTTTTTCTACACGAAGAATGGATAAATACGAAAAAAATATGAACTCAATTTCAAAAGTATAAATTGAAAACCTTTCGATTTTTAATTTTCTGAAACGTTTTATATTGCGATAAAGATACTAATTCCATTTTGTAATATTGCTTATAATGTCTTTTTAAAAAGCTTTTCAGTTAAGTACAATTTCAGTTTAATGTAACTTGAAATGAAAATGAAAATAGCTTTCATTTAACTTCTATGAATTATGAATCCAATAGAAAAATGCCAAAAATTTTTAAAAAGAATCAAATATAGTCCGTCCACTTATTTAAATCTATATTATTATCTATTCATTTATTATAACTATTAGTCGAACTGATATTTCTAAAAGACATTTTAAAACATGCATAAAATATTTTTTATTTTCTGTATATTTAATTTATTTCTTCGCAAAATTATTATTTTTTTAATTATTAAGAAACTACTTTTAGTTAACTTTTAAAGCTAATACTGTTTTCAATTTCATTTTAATTCCAATCAAAAAAAAATCATTTTAGTTTTGTCAAACATTTAGACATTTAGTATGCAATTTAAATGTCAGAACTTTAAATATATTTCATCAAATTGTTAAAATATTTATTTGTACTAACTTTGTAACTACTTTCATTTTAAAAACATTTATTACAAAAATTGTGAAATTTTTTTTTGTGTAAGAATTATTTTTTTGATTCTTGAGAAAGTTTGGTTTGTCGCTCTACTGTCATGTTGTGCACACGAGGGCTCAACAGACCGGGACCTACAGTTTAACGTGGATTCCGAACCACTAACAAACATCCATACCACCAACAAACATCCATACCACGGAAAGGATTCGAACCTGAAGCCTGTGATACCAAAGGCCAGAGCGCTAGCCACTTGGCCGTCAGGCCGTTTGATTCCAGAGAAGATAGCAATGTTCCTAATGCAAAATATCTAAATAAATGCAATTAAATTTACAACTGTAATTTATAGTAATTATTTTACCCAGATTATATTTTATGCAAAAAGAATACAATTTTAAGTCAAATAATCGTCAATAGTTCAAACAAATAAGGCTACTAAAATCTCAAATAAGTGCAGCTATAGGCAGGCTCTATAGAAGGCTTGTTCAAAAATATTTATTCTTTGAAATTTTTTTTCTTTCTTAATGTATTCTTTTCTTTTTAAGCCTACAAAATATTAATAAAATTTTGTAAATGTGTGTGAACACAGTAAACAAAATGGACAGATGTATATTGTTATTCAAAATCTTAAAGTAAAAACAATCACACAGAAATAAGTTTATCTATAATCTTTCAATATATCTTCAGCAAAAACTAATTTAAATATGAGTTCAGTTTTTTTAAAAGTAAATTCATAGATCTATTTAATTGTATAAAATCATTTTCCAGTTTTGAATAAAAAGATTATTTTTTTTAAAAATTTATTCATCATATAATTTATAATCATTTAAGATAGAAATAAAGTAAGAATATAGCTTTAATACTGTAATATAAATGTATGCTTATGATAGGTTTTTTTTCATGCTAATTAATTTCGAAGCTCGTAAATAACTTATATCTTTTAAATTAAAAAAAAACATTTCAATTTCTTTAATTAAATATATCTGTTGAAATTGTCACAAAAATTATGTTAGGTAAAAATGAAATTTAAGAAATAAATAGACTTTATATATTAGCTTAAAGGGTATAAATATATATTAAGTAAGGAAATACATAATAATTTAATTGTACATCACTTGTAAATAAATTAATTTATAGTTAAATCCTTACTGTTTATTATTTTAAAAACAATGATAAATTATTTTAAAAACAATTATAAATTATTGTAAAAACATCTATAACAATAAAAACTGAAATAATCTAGTTTTTAGCTGATATGCATACGACTTAACTAACCAAATAGTGGTCTATATGTAATTAAGAATATAAAGACTATTTTGTAAATATTATTCGTGATATTTTATATAGCATTTAAATATATATTTTATTTTATATGTTTTGGTCAATATATAATTTTTAACTAAATTTAAAATAAGCGGTTTTAGATACAATATTATACACTTTTAAATATTCATTCTCAATTACTGAAAATCTTTTTACAAGGTAATTTTAGGATAATCGTTTACTGTAACACGTTTTTTGATCCACAATAATGAGCCAACTATCTGAAAAATCTAAACGTAGTTGTTTCTAAAATCTGAGCTAGCGGATCTTTTAAGAAATGTTTCAAGCAAATTGGTAGTTAATATATATAATCATACGAACAAGTTCTAAAAATTTTAGTTGCTTCGGATAATTATATGAACTTGTTTAAGGAACATGCTTTTTAAAAGGTGGATTATAGGAATTTTCTTCTATTTTAGCTTCGGTACTTCAAATAATTGGGTAATATAATCTCCTTTGATATCACCTGTTTCACAGTCTATAATTATGGAATCAATCATCAACTTTGAATTTCAGAATTAGATTGCTATAAGGATTGCTGAAACTTTAAAAAAATGAGGCTTAATAAACATAGTAATGTTATATAATGCAAAAATGAAACAATTAGCAAGTTCTTCTCTTAATTTTAGCAATATGTCAAAATCGTTCATTATTTTTAATTGCAAAATTACTTTCGTCCAATATATTTAACTCAAAATTAATCCAAGTAAACCATTGTCCACTGTCACCTTTTTCGATCACTTCATTAAACTAGTTAATGTTAACAATTCATTCAAATTCCATTAAACAAATATTTTTAGTTAATATTACCTAAAATTTAAGGTTAGTTATTTAAAGATGTGATCGAAAAAGAAGGTGATATTGGACAATAGTTTACTTTGATTAATTTTTTTTAAGTTATATATATTGGGAGAAGGTAATTTTACAATTAAAATTGATTAAAAATTTATTTTAAACAAAAATGAATTTATTTTTGCTGTTTTTTTAATTATATTAATTAAATTAATTAATTTTACTTTAAATTTTAAAAGTAAAGATTTTAAGCATAAATTATTTTTATATTAAAAAATATAATAAAAAACAAGTCCTTTTATAGCAAAAACTGAGTACATCTTAAAAATATTTGTTTGCTTCTTAAGTAATTAACAAATGTGTTGCTTAAAAATGAACTAATAATTTTTATATATTATGACTTACTGAAATACAAATACAGAATTTTAATTTTCTAAGTAAATTTTGTATACTTAATTAAAAATAAAGTGATAAAATAACGTATATAAATATTTAGGTAATAATGTTAATTAAATCTGCAGTTTTATGGCAGAAAAAATAAATTTTAAAATGATAACTCATTTATAACAGAATTTAATTACTTTTTTTGTTTTTCTTATTTTTATTTACTCTATAATCTTTATGTATATAATCTTCTAAATTTATTAAGATTTTTTAATATATGCTTACGATGAAATCATACAATGTTGCATAAAATATAATTCAGAATGTTAGCGATTTTTAAAAACTGAGTTAACTCAAAGTTTCAAATCTTTAGGCTTTAAAAGACTGATTGAAGGGAGTTATAATTTTTTTTTGAATGAAATCCTTTTTTTTTTATTGTAAAGCATAAGTTATGGTCAGATTCAATTTACAAAATTAATTTTAAATTAAAAAAATTGATTTGAAATTTATATCTCTGGTATCATTATCTATATATTCAGTATTTTACATTTCCTATTCAATAAATTAAATCTATGTAATTTTTATAGTGATTTACTCTATAACCTTTAGGTATAATCTTCTAAATTAATAAATATTATTTTAATATATGTTTACAGTGTAATCATGCAGTGCATAAAATATAATTCATATAAAATGCATGCGTCATGCATTTTTTATATGAATAGCATAAAATATAATACAGAATGTTAAAACTTAAAAAAAAATTCACATAACGCAAATTTTCAAATCTCTTGACTTAAAAAGAGTTATAATTTTTTTTTGGATTGAAATTATTATTTTTTTTTAATTGTATAGTATAAGTCATTGTCAGATTTAATTTACAAAAATATTTTTTAATTAAAATAATTGATTTGAAATTTATATCTGTGCTATTTATTATCTATATATTCAGTATTTTCTATTTTCTATTTAATTAATTAAATCTACGTATATTAACTAATAGTATCTTTAAAAACTTCTAAATAATAGATCATGGATTGTGAAAAAAAGGGGTTTTAATAAAATATATATTTATCTAAAAGATTTTAAATTTAGTGGTAAAGAATTATTTAAAAAAATTCTTCTTTACATATCAAAATATAAAAAAAAAAAATTAAACAATGGCAGTCTAGAGTGCAAGTTCGATAATAAATAAGCTTTTAGTATATTAATTTTATTTATAAAATTCAGGGTTATACACTTCTTTTTTTACAATTTGGTACAAAAAAAAACTGGAGTAGTACATTAAATTGATGCAAAAGATTGTTAAAAGATTCCATTAGGAAATTAAACTATGGAAATGTAACTTGGTGAAAATTAATGACTCTTTCCACAGAATACAGAATAAAATGCAAATTTAAAATTGTAGATGAGGAAATATTCACTTTGAAACTGAATGCATGCCGTTTCTAGCATTCTGAACCAATATTTTAATCAAAATTTATTCAATTCCGATCGTCAAATATCTAACTGATTCATTTTGTTATGTCATTAGAAAAGAACAGTATTGACTAGGATTCCCAATCTCGAAGACTTTGGAATAAATTCATTTAAACAAAGTAATATATTTTCATATAAATAGAAAAAGAATGTCTAGAATTTTGCTGCTGAATATATATTTAACAAAAATCTCCCTCCAAATGAGGAACTTTAATAATACAGCCTCAAAATATATTTTTAACAAGAAAAATAATAAAAAGATTATACTCAACTTATTATTTAAATTACTAGATTGATTAACAAAAGTTTCATTAATTACAATTTTAAAATTGGATATTTAATAAATATATTTATGTATAATATTAATTATTGAACATTATATTAATTCAATTATTAATATTTAATAAATTTATTAATATTCAATTTTTACTATATAGTATTAATAATTGAATATTAATAAATTTATTTAAACAAAGAAATATATTGTCATATAAATAGAAAAAGAATTACTAGACTTTTGCTGCTGAATACATATTTAACTAAAATCTCTTTCCAAATGAAGAACTTTAATATTACATCCTCAAAATATATTTTTAACAACAAAAATAATAAAAAAATTATACTCAACTTATTTAAATTAGTAGTTTAATTGACAAAAATTTCATTAATTAAGATTTAAAATTTGAATATTTAATAAATATCCAACATTAAATTTAATTATATTTAAAAATATATTTTTCGATTTATAGCATATTTCTTCATATGATTTTTTTCAATGACAGTTAAAATTTTTCGAAAAATTTCATACATAGATATTTTAAAGTTATTAAGATGCTGAATATTTAACTTCTGATATAATTGCTATAAAAGGATTTTTCAGTCTGATCAAAGGGGAATCTAATTATAGATAAAATTAAGTACTTAAATATTTATAAACTTGCAGATATCTAAAGCTATTTTTCTAACATAGAATGATCTTCGATATTTCTATGAAATATTTAAAAGCATCAATTATGAAATCAAGAAACTTTATGGATATGAATATCATTAATGGTTTATAAATATCACATGGTTTATGAATATTACATGGTTTATGAATATTACATGGTTTATGAATATGACATGGTTTATAAATATCATTAATTCTGGAAAATTTCTACTTAGCGTTAAACATTGCCTTAATAATTCAAATTTCTGTATATATGAGTTAATATTTTATTGTATTACATATTAAATTCCTTGTTTTTTTTTCAAAATTAATTGATTCAATTATTTTCGATTCGATTAAACTTAACATAATTTTATATGTGAAAACGTTTAAAAAAGTCAAAATATTTTTTTTTTTAATTTATTACAAAAAAGTAGTTGATTTTTAAGTATTATCATCAATTGTAATATCATTAATGTAAAAAAAAAAAAAAAAAAAAAATTACATTAATATTTTATGGACACATGGTTCATCAATATCACTTAATTTTGGAAAATTTCTATTTAATATTAAACATTGCTTTAATAGTTCAAATTTCTGTACATCTCCGTTAATATGTTATAGTTATTATGTAGTTATAATTTAATATGTAATAACATATTAAATTACTTATATTTTTTCAAAATTAATTAGATAAATTATTTTCAATTCGATTAAAATCAAAATAATTTTATATGTAAAGACGTTTAAAAAAGTAAAAATATTTTTTAAAAAATTTTTAATTTATTTCAAAAGACAAGTATTTGATTTTAAGTATTATTTTAAATTGTAATACCAGTCATATAACAAAAATAAAATATAGCTTACAAAAAAATCAAATATGTAATTTAAAACCATATTGTCAATGGTATTATTAATCATATAATTAAATTCAAACTCAACAACATCTCATTTGAAAACAAAAAATTTAACCATTAACTCCATTAGATCCAAGGAATTTCTATTAAAAAAAGAGTTAGATAGATTAGAAAAGGATAATTACTAAAATATATATCAATTTTGTACATAAAAAATTCATTTTATTAATAAAAGTAAAAGAGTAACTTAACTAATGAAATAATAATTGCATAACAATTGAAAAGTTATTATTTAACTGTAAGAGTTAAAACTTAAAAAAGTTAAATCTTGCTTTATACAGCTTAAAATATACACAACAGAAGAGTTGAATTCACAATTTTTTAGAAAAACTTCTCGCAAAATAAAGTGTAAATTTAGATTTTCGCATTTTATAGTTTTTTAAATTTATAATTTTAAAATAAGCTTTAAATTTAATTTTAACTTTAATTTCTAAACTGCATTTCATTTGTTTTCATATTTCTCTTGTATTAATATTTAATTAGATATTTTCAAAATGTAATAATTATTCAACCATTTGATGTTTTATAACACGAGCCAAATAAAAAATAAAAAAAATTTAATGTGCAATATATTAGTAACAGTATCAATTTAATAACATGTATAAGTAGCCGTAATGTATGAAATTTTACAATACTCGTCTTTCGTAAGATTAAAATACAATATAATTTTTATTCCGCCAAAATTTAATCAGAAAAATAATTAAATATCAATAACATTTTTAAATTCTGAATGCAAAGATATCACTTGCACAACTGAACTCCTGAATGCACATTTTTTTAGAAAAACATCTCAGAATAAAGTGTAAATTTAGATTTTCGCATTTTATACTTTTGTACTTTATAAATTTGAAATAAGCATTAAATTTAGCTAACTTTTAATTTCTTTTCGTTTGGTGAATATTTGATTTAATTAGATATTTTCAAAAAGTAATAATTATTCAACAATTTTTTTTTATAACTCGAGCAAAATAAAAAAAATGTAGTATGCAATATTTTAGCAACAGTATCAGTTTAGTACCATATATAAGTAACTTTAGTATCTAAAAGTATACAATACTCATCTTACTTAAGATTAAAATGCGATATAATTTTTATTCCTCCAAAATTTATTTAGAAAAATAATTAAATATTAATAACATATTTAAATATATAATTAATATTTTATTTAATTAGTTATTTTCAAAAAGTAATAATTATTCAAAAAAATTTTTTATAAATCGAGCAAAAAAAAAAAAATTAAGTGTACAGTATTTTAGTAACAGTATCAGTTTAGTACCATATATAAGTAACTTTAGCATATAAAAGTATACAATACTCATCTTACTTAAGATTGAAATGCAATATAATTTTTATTCCTTCAAAATTTATTCAGAAAAATAATTAAATATTAATAACATTTTTAAAATCTGAATACAAAAGATATCATTTATTTGTCATTTTTAGGATTATTTGTATTTTTTTATTACATTTCTATAAGGAACTTATACATGAAATATCTATAAAAAACAGAAAAAGTTATGTAGAAGGAAATAACACTTACCAAATTTCTGTGTAATGCATATTCGTTGAACGTGCTTTTCTGAAATGGTTATCGCTGACATGTTAACAGTGAAATGAAAAAGGGTTCCGAGTGTCGAAGGGGTAAATAGATATGAAAGGGGCGACAGGAGGGCTTTTTAGGGCAGTGGGCCCCACTAGTTCAACGACCCACCCTCTGCGACCTTCGGTTTAAAGTCACCTTCTCCTCCCCCAACCAGGCTGTAGGGAAGCAGACAGTGAAGGTCACTTAGACATTTTAAGAGCACTTTTTAATTCGAATTTTAGTTTAAAATATATATATTATTAAAAAAATATAAAATAATATTATTAAATATTTAGTTGTGTAGAATAATGAAAAGAAAAAAGAAATACAATTATTTTTTTTTTTTTTAAATTAAGAAATAATTCAAAATGTAATTCAACGAATTTATATTGCTTGTAACAAAAATAATTTGCTCAAATATCAATATTATGAAATCTGTTTCTGTTGAAAAAAATATTTAAATATTTTTCTGAACTTAAATTGTCAAAAAGTATCTTAATTCTTATTTATTTATAAACGTGCTTTAAATTATTTATTTTTTAATTAGCATTAATTAATATTTAAATAGTGAAGGCCACTTAGAAATTTAAGAGCACTTTTTAATACGAATTTTAGTTTAAAAATTTTATATATATATATATATATATATTATTATTAAAAAATATATAATATTATTATTAAATATAGAATTGCATTAAATAATGAAAAAGACTTACAAGTACTTTTTTATTTTTTAAATTAAGAATTAATACAAAATATAATTCAACGAATATATATTGCTTGTAACGAAAATAATTTGCCCAAATATCAATATTAGGAAATCTGTTTGTGTTGAAAAAAATTATTTACATATTTTTAGAACTTAAAAAAAGTTGTGAAAAATATCTAAATTCTAATTCATTTATAAATGTGCTTTAAATTATTTATTTTTTATAATTAATACTAATTGTATTTAAATTCAATATTTAAAATTATATCAAGTAATGCATTAACAATTTTAAAAACTTATAATTATAATAAGCTTAATATATTTTTAAAACTACTTATTTTATTAATATTTTTATTTTAAATAAACCATAAATGTAAGTTAATTTTTTTCTTCTTTTTTTTTTTTGAAGGAAATTAAAAGTACAAAATCAACAATTATACAATTCATTGCTAAATAAAATCTTCTCTGATAGATAATAAAAATTTTATTTTCAAAATATTGATGATAATATAAAAATATTACTTTCGTGTATTTTTATTAATCATATATTAGACACATTTTATTGACTGGTTTTCATTTTCGTTTGAATGAATAAAGTAAAAATCTTTAATTTGATAATTAACAAATGTGTTGCACTTGACTTGACTATTTAAAATTCAAAAAAATATTATTAATGTTAAGGTTAAGGCCATTAAGGTTATTATTATTTCCCAATTTTAAACATCTGTCAAAATTACTACTTAATATCATATTTAGAAGTTGATATTAATTTAAAAATTTTAGTTAATATCATTCATTTTAATTTATTATTCATTATTAATTAATAACAGTATTAAATATTTAACAGTATTTATTATTATTAATTAATATCATTTCTAAAAATTGCTAATAAAATTTTAGAAATTTTTATGAAAATAAATTAAAACAAATGAAAAAAAAATGTATACAAAGTGTTTTGAAAAATACAGGTAAATTTTATTAAATAAGTTATTCGTTTAGAACAGAAAGTTTAGTAAAGTTTAAAATTTTAATATATTACATTTTTTATTTATTTTTTTTTTTTGTATTTGATTTAAAATTGAATTATTTTATAATAGCCAAATTAATGAGACGGTCGCTTTAAGATTAATATACTACTGTGCCCAAAAAGTAAGACCAATTATTTTTTTTTATCATATACTCTTTATTTATTTTTCCAAATTTATTTCATCGCCTTCAAAGTAATTCCCTCCGGACACAATGTACTCATGCCAACTTAGCCAGAAGTCGCACGGTGTGAATACGGTGGTTGTGGAACGATATGGGTTTCATTTTTGACGAAAAAGTCACGAAGAATCGTTGTAGTGTGAGCCGGCGCATTCAGTGTTTTCGGTACCAATCGAGGTTTGTCGCGTTTGAGGCCCAAAATGGAATTGACCGATCCGTTTGAAATTCCAACATCATCAACAACGGTCTCTAATTGTAAATCGACGGTTTGCAAGGACCAAATCTTTAATTTTTTGGACGTGATCTTCGTCGGTTGAGGTGGATGATCGACCAGAGGGCTCTTCATCTTCAACGCGTTCTCTGCCTTCTTTGAACTGTTTATACCAACATTGCTTTCAGATATAAGAATGCCCACCGAATGCATTCTGCATGTTTCCGCAGACAAAATTTTAGTTCTTTGCTCAATTAATTCAGACATTTCAGAATCAGTTTTAGCGTCTCACGAAGCCAAGCGTAACTCAAACACTAATGAATAGTTTGACGTCAAATTTCACACAGATGTCGAGGACAGTGTCAGCAACCTAAAAAAGAAAACAAAATTTTAATTCTATAAGCCCCATGCATTTTAAATTGAAAATTGGTCTTACTTTTTGAACACGGTAGTATGCGATGCTAAATTTAATCTTAAAAAAACTTCATAAAAATGTGTTTATTTATTTATTTAATTTTTTTCATTATTTTTTTGTTTTTATTTTGTGAAATGTAGCAGATGCTTTTCATTTCCCAAGATGAAGCAACGTATAGCTTAGAATAGATGATACTGTTGCTAAGCAACCGCAGCAAGTTGCGGAATTGTTTGACTTTGCAGCTTCTTGAGTGCTCTTTTTTACTCTCTGATGCCATCTAGTGAGAAAAAACTCTTTCTTGAGAAGAAACAGCTATTTTTTTTTCCTTTGAATTAGTGTGGCAGAAAGATAAACATTTCACGAGAAGAATAAAATATGAGAAGAAATTTTTAAGCAACGTGTTTTTTGGAAAAAACAAACAATTAATCAAAATTTTCATAATGAAATTAATAATACAATTGTGGTAAATAAAATTTATTTTAAATCAAATTTAAATTAACTTAACTTTTTTTTAACTAAGTTAATATTTTTATTTTCATTTATCACAACATCAAAAAAAATCTTTATAGTATGTGAAAGTACGTTATAGAAAATTTTTTTTATAATTTATGTCAAGTTGTATTTACAATAATTACAATAAGCGAAATGTTATAGTTAATAATGTTGTGATTACAATAAGCGAGAAATAATGAAAATTATATATATTTTATACTGGAATAATTAAAATTTTAAGTCAAATGCAAGAATTTTCTTATTTATTTGAAATTTTGGTTTTGAAAAATAATTGGATGATCTGAGCCTCTTCTATAAATTGGAATATATATTAGCAATTTAACATTGTAAATTTACAAAATACTACGACATTCTTAATTTTTTATCTGTTATTTATCTTAATTCTTATATTATCATGTGCAATAAACTATTGAGCTTTACAATAAATGACAATATATGTTTAAGGAAATTTTGTTTTGTTTTTTTCATTTTTTTAAAAATAATTTTAGGAAATTTACAATAAGCGAAACGTTATAGTCAATAATGTTATAATTACAGCAAGCGAAAAATAATGAAAATAATTTATATTTGATACGGAAATAATTAAAATTATAAATCAAATGCAAGAATTTTATTATTTAAGTGAAATTATTTGAGGATTTTGAAAAATAATTGAATGATTTGAGCCTCTTCTATAATTGAGAATTTGTATTATCAATTTAACATTGTTAATCTATAAAGTATTACTACATTCTTAATTTTTTATTTTATATTTATCTTAATTCTTGAGCCTTACAGTAAATGGCAATATATGTTTAGGGCAATTTTGTTTAAAATTATATTTATTTAAAAGTAGACATTTTTTAAGGAACTCGCGATGCATTTTAAATCAGAAATAGATCCATTTTAAAACCACCTGTATTAAATTTTGTACTTAATTTTTTTTCTCTTTAATATAAAATTTATTGTTTAAATGTCTTTACTAAATTATGAAATTTTTTATCCTTTCGCTTAATTTTATATTTTCAAAATTTACTTTTGCCTTCAGTTTTATTTCTGAAAAAATTATTTTTTTTTACTATTATATACATAAATTGTATTTAATTGATAATTTTTTTCAAACAAATAAATTGTTGTTTTGTAGAAATAATTCTATCTTTGAAAAAAAAAAAATATTTATGAATAGCATGATCTACATCATTGAAGATAAATACTACCTTGTTCTAAGGAATATTTTTTCTAAGGTCAAGTATTCTTTTAAAATGCATCCTTTAAAAATATTTTTGTTTTGCTTTTATCATTGAAGACGAGAATTAAAGTTTATATTTTTTATAACAAATAATATTATTACTGCAATTTATATTACTACAATTTTATTATACAATTTATATTTTAAAATATAATGCTGTTTATTTTAGAAACATAAAAAAATTAAGAGGTTAAAAACGTTTATTTGTGACCACAAAGTATCTTGTAGGACGTTTACTGTATCTACTGCGGCTACTATAGCAGCCATGCGCTGTAGTGACGTCATATTTGTGTAGGATGGGTAGCCTTGGGTCGCTCATTTTTTTTTATACTGTTTTTTTTTTGGGTAGAAAAAAAATGAAGGTGAATGAACTACTGGAAATAGGGTTGTGGGTACACTTTTTTCAGGGTCACTCGAAGACGGGGTAAAGTATGTTGAAAGTATAGTAGTTACTGGTACAAAATGGATTATTGTCAGTGTTAGTTATTATTATTATTATTACTTCTATTGATTTATTTTATTTTAATTTATTTATTTTGATTTAATAATTTTTTTTATTACAGTATGATTTTTGCTATATGATATGAGACAATTTTTATTTCATTTTAACTTCACATTTAATAATTAAATTTTACCTATAATGCTAATTCAATCCTTGCCAATTAAAATGCAATATTATTTTTTTTTTAATTTTGTTTTTGTTTATTTAAAAGTTATTGCTTTTTTACATACATTTTTTAAAATTATTGCTTTGTTTTTTATTATATAAAATTATTTTTATTATTTACTTATTATTTATTGTATAAAATTATTTTTATTATTTACTTATTATTTATTGTATTAAAATTATTTTATTATTTTTTTTATTGTATAAAATTAATATTTTTATTCTGAAACACACATAAATAAACAGAAATGCCTCCTTTATTTTTATTTTATCTAAAGAACGCATTGCAAAGCGAATTTATTAATAGCTTATATAATTTATAATACATTAAGAATTATTGAATAAATTTATTTAGAAATAAATATGATTTTAATTTTAAAAAATGAAAAAATGTTAAATTATTACCATGCTAACAAGGAATATAAAATCATACACAGCCATATTTGAAAAAAAAAAAAAAAAACGATATCTACATTATAATGACATCTACACTTAAAAACTTATTTAGAAACTTTATTTATTTTTTAAGTAGACAACAAAATGACTAACAAAATCTATTAAAATATCATATTTAACTTGTTTTTATACCTCATTAAAATAAACTGTTTCTACATTTTAAACGACAAATATATTTTACTTGATAAAGTCCTCAAAATTCATTACTGAAAATATTACTTAACAAGGCCTCTTGACTTAGCTTTTAAAACTAGGCACTTAAGTATTATTTCTGTTTATTATTTTCTCATTAGAATTTTCATCGAAAGATAGTTAAATATAAAATTAAATCAAATAAACAGTAAAATTTAAAATTATTCTTGAAGAATATAGGACTCTTAGGATAAAATATATAATTAGATAATACAAAAATATGTTTTCTATCAAATTTCTTTATCGAAAAATTGACATTTTAATCTAATAAAGTTTTCTAGATTTTCCCTTATCATAAAGTTTTAAAATTTAAATTTAATTATATTCAAATCAAATTAAATATTCCTTTTAAAGTTAATAATTATTTTTAAAAAAACTATTGATTTATAATTTTACAATTTTTCTATTAATTTTATTATTCATTCCTTTTGTAATTGTTTTAATTTTAAATATAAGTTTATTTTAATATAAAATGATTTTAAAATATTTCTTCAAATAAGAACTAAATGCAAATACTTAAAAATCATACATGTTCTTTTTTAACATTTTCAAAATATATTGTAATTTTATTTTTATTGAATATCCATATTTCATCCCCCTTATTTTATATTCAATTTTTTTTATTCATTCTTTTTCCCCATTTTTGTATTTTTTTAAAATTTTAATTTTTATTTTATATATAAATTTAATTTAATATAAAATAATTTAAAAATATTTCTTCAAATAAGAACTAAAAACAAATGCTAACATCTTACATTTTTATGTTTTCTAATATTTTCAAAATATATTGTAATTTTATTTTATTTAATATCCATATTTCAAATTTAAGAAATGACAAATAAGATTAAATTAAGTTTGAATCTCAATCGTCAATAATATTTGATTTTTAGTAGCATTACCAAAGACCAAAATAGTTTTAAATTAAGTCTAAAAACCTCAGTCGACGACTCGTGTATTAATAACTTGTTTTCCTCTTTTAATTAGCTAATTTAATTTTGTAATTTCATTTAATATCCATATTTCAATCTTAAGAAATGACAAAGTAAAATTAAATTAAGTTTGAATCTCAATCATCAACAATATTTGATTTTTTAGTAGCCTTAGCATAGACCAAAATAGTTTTAAAATAAATCTGAAAAACTCAGACGACGACTCGTGTATTAATAAGTCGCTTTCCTCTTTTAATTAGCTAATGTAATATTGTAATAATTAACTAATGTAATATTGTAATAACTAGTTAATGTAATATTGTAATTTTATTTTATTTAATATCCATATTTCAAACTTAAGAAATGACAAAGTAAAATTAAATTAAGTTTGAATCTCAATCGTCACCAATATTTGATTTTTAGTAGCCTTAGCATAGACCAAAACTGTTTTAAATTAAGTCTAAAAAACTTAGTCGACGACTCGTGTATTAATAACTTGTTTTCCTTTTTTAATTCACTAATGTAATATCGTAATTTTATTTTATTTAATATTCATATTTCAAACTTAAGAAATGACAAAGTAAAATTAAATTAAGTTTGAATCTCAATCGTCACCAATATTTGATTTTTTAGTAGCCTTAGCATAGACCAAAACTGTTTTAAATTAAGTCTAAAAAACTTAGTCGACGACTCGTGTATTAATAACTTGTTTTCCTTTTTTAATTCACTAATGTAATATCGTAATTTTATTTTATTTAATATTCATATTTCAAACTTAAGAAATGACAAAGTAAAATTAAATTAAGTTTGAATCTCAATCGTCACCAATATTTGATTTTTTAGTAGCCTTAGCATAGACCAAAACTGTTTTAAATTAAGTCTAAAAAACTTAGTCGACGACTCGTGTATTAATAACTTGTTTTCCTTTTTTTAATTCACTAATGTAATATCGTAATTTTATTTTATTTAATATTCATATTTCAAACTTAAGAAATGACAAAGTAAAATTAAATTAAGTTTGAATCTCAATCGTCACCAATATTTGATTTTCTAGTAGCGTTTGATTTTCTAGTAGCGTTACCATAGACCAAAATAATTTTAAATTAAGTCTAAAAACTCAGTCGACGAATCGTGTATTAATAACTTGCTTTCCTCTTTTAATTAGCTAATGTAATATAATAATTAGCTAATGTAATATTGTACTAATTAGCTAATGTAATATTGTAATACTTAGCTAATATAATATTGTAATAACTAGTTAATGTAATATTGTAATTTTATTTTATTTAATATCCATATTTCAAATTTAAGAAAGGACAAAGAAAAATTAAATTAAGTTTGAATCTCAATTGTCAACAATATTTGATTTTTTAGCAGCATTACCATAGACCAAAACAGTTTTAAATTAAATCTAAAAACCTCAGTCAACTACTCGTGTATTAATAACTTGCTTTCCTCTTTTAATTAGCTAATGTTATATTGTAATAATTAGCTAATGTAATATTGCAATAATTAGCTAATGTAATATTGCAATAATTAGCTAATGCAATATTGTAATTTTATTTTATTTAATATCCATATTTCAAGTTTAAGAAATGACAAAGTAAAAATAAATTAAGTTTGAATCTCAATCGTCAACAATATTTGATTTTTTAGGAGCTCTACCATAGACCACAACAGTTTTAAATTAAGTCTAAAAAACGCAGTCGACGACTCGTGTATTAATAACTTGCTTTCCTCTTTTAATTAGCTAATGTAATATTGTAATAATTAGCTAATGCAATATTATAATTTTATTTTATTTAATATCCATATTTCAAACTTAAGAAATGACAAAGTAAAAATAAATAAAGTTTGAATCTCAATCGTCAACAATATTTGATTGTTTAGTAGCCTTGCCATAGACCAAAATAGTTTTAAATTAAGTCTAAAAAACTCCGTCGACGACTCGTTCAGCAACTTGATTTTCTATTTTAATTAACTAATGTACTAATATTGTAATAATTAGCTAATGTAATAGTGTAATTTTATTTTATTTAATATCCATATTTCAACCTTAAGAAATGACAAAGTAAAATTAAATTAAGTTTGGATCTCAATCATCAACAAGATTTGATTTTTTAGCCTTACCATAGACCAGAATAGTTTTAAATTAAGTCTAAAAAACGCAGTCGACGACTCATGTATTAATAAATTGCTTTCCCCTTTTAGTTAGCTAATGTAATATTGTATTTTTATTTTATTTAATATCTATATTTCAAACTTAAGAAATGACAAAGTAAAAATAAATAAGTTTGAATCGCAATCGTCAACAATATTTGATTTTTTAGTAGCTTTACCATAGACCAAAACAGTTTTAAATTAAGTCTAAAAAACGCAGTCGATGACTCGTGTATTAATAATTTGCTTTCCTCTTTTAATTAGCTAATGTAATATTGTAATAATTAGCTAATGCAATATTATAATTTTATTTTATTTAATATCCATATTTCAAGAAATAACAAAGTTAAATTAAATTAAGTTTGAATCTGAATCGTCAACAATACTTGATTTTTTTAGTAGCCTTACCATAGACCAAAATAGTTTTAAATTAAGTCTACAAAACTCAGTCGACGACTCGTTCAACAACTTGCTTTTCTATTCTAATTAGCTAATATAATATTGTAATTTTATTTTATTTAGTATCCATATTTCAAACTTAACAAATGACAAAGTAAAATTAAATGAAGTTTGAATCTCAATCGTCAACAGTTTTTGATTGTTTAGTAGCCTTACCAAAGACCAAAATAGTTTTAAATTAAGTCTAAAAAAGTCAGTCGGCAACTCGTCTATTAATAACTTACTTTCGTCTTTTAATTAACTAATGTACTAATATTGTAATAATTAGCTAATGTAATATTGCAATTTTATTTTATTTAATATCCATATTTCAAGAAATAACAAAGTTAAATTAAATTAAGTTTGAATCTGAATCGTCAACAATACTTGATTTTTTTAGTAGCCTTACCATAGACCAAAATAGTTTTAAATTAAGTCTAAAAACTCAGTCGACGACTCGTTCAACAACTTGCTTTTCTATTTTAATTAAATAATGTACTAATATCGTAATAGTTAGCTAATGTAACAGTGTAATTTTATTTTATTTAATATCCATATTTCAAACTTAAGAAATAATACAGTAAAATTAAATTAAGTTTGAATCTCAATCGTCAACAATATTTGATTTTTTTAGAAGCCTTACCATAGACTAAAACAGTTTTAAATTAAGTCTAAAAAACTCAGTCGACGACTCGTGTATTAATAATTTGCTTTTCTCTTTTAATTAGCTAATGTAAACTGGAGGTTTCATTTCAGATAAGATAGAGAGTAGATTGAGTAGAGATGAAACTGTGTCAGTAGGCGATGGATGCGGGTTTCGACATGACGTCATCCATCAATCCATTGCCCTTTAGAGCCGTTTTCATGGTTCGGACAAATAAAATGATGAGTGGGGGTTGGGAGTGACCTTCAATTTTTTTCAAAGGGCGAGGGAGGTGAATGAACCTGCAAGTTGAAGGACGTTTAACATGAGGGAGAGGGGCGGTTTAAAAACGGTTTAAAATGTAAAATTCAATTTTTTATGTTGTGTAGAATGGCTATATAAAGTTTTAAACGATGGTTAAAATGATGCAAAACTTAAGCAAATTTTTTTAAATTTCTTTTTAATTTAGTAAATTTTTTTTTCGTAATATTATTATGGATAATAGTTCATTTGTTTAAATTGCACAGTATGAACTTTACACTAAGAGAAATATCTGAAAGGGTAAAACACATAGAAGATAAGGACACGAACTCACTAATATTTTTTTTTATTGAATCACTTCATAATATTATAATGCTTATAAAAATTTGGTTAGAAATTTAAGCAAATTATTTTATAACAATTATAAATTTTTTTCAAAGTTTAAAGTTTTTTAAAAGAAGTGTTCTATTTAAAAATATATATTTTTGTAGAACTTTAATTTTTTGTTTTCATAATATTATTATGGATAATAGTTGTATTGTTTAAAAAGAACAGCATGATCTTTACACTAAGAGAAATATCTGATAGATAAAAACATATAAAAAGACACAATAATCACTAATATATTTTTTCTTAATAAAATTATATTGCTTATAAAAAAAAATGTTTAGAAATTTTAGCAAATTATATTGTAAAAATGACAATTATTTTTCAAAGTTTAAGTTTTTAAAATAAATTTAAAGTGCTCTAATTAAAATATGTAATCAGTTTAAGTAACAGTTCATATGCAGAAAAACTAAATTTTTGTTATATAAAACCCTTATTTTGGTCTATGGCTGTGAAACTATGGACTTTGGCAATATCTGATGAGGCCCATTTGGGTTTATTCGAGCTGAATATTTTAAGGACTATTCTTAGAAGTGATTGTTGGAGAAGACGATACAATGCAGAAATTTATAAATGTTATAAAGATCCAGATATTATAAAATTTATTAAGATCAATAGATCAAACTGGCCTGTTCATGTATTTAGAATGAATGATTTAAACCCTGTAAAAGAGCTCGTTTTGGCAAAGCCACAGGGACAAAGAGGAAGAGGAAAACCCAAGTTGCGATGGATAGATGCAGTTGAAAAAGATTTTACAGCACTAAAAGTTAAGAATAGGAGGACCATTGTCACCCAGAGGAATGCATTGAAATATTTTCAAAGGAAAAACTTGGCCCACCCTGGGCTGTCGTGCTATTGATGATGATGAATTAGAATATGTCTTTTAAAGAAATTTTCAGAAATTAGTATACTGTGAAATTAAACGGGGATATTTACTTGTAATATTTATAATGAATTTTTTTTAGAATATTTATGTTAATATTTAAATTTTTAGAATCACGATTTTTGTTAAAGTGAAAATGTCTCATGGTATTAAAAAGAAAGGCATGTTAAATCTTGCTAGATTATTGTACTGAAAACAAAATGAAAAATAAAATATTAATAGAAAAAAGGAGAAAAATATTTCTTCTTTTAAAACAAAATGTACTTTTTTAAGTATCGACCTTTTTTTAAGTATCGATATTTTTCATTTATCATGTATCAACTGTTTTTCATGTACATGTAATATAATATAATATATATAATCATACCAATAATATCATGCATATATAATGATATAACATTTAAAGTATTGATATATATGTATAGTTGTTTATACTAACAAGTAAAACTATCAGTTAATTCAAAATATTTATATATCCTAGAATATTTACAAAAATATATTTTTTTTAGGTGTAGTGGTGAAGGGAAACAAAAATTTAATATGGGTGAATGATTACCTGGTGATATGCTTATTATGTAAGTATGTTTTAATATTTCCCTTTTCAAATGTTTTTGAATTTTCCTTTTTTTTTTTTTTAATTGTTTTGTGACACTAAAAATCTCATTTTCTTATTGAAAATCTCATTGAAAGTTCATTTTTTATTTATTTTATTCACATCATTTTATAACATAAAAAGATTTCTCAATCTTATTAAATGCATTAATATATTTTATATTTTTTATTGATCTTTGAAATTATTAGGCAAAAAAATTAATAATTTGATAAAAAGCATATTATAAGCTTTTTATAATTTTGATTTAAAGAAATATATAAGGAAACTGAAACGTAATAAATAGTCTTATATGTTTTGCAATTTAAAAAATATTTTTTACATAAATGCTTAACTTTATAACTTAATTCCTAATATAGATATACACACTTACTTAAATTCTTGTTTCGTACATATTTTTTTCTATAGTAAGTTATAAAGTAAGTTACAGCCTAATCATGTAAAGGTTTTGATATGAATCTTGTAATGCCTCGATGCTACTGTGATATTTTCTAATAAATAAATGATTCCTTTGTTGTTCAAAATACTTTCGTCAAAATAATAATAATAACAAAATTGATAAATTCATATAAGTGAAAAGTTTTTGCACAAAAAAAGGGATATAATTAACTTTTTTAAATTTTAAGCATTTGTTGTTTTATTTATTTAAAAAAATTTTGTTCTTAAATTTTTTCTCATTTTTATTTAAAAAATTTTTTCTTTTAGATATATATGTATATATTTAAGAAATGTAACATTTTTTTCAATTTATCAAAGTTTATAAATTGTCCACAGTAATGATTAAATTAAAAAAAATAAGTCGTTTTGTCATTTAAATAAAAATCATATTTATATAATGAATTTTTCCTGAAATTAAGATTTTTTTTGATGAATTTACTGCTGATACAAAAAATCATGGTAAAAAAAAGGTCCCATGACATTTTCATTTATTAACTAGATAAGAAAAACCGCTGTAATATTTTTCTGTAGATAATTTTTCTTTGTTTCATAATTTAAAGCTATATAATTTAAGTTCCCTATCAGTTCATGGGAAAAAGTAAATATAGTTTATACATTTTATGAATCAATTAAATCGACGTGGCTCAATATGATAAAATAACACAGAATTCTTTTTGTTTTTGAAAAATATATTGAGAATTACTTTTATTGTGGAAAAATAGATTACTGCATGGAATACCAAAAAAAAGTTAAAAATTATACAAACTTGACTGTTAAAGTAGTGTCTATTATGATCCATTATTAAGGGCATATACACTGAAGTGACAAAAGTCATGGGATACCTCTTAATATCGTGTCGGCCCTCCTTTCGCCCGGCGAAGTGCAACAACTCGACGTGGCATGGACTCACCAAGTCATTGGAAGTCTTCTGCAGGAATATTGAGCCATGCTGTCTCGATAGACGTCCATAATTGTGAAAGCGTTGATGGTGCAGGATTTTGGGCACGAACAGACCTCTCGATGATGTCCCATATATGCTCGATGGGATTCATGTCGGGAGATCTAGGTGGCCAGATCATTCGTTGGAATTGTCCAGAATGTTCTTCAAACCAATCGCGAACAGTTGTGGCCCGTGACATGGCGCATTGTCATCCATAAAAATCCCATCGTTGTTTGGGTACATGAAGTCTATGAATGGCTGCAAGTGATCTCCAAGTAGCTGAACATAAGCATTTCCAGTCAATGTTCGGTCCAGTCGCACCAGAGGACCAAGTCCATGCCATGAAAAAATAGCCCACACCACTACGGAGCCACCACCAGCTTGAACAGTGCCTTGCTGACAGTTTGGATCCATGGCTTCGTGGGGTCTGCGCCACACTCGAACCCTACCATCAGCTCTTACCAACTGAAATCGTGACTCATCGGACCAGGCCACGGTTTTCCATTCATCTAGGGACCAACCGATATGCTCACGTGCCCACGAGAGTCGCTGCAAGCGATGTCACTCTGTCAGTAAAGGCACTCGAGTCGGTCTTCTGCTGGAATAGCCCAAGAAAGCCAAATTTCTCCGCACAGTTCTAACAGACAAGTGCCTTGTACGTCCCACATTGATTTCTGCGGTTATTTGACGCAGTGTTGCTTGTCTTTTAGAATTTACAACTCTTTTCAGACGTCGCCGGTCTCGGTCGTTAAGTGCAGGCGGTCGACCACTGCGCTGTCCATGGTGGGATGTTATGCCTGAAATTTCATACTCTCGGCACACTCTTGACACAGTGGATCTTGGAATGTTGAATTCTCTAACGATTTCCGAAATGGCATGACCCATGCGTCTAGCTCCAACTAACATTCCGCGTTCAAAGTGTAACATTCCCGTCATAACAACTAACATTCCCGTCGTGCGGTCATCATCACGTCAAAACCTCTTCACATGAATAACTTGAACAGAAATGAAAGCTCTGCGAAAGCACTGCGCATTTATACCTGTTCTACGCGATGCTACTGCCATCTGAAAATTTGCATATTGCTATCCCATGACTTTTGTCACTTCAGTGTATTTATATATTGGACGTGTAAACATTGAGATAATGATTAATATATTTAATTTAATAATTATCATTAAATTAACACTTATGAAATATTTAGTATTCATTGTTCCTATAGGAATAAGTATTTAATTTATTAATCAGGAAACAATTTAAAATATATTATAACTTTTAAAAAATGTCCACTTTAAATATTGTCTGTCTTTTAAAAAGATATAAGGTTAATTTATATATTTTTATTAAATTTTAATTATTTTCTTAAAATTCAATCAAAGATATAGTTTATTTAGTATAATATAAATTTGTTTCAAGTACAATTCAAAAATTTTTGGGGACCATTTAAAATTAAGTATAGAAATGTTAATAAAGCTTTGAATTCATAACTATAGAATGACGAAAAAATAATATATCACCCTAGCTATTTTTATTTAAAAAAAAAAAATGATTTTATCATTGTCACTTCAGAACTCTCGTTTAGAAAATGAATTCAATTTTTTTATATTTTAAAATAAAGTTATTATAATTTCCAAGATTCTAAGAATGAATTCTCAAGAGCGAAAGTGAATTTCAAATGAAAGAAAAATGTATTAAGAAAATAAATCGAAATTTGCATAATACTGAGCATGAATAATAAAACTTCGAAAAAAGAAAATCACTGCTTCGATTCTATATGGTAAAATTTATTTCTGACATTCGCAGATGATAAAAAAAAGAATTATAGTCATTGTACAATACAACAGTACTTTCAAAATAATGAAAAAAAAAGTGTACAATGTCAATGGCGACTTTTACTTTGTAAATCCTCGTAAAAATTAAAATGCAAATCGCATGACCTTGCTTTTCTTTTATGTTAAAGCTTGGAACGTTATTATTCTTTTTCCACCCTGTATCATAGATTTGCGCGCCAAAAAATGCATGCCAGTGACGTCATTTTCTTGAGAGAGGAGCTTTTCATCGGCGAGATTACGACGAGCAAAAGCGGAAGTTGCAAGATCTGAGAAGCGTTTGTGCTCTCCGTACACTTAGAAATCCTAGGGGTTATTTTGAATTGAAACGCGCCAAATTGCATCGGAGGAAAAGTAACCATTTGGCGCACTTGGTTGGCGAATTTGTAGTGCTGTACTTTGTTTTTGTATTTTTGCTTTTGATTATTTTGCTTATAATAGAATTGTAATATATATATATATATATAATATTTTTTTTAAAGTTATTTTAAATAAATTCTTGGATAAGAAATTTTTGAGGTTTACACTACAACATGGGAAAACAACTAAAAACTACTCTCTCTCAAAAGGCAAATCCTCTCAAATACTCACAATAAATGTTTGGTTAGGTTTGTCGCTCAATGGTCATTTTGTGCACACTTTAGCTAATTAGACCGGGACCTACATTTTAACGTGTATTCCGAACCACTCGCCATGTCATTCAACATTCATGTCACCGCCAGGATTCGAACCTGAAGCCTATGTTGCCAAAGGCCAAAGCGCTAGCCATTTGACCATCAGGCCGCCACTGTCTTAAGGAGTCTGAATTGACTTTTGCATATAATAAAGTGGCCTACAAATTTTGTGAATTTAAGAAAATTGTGTAAATTGGTATGTGAAAAAGTTATTAATCATAGTTCCCAGCCAAACTCTCGTCCCAGGGATAACATATGCAATAGAGTGCAACAGGAGTCAGCTTTAAATCAATTTCGGCTTGCGTTGCAATTATTGTTTTTAGAAATGAGTAGACTTGATGGCAGTTGTGACAGAATGTGTACACGTTTCGCATCGAGAAGACATCTGTCGTGTTAGAATTTTGCCTCCCATGCAAGTTATGGGGTTACCCTAGCATTTTCGCTGAACGCAAAATCCTCACTATATCGACCATTGGTAGGTCAATAGTTAATTGCGGTTTACAATGGGACCTTGTTGTTTACTGAAGCTTACTAATTCATTTACAGGTTCCAGAATAAACAAAAAATGTCATCCTTAAAGAAAGCTGGATTAAGTCATAGGTGGCTAACTTGTTCATATTTGAAATCAGTTATCTATATAAAAAAAATTGCAAAATTTATAACACAAACCGTGATTGAATGTTTACACAAAATATCGAATCGAATCTGTGCTAAATATAATTAAATTAAATACACACTTGTATTAATTGAAGAAAAAAATTAGAACAACAAAGTAAATTTATGTTTACTAAAAGAAATTTGCACATTAAAAAAAAAAAAAAAAAAAAGAAAGAAAATAACAGGCTTTTTGATAGCAAAATATTATCTTTATGGTTGGTAAGGAGCATTCACAATGATGTTTTAATGCAGTATGTAAATGAATCTGCAAAATAAATAATACAGCGGGAATAGTACTTTATTTTCGTTTACTTTAAATAAAAATTTCACATTTCAAACAAACCTCTAATTGCGTTCTGTCTTGTTGCTCAGTTACACATATATATATATATATATATATTTATAATGTTCGGATACATGATTTACATGTGCGTATCCTTTTAATGCACTAACGCTAGATTCCCGCCAGATACTAAGATCACAAGTCGCCGAACGTCAGCCAATCGGAAACGTGATCACACGCCCTCTCTGTCATCAGACTGACAGACATTCTGCGGCGTGAATTCTTAGTATTTGGTTTTAATCCAATTTTTACATGTCAATTGTCCTATAATGAGTAACATCCTGCGATGGGTTATCGTTATTTTCTAAACTCGTGTGCGAAGTTGAAAAAAAAAAATACTAACGGCTTTTAGGAGAACTGTCTGAGTAATTTCCCGTAATTGCTGTCGGATTACTAAGAACCCGCAAAACTCCTACTGATATTCCAGGATATTATATTGGTTGTTTTTCTATTGACTATAGCATTTATCATCAGAAGAAATCGTACTTAAGTCTTGCATGCTGGTTAGTTAGATACGCTAACTGTCCCTTAAACTAATATATTACTCAAGCATATTGCATATATAGCTTGTATTAATATGTATAAAAATTTTAAAATTTCCCCACTTGAGTGGTTGATTGTCGTTTACCAACAATAAAAAGTCATATCCTTTTATTTCTTTGTAAGAAATTCGTGTAGGGTTCGTACGATTCGACTTGTCTTTAAATGCACCAAATGTGTTGACCATCTTATAATGAGTAATAGTTCTACTGCAATTTTATTTTCTAGGGGTGGCAATTATATCGCCTAGGAGAACTGTTCGAGATAACTACATCTTCGTAAATGGGGGTCTTATTGGTAAGAACTCGCAAAAGTTCTACTGTTGACGAAAGGCAATGTCTCCAACTAGCGTATCAGTTTTTTAAAGAAGTGACATCCATCATCAGAAGACATTCAGCATCAGAAAGAATCCAATATTCCTCTTCATCCATATTAGCTAGTGAGGCGCACCAACTGTGCTATAACTTAAGCTCGACTTCTTCATTGGCGCAACAGCCCCATGGTTGGGCAAGGCCGTCTGCGTACTGACAGATTTCGAGAGGGGTTTCGTTTTAAGGGGTCAAGTTGTCAGTCCAACGCATTACAGTCATATTAGACAGGGACCTACAGTTTAAAGTCGATTCCAAACCACTACAAACATCTATGACACCGAGCGCCAGAGAGCTAGACACTCGGCCAACTTAAACTCTAATAAGTTTAAAATTTTTAATCAATATATATCTCTTATTATAAACTATTATATTAATATATAAAATTTCAAATGGTTGATTGTCTTTTATTAATAATTTCCTTTTACTTCTTAATAGAAGCCGCAGTAATCTGATAATTTTTTCCCATGGTTCGCTGAAATCATTTAGAATTCCTTAGAACTTTTCTGCTGTTGCCTAGACTTGGAACAATAAAGATATCAAACTTAATTTAGATGTAGCTGGTTACTGTTTCCCTAGAATTGTAAAATTCTATTTTGTTGGCATTGATCTTTTCTAATTGTTTGCGTTTTGTGTGCTAATTTTCTGATAATAGTTGCTTTTTCTTCTCACTCTAACTGGTTGACGAAATCACACATTGTTCTCACAGATGAACAAAAACATTGCTTTTTTCTAAATTTGGTTTGGTTTGTCGCTTTACGGTCATTTTTTGCACATTACGGCTAATTAGACCGGGACCTACAGTTCAACGTGGATTCCGAACCACTAACCAACATCCATGCCACCGCCAGGATTCGAACCTGAAGCCTGTGACATCAATGGTCAAAGGGCTAGCTAATTGGCCATCAGGCAGCTATCTAGGAGTTAATATATTTCATCTAGACGAACGTGAGTTATATACCTCATTGATGAGAAAGTATATAACTCATTTAATTCATGTATATCTTAAGTTAAAATATGAAGTGAAAAGGCTTATTTTTCAAAATCCGTATCTTAAAATATAGTAAGAAAAACTAATGTTAAAAATTCACTTAAAAGTAAAATTTATTCGTATTTTATTTATTATTTATTATTAATTAAATTTTTTATTGATTGTACATTCTATGAATTATCAAAAAAAAAATAATAATAACTAAATAAGGAGTTCTAATATATTATACTAAAATAGCCATGTTATAATGTAGAGACCAATGTGAAACAATTTATATGTTAATCTAACTTCATGAAATTTGTCTCAATACTTTTAAATATTTAGGCCCTGATGGCCGAGTTTCTAGCGCTCTGGCGCTCGGTACCACAGGTATCGGGTTCGAATCCCGGCGATGCCATGGATGTTTGTAGTGTTTCGGAATCCACTTTAAACCGTAGGTCCCGGTCCTAATATGATCGTAGACCGTTGCGGGGGCATCGTTACTCCGCGTCCGTGGTTTATCTTCAAGTTACACGCGCCCCCTGGGTAATACAAAGTGAGTAACATCTGTGCAGCCCTTATGGCATAAAAGATCACGGTCTATATAGCCAGCTGCATTAGCAAAAAAAAAAACTTTTAAATATTTTAAAAATAAAATGAACAACTTAGTTTTATAAAATACGATTTATCTCTACATTAGTTTTATATCCGTGAGAGAAAAAAACACTTATATCGTTTCTAACTTTTTCTTTTTACATTGTTTCTATGTCATAGATTAAAAAAAGGATGCTATATATAAAAAGAAGAAAGAGAACAACAAACACAAAATACTTCAACGCAAATAATAGCCAAATAATGCAACCCTCATTCATCGGTTGGCGTTTCCATGGCAACCGACGCAGCAGCGCTGGCGCCCTTTTTTATACCCGTATATACATAGCACAGAGAGGAGTTTTTCCCTTTTCTTCCGTTGGAAGATTTGAATAGAAAAGACGAAGCTGGGAGATAGAAATATAGATTGAGAGAAGAAGAGAAGGCAGCATGGAGCAATGATTCGTTTCAAGGGTTTAAACCTTCTCAATTTTTTTATTTTTTTTTTTTTTTCCGAATCATTGTTTCATACTGAGGAAGAATCGATAGATACAGTCTTTGTTTTCAGTTCACTTTTCAAAATTTTTCTTCGTTTCCAGGTTGCGCATTCATTGTTTGGGAATTTTATTCCACGAGGCTTTTCCATTCTTTGATCCAACTTCATATCGCCAGGTGTCTATCTCTGTTAGCGAGGGAAAAAGGAATCTTTGGTAGCCGGGATACCAAATGTAATGCCGCTACTGAATCAAATTGAGTAAAATTCTTGCTTTGTTACAGTTGAGGCGAAATATATAGTTTCCATTCCTTCTTTCTTTCTTTTTTTTTTTTGAAAGAAATGTTTGGTGGCATTCGTAGCCCATACACTTGAATTTTATATTGGGATGCAATAACTTATATTACATTTAAGGTAATTTCTGTGTCAAAGAAATTTTATTTATAAGTACATTTTAATACTTTTTTACAAATTTTAGATCAATGAAAATTGATTTTGTATATAATGCATCCAAAAGTCATAATTCTGGATATATAGAAATTCTATATTTTTTATTGATTGTAAGAATTAAAGAGGATTTTAATATTTGGGGCTTTTTTAATTACACATTATCGTCATCATTATCGCATCATAAATCTTCTTACCCATCATCATAAAACCATTATATACCATAAACCCCCTAAAATCACAAAACGATCAGATACCATCTTTAAAATCGTTCTTCTTCTACTAGATCATTGGCCCAATAATCTCATGACAGGCCAAGGTCGTCTGCCTACTGGCAGATTTCGAGACGAGAGATGTTTTCTTTTTAAGGGGTAGTGTAGTCAGCTCTACGCCCAACGCTTTACAAAATAGTAGATCGCGACATACGATTTAAAGTGGATTCAAAACATCCATGGCATCGCAAGGATTTATTGATATTTGTAGTTTTATAAAATCCGATATAATAAAAAAAAAATGCAGCACCGTATATATTTCATGCTCATATATATATATATATATATATATATATATATATATATATCATACATATACTATTGATTACATGGTTATAATTATGGAATAAGATAATAAGATTTATTTGCCTAACTGCAATTATTTAATCATTGACTTCAAAAAAATTCCTCTATCATTAACAAAAAAGCAAAGTTTTTTTTTTTTTTTTTTTTTTTTTTTTTTGAAAAAAATACTTTTATAAATAAAGATTTATAAAAGTATTTCAAAATCAAGATATATATGTATATACTGGATTATAAAATACTGGGAACACACTGGATATATACATTACCCTGAGTTAAGGAACTTCATGACAGTGTCAAGCGTAAATATACTAATGTTACGTGGATAGGCGTGTATATAATATTAAGCAAGATAATATTATATGGTTATACTTATTTTAATCATAAGTGTGTATACAATATTAAAGAAGTACATCAATACTTTGAACATAAGTATTGATGTACTTCTTTAATATTATTACAAACTAAATAAAAATATTTTCAATATTTCAAATAATACAAATTTCTTGATTATTAAAAGCTAATTTTTGCCATCATATTGAAATTCAAAGTCGGTTTTAATCAACAGTTCTATAAACATACATTTGTCTTAACTAAGCAACAATGCCTGAGCTTGCATGAGCACAATGGATGATATTTCCCATCAGAAAACAATGAAGTCAAACAACCGTTACAACGGGCAGCCCAGAGACTAATCATTCATACTGTAAACAGACTGAATAGCCCGAGCAAGCAGCCTGCAGAAAAGAACAGAAAACAATGAAAAGAAGCCTGTAGCGTCGCGCAAACCCAAACAGGAAGAAGCCAGAAAGGAAACGTCATTCAAAATCGTGTGTAATTAATATGATAGCAGGTTGCGCCAGTTCCACGGATCATTTTCTTGTTGGAAACTAATCAGCATGAGAATCATATAAATTGGAATTGTGGATGCAATTTTGCAACTTCTGCGAGTTGAATCTTTGGCTGCATCGAACTTTACATAATTAAAGTGGGTGGGTTTGGGGATTTAAAATTACAGGATGTTGCTTAAATGTTCGGTGGCTGTTTTATAACAACCAAATCTCCTAGTCGGAATTTATATTATTATCGAAAGGATGTGCATTTTTTTATTGGTATAATTACCCGCTTTGGTTAAAATAAAATAATACAGACTATTTGTCCAATGTGTGCAATTGGTTTTAAATGTTTTTGGTCGTCCTCAGTCATACTTCATATTTAGATTATTATTATCATAAGGTTGGGTTTTTTTGGTATAATTACCAGTTCCCAAAGATGGGACAGAATACATATAAAAGATTAAGAGATTATTTTCTTGTATGAAATAAATTAGTATGAGAGGCATACATATTAGAATCGTGAATGGTAGTTTGAAACAATCTTTAGTTCCTTCAAATATTACATAATTAGAATGGGTGTGTTTTAATTTTGAGAATTATACGATGTTGCTTAAGTGTTTGGTGGGTTTGGTGGAGTTTCATTATGTAATAACAACCATATCACCAGTTTGGATTATATTATTATCGAAAGGGGTTTTTGTGTGTGTGTGCAAAAAGTAAAATAAAATTGCGTAACGGTATTTGGAAGTCAGTTTCTATTAATAAGTTAATAACCGTGAGTAATCATATAAATTAGAATTGCGGATGTAAAGCTTACAGAAGCTAAATTTTTGATTTTTCAAAAATTTTACATAAAGAAAAAAAGGTGTGTTTTGACATTTAACAATTGCAGGATGTTGCTTAAGTATTAGGTGACCGTTTCAGATTCAGTAATAACCATAATCTCTGTCCTGTATCTATATTATTATGTAATAGCAAAATAAAATGGCGTAACAGAATTTAAAAATCACTTTCTAATAATAAGTTAATAACTATAAGTGTTCATATTAATTGGCATGCAAAGCTTATTGAAATTGAATCTTTGATCTTTCAAAACTTTTACATCAATAAAAAAAGATGTGCTTTGACATTTAAAAATTACCGGATGTTATTAAATTATTTAGATGACAGTTTTAGATTCAATAACTGCCATATCTCCTGTCCTGCATTTATATTATTATGCAATAATGGGATTTTGAAATCACTTTCTAATAATAAGTTAATGACCATAAGAAATCATATAAATTAGAATTGCGGATGTAAAGCTTACGGAAGCTAAATCCTTGAGGTTTCAGAATTTTTACATAAATAAAAAAGTGTGTTTTAATATTTAATAATTACAGGGTGTTATTAAAGTATTTAGATGGACATTTTAGATTCAGTGACAACCATATCCCCTGTCTTTCAATTATATTATTATGTAACAGTAAAATAAAATGGTGCAACAGGATTTTGAAATCACTTTTTAATAATAAGTTAATAACTATAAGTGTTCATATAAATTGGAATTACGAATGCAAAACTTATTAAAGCTGAATTTTCGATCTTTAAAAAATTTTACATAAAGAAAAAAGATGTGTTTTGACATTTAACAATTGCAGGATGTTTCTTAAGTATTAGGTAACCGTCTTAGATTCAATGACAACCATATTTCCTGTCCTGCATTTATATTATTATGTAAAAGTAAATTAAAATGATGCAACGGGATTTGGAAATCACTTTCTAATAATAATTTAATAACCGTAAATAATCATGTATATTGGAATTACGGATGCAAAGCTTATAGAAGCTGAATCTTCGATCTTTCAAATACTTTACATAAATAAAAAAAGGTGTGTTTTGACATTTAAAAATTACAGGATGTTGCTTAAGTATTAGGTGACCGTTTCATAAATAGTATCAACCATATCCAATGTTCTACTTTTATATTATAATCTCAAGGATGTGCTGTTACGGTATAATTGCCTACTACAATAAAATGTGGTACATAATATTTGTGAAGAGTTTACAGATACTGAAAATTACAGGTGAGCTTGTCCACTTGTAATTTCTTTTTCCATTTATTGCATTTATTTCGTAAAAAGCCAAGCATGAATCTATGCATTAGTCATGCATCACACATCCATGAATTTAATGAATATATGGTATTCGAAATCTTCGTATACAATGATGAATGAAGTGGCATGGTCAGTTAATAAGCCATTATTTTGAATAGAAAGGGGAACAGATGGCATGTATGTAAGCCGCCGTGTTTTCTTCTTGAAATAAAAATATTCGAGAAATAAATAATTTCTCCTAAGGAACTATTTAAAAAAAGAGAAAGGTTACTGAAATCAAAAGATTTATAATCTGTTTTAAGCAGAAATTTGAGCTGAGTTGCTAAACGACATTTATCTTTATTAGCATGCTATGAGAATTGTCACTGTATTCTATATTCAAACCTGATAAAAACAAATTTTTACAGTAATTTAAAATTCAGTATTAATGCCGAGGAAAATTTAATCCTGAAAATGCGAATTTATAGTTTATTTTCAGAAATTAAGCACTTTCTTTTTCCACAATTTTTACATTCAAAATTTTATAGTCAGTTTTAAAGACATTAAACATCCTATTATAGTACAAAACATGTTAAATTATGTTCACAATATCATAAAACAATTATGAAACATAGTCAGATTTCGGTAGCAATTTTTCACCGATGAAAAAAAAAACGAGCTGAAAAGGTTAAGGTAATAATTTGTTTTTTTTAAATTTAGCATAAATTTCTATAATTTAATTACTTCATTTCGCAAAGCAAATATAAGAATTACACCTTTTAAAATAGAAGAAAGTTAATTTTTATTCCCTAAAATATGTTCAAAATCCTCAATAATTTATTAGACCTACTAAAACAAATATTACCCCAATATCTAAAAGCGAAATAAAAGATAGCATTAATAAATTACGAAAGCACTAATTAATAACTGATGAAAAATTTAAAGAAAGCATAATTATCGCCGTTGTCATCTGACATTTTACTTTACATCTATTTGATTGGAAAATTTTCTACTCATTTTAACTGCTTGTTAACGATTTCGCCCACACGCGACATTTTGACTGTTAGGATTTTTTTCCCCTTATTTCGGCTTATATACGGGTTTGGAACTTTGGATATGTACTACTATTTTATAATTTTGACTACTTACAAAATATGTTGAATCAGTGAAATTTCATTTGAAAATACTATAAAATTTATTATTTCCTAATTTAAATATAAATTTTCCTTATTGTGAATGACAAAAAAAAAGTTAAACTTTTAAAAGAACGTTCATTAAAAATCATATTTATTTTTCCATTTTCAAATTCACAAACATAAAAAATATTATATTAAAAAGCATAGTTATTTATAATTTATAACTTTTTATCGGCTTTATTAAAATGAATTCATATTATATTTTCTTGTAAGTTTTTTGTTTTGAAACTTTCAACCTATTTAATAGGTAAACAAACACCAATGAAAAATAGCAAGATCAAGATACAAATGCAGTTTCTAAGAGATTTGAATATTTTAATAAAATGTAGTACATTTAAATAAAATTAGCAAATTTACTTATGATGCTATAAACTAAAAGATTTTTGAATAATAATAGTTATATGCTAAAACAAAATTTGTCTTCTTTTGCACAATCAAGATAAATTCTTTCTAATAATTTCTTACGAGGATACAAAAACAATTTCTGCATCCTATTATTTTAAAATAAAAGAAAAAAAACATTTTTAAAGTTGGTAATCTAATTACAAGCCATAAAAAGAAAGTTTTGACTTCCAAGAAATTTTCTAAGCAGCATTAGAATGAGTCTTTTATTTGTTCTATAATAATATTTACAATTATCTTTTTAAAATTTGTGTTTGCTTGTTTATTAAATGCATGTATAATAAATAAAAATACAGTACATAAAAAAATGTTAACAAGGAGAAATAAATAAATATTCTTACATCAGATTAGTTTATAGTCCTTTTTTTCTCATAAAGAAAAAAAAAGAGAGAGAAAACACAGAAAATAAATTTAAAAAATAAACCTGAAAGAGCTTTTCTTAATAATATTTCTTGAAAGTGAAATATAAAAAAAACAGTTAATGTATTTATTTATATTTTGGCAAAACATATTTAAACAGAATTATTCAGTTTGAAATTATATATTTATCTCTTAAAAGACTTAATATTATGAAATGTAATTTAGAGAAATTTTTTTATTTCGATTATTGAATTAGACTGAGACATGAATGATAAAGTGACCATCAAATGTAAAACATAACAAAAAGTTTTAACCAAGAATATGTGTCATTTATAAAAAAAATTATGATTACTAAAAATATGAAGTTTCTTACCCACGTTTAATATGAAATTGAAGTGTCAAGTTATATATACTAATGTAAGACAATATGAATGATATTTAAATATAAGTTAAAAATAAATCTTTAAATTATAATCTAATAATTATTTTAATTATAAAATTTATTATTTTTTATATTTAAATTATCATTGATTTTAATGAACATTTAAATAAAGACAGCAATCTACTGTTCGACCAAGTACTTTAAAAACACTGAGTTTGTTATTGTATTTAATTTAATTTTTGAAATCCAAGCTATTTTATTAAAAAAAATTAGCAAATAAGTTAGTTAAATTAATTTAACATCTATCAATGGTTCCTTTTTTCATTAAAAAAAACATTTCCTTAATTCAAACTTTATAACTTGCTCAGTGATTAAAAATATTTTCTGAAAAAAAAAATCTATATTTTCGCTTAAGTTTAATACGTATATCTGTTAGTTTAAAAACAATATTCATTGAATTTAATATATTTTTGTGATAATTTTTTGAAACGTGAAATACAAATTTAAAATTATTTTAAGCAGCTAAAAGCAGCTTTTTATTATTTATTTTTAAAGCATTTTATTTTATTTAGTTTCGAATTTTAAAATATATCTTTAGTTTTTGTTAACAATTTGCACCAAAATTCTCATAACTTTTACTATCTCACATACCTTACAGTATTAATACTTTACCAGTATTAAAAATGCATGGCAACAAAATTTTTCACTTATCTTTTGTCTCAAAATAACGAATAATTTTCGCATCTTCTCAATATGCCCACATCTTTTCATATGCACGACAATATAAAGAAGAAAGAAAGAAAAGAAAAAAAAAAAAAAAAAAAAAAAGAAAAAGCAGCACAAATATCACTAACGAACTTTCCAAGTTACGAATGGTATGCAGATGCACTATATATCTTTGTCCTTCAACGCAGCAGTTGCTTTGGTTTCCAAGGAATGCGAAGCATCCGTCCTTGGATTAGGTCTACGTATAAGCAGTAATGGTAATTAACTGACTTTTCTTATCTTGTTCTTCAATTTTGCCTTGGGATAGAGCAGGGTGAAGGTCTCTCTAACGGAAAACTGGACTCTTTTTTTTTCTTCTTCTTCTTCAACGGTCGTTGGGTTTTAATTTCTGCTACTAAGTTGCAACGACTTCCATAAGACAAGAAGTGGGTATCGTGTTGATCATTCCTAGAATTCTGATTATGTCAATGGCAATAAAATTAGACTCGATTTTTCTCCAACGGTCGTTTTAGATTTCAGAAGTCTTTTTTTTTTTTTTTTTATCCTTTTTAATAATCTTCTTTTTGGATTCTAAGGATTAAATAATTGCATAACAAACCAGTTGAGCGATTTAACCAACTGCATATCTTGATTAATGTATCATGCTGGAATATTTTTAGATTTTCTTTTATTAGGTGATGACAAAGTTTACTCAGACTACGAGGAGGCATTATATGGTTTCATTTAGTTTTTAATAATTTTTTTAATGCTTTAAGATGATGGCTTAAAATGATGACTTTTAATTCTTTACGATGATGATTTAATTAAAAAATATTTTTGGGATCATTTTCTATCATACAAGGATTGAAAAATTTCACTGAGTGGTCGATTTGAGATAATTTTCTGTCTTACAAGGATTGAAAATTTCACTTGAATGACCATTTTTTTAAATTTTTTTTATCATATTTGCAATTTTTACCGTTATCTACTTCATTTCTTTAAATTTTATATCGTCAATCTTAGTGTTTTATTGAAATTGCAATTAGTTTTATTCTTATTGAATTGTCTTAGTGTGTTATGATATTTCATTGTATTGTCGTCATTGAATTAAAAATCTCAATCCTATTTCTTTAGCAATCCTATCTTCTCAATCATATTTCTAAAATGCATATATATTTAATAAAATAGGATTAATATGGCATTTACTTAATTGCGAACTGTACTTTATACATAAATTTTCCAATTATGTACGTTTGAAACCGATTGAACTAACTGATTTAGCAATACTAATACTTTCATAATCAAATTCTTGGGACATATGTGCGGCTGCAATTATCCTACATATAATAAAAATTTCTTGACAACAGATTTAAAAACTTATAAAACTGTTAACAATATTAAAAGAAGTTAGCTCTTTCATTAAAATTAGTAATTTATGTATGAAATAATTTTAATCGCTTAAAATGGTAAAAGTAACTTTTAAAATTACGAAAAATTTATAATAAGCGAGTACGACAATCTTATGAATTTGTATAAAGTGTTCTTTTGTTTATTTGAAATTCAATAATTTACATATTAATCTTATATTCAACTTTTAAATTTATTAAATAAAAAGGCCTATCACCATAAATTGGCTATATTTTTATAACCAATTTAATATAATTGTTTTAACGCTATAAAATAAATGTTTGTATATAATTCAATTGCCCATAAATCATGATAGAAACGAGTAAAGCTCATTTGATTTGTCATTAGTATTAAACACAAAATTAACTTAAATGACAACCACAATTCCAAAGTTTGTCAACAACTTCAAACATTTAATCTAAGATTCTAGTGTTCAACTGACTATACATTTAAAAAATACCTTTACTTTATTTCTTTAAGCAATACTAGAGTATTTAAATATCAGAAGGGGAAAAAATGTAAAACTGAATGGCTCCAAGAAGTTGCAAAAATTAAAAGTCGTAAAATTTGCTCCAGCAATATCTAAAATTTGCAACCCCTCTGTCACTTTAGGCATTTCTTAATTAAGATTCATGTGGAAAAATCATAAAAGAGAATCATAAAATGCCGCATAGTGCTTTTTCTTTAAAGATTTTATTCTTAATACCGGAAGTATCGAACGCGCACATATCTAAGCATGCACAATAACGTTTGATGCGGAGTACTTAAGTCTGAAATGCAACTATTTATGTTTATTTGGTAACATGTATATGTGTATTTGTTTATTTAACATTAACTTTATTTGGTAACATGTATATTGGTATTTTTTATTATATATATATGGTGAAATTGTCTTTTACCTTTGTATATAATTCCTTCATAGATTAATCATCTTATTAATTTTATTATTATCTGTATTTTGAATTGATTATTGAATTTTATTTGATGTAAAAAATACTGAATTTTTCAGTACTATCCTAACTATATATATACATATCGTACTAAAGCGGAATTCCCCCCAATTTTTTTTTTTATTTCATCAAATTATCTTAAAAAATTGAGAGAAAATATCATCTCTATCATCAAAAAACTGTATAAATATATCATCCTTAAATAAAAGTAATACTATTATAGAATAATCAAAAAAAAAGGAAAATTATTATTAGTAGTAATAGTAATAATACGTCTGTCATTTAATTATATAATAATATATATTATTTAATATAGTAATATTTTTTTAGTATTCAATGAACTGCGAAACGGCTGACGTATTGAAATTTAAGGTCATTTATGATACTTGATATTTTTAATTTAATGCCATTTTAAATTTTGTTATTGTTGTTGTTTCTTATCCCACTTGGCTGGCCAAGCCCACGAGCCCATACGTACTCATGATGGAAGGGGAAGGAAGCAGCTTCTGTTGTGATGGAGCACCCGTAGGTGGAAACCTGACTTTTTGCTCCGTGACGCTCTTACAGTCATGGGAGACCGGGACCTATGGCTTAAAGTGGATTCCGAACCACTACAAACATCCATGGCACCGCCGGGATTCGAACCCGAAACTTGTGGCACCGAGCGCCAGAGCGCTAGACACTCGGCCATTCAGGTCCCAAATTTGTGAATGCCAACCAATGTTCCCAGGTGGTCACCCACCAAAGTACTGACCGCGCCTAATGATGCTTGACTTCGGTGATCTAACGAGAACCGATATATTCAGCATGGTATAGCCGTTGGCTAAATTTTTAAATAGTACACTAATTTAAAAAGAATATTTTAGAATACATATACATATATATATATATATATATATATAAATAATAGAAAAATTTTGTTGTAAACTTTTTATTGAAGTTTCATTATCACTGGATTTTGTTATTTATCCTATATATATTTTATTTTATATTAATTATTATCATAACCTTTACGCAAAAATTTTCTTTTCTCAAAATATGTGATTATTAATTTTTTTTTTTGTTTTTACTTTCAGTTAATCCTTGATGTATCACGTTATCTGTATCACTGCCTTTCAAGCACAATGGATAACGACACTGATTTTTTTGTAGAATTCTAAATTGATGTATTTTTATACTTATAATAAATAAATAAAATATGCATTATTTCTATAAAATTGATTTTGTTTATTTTTGTCCGAAATTAAGTAATACACTGCAATCATATCTGTACCTTGTAGAATTCATCATTTGTTTTATTAACATAGTAGACATTTAACCTTGAAGACATTTAATTTGTAACTTTATTTTATGTATTTATAATATCATTTTAGGAAGGAATCCGTTAAACTTCATATTACTGGTAAAAGGAGTCAGTGGAACAAAAATGATTAAGAAACACTTCTTCAAATTGACCTTGATTTTAAAAAAATTAGTACTTTTGACTGATTTTGAAATAACATTTTTTTAAAGAATTTAAATCACTTCAGCATGGATTCACCATTTTGAATACTACTACTACTAACATCACACCACTGTGCCTAGAGTTGAGTTGCATCTTTACAGTTTGGGAATGATGTGGGTGAGAAGTCTGATTGGGCTCTGTGATACGCTACGGTCATATGATACCGGGACCTACGGCTTGAAGTAGATTCAGAACACTACAAACATCCATGGCACCGCCGGGATTTGAACTCGAGTGCTAGACACTAGGCCACTTTGAACACTACAAAGTACCCAATAAAAGAATATTAAAATGAGATGTCGAATTACTGCATTCTTTTTTTCTCCGCTCCAACGGGCATGATGGCCAATTGATTAGCACTCTGGCCTTTGGTACCATAGGCTTCAGTTTCGAATCCTGCGGTGATATGGATGTTTGTTAGTGGTTTGGAATCCACGTTAAGCTGTAGGTCCCGGTCTAATTAGCCTAAAATGTCTAAAAATGACCGTACAGCGACAAACCAAACTTTCCTCCAATACCCTTAATATTTATTTCTAAATTCTTACGTTTCTAAATGAAAGAAGCATTTGCTCATTGATTTTTTTTAAAATAAATTTTTGAAATCAGATTCCTTATAACCAAACAATAAACTGAATGAATTTTACAAATATACATTTAAACGAAAGAAATACAGCATTTTCCCCATGAAATTTTTAATCAAAATTAAAAAAAACAAAACTGTCTATTAGTAGTAGAGTAAAACTCCAAACAAGCAAGTAAAATTTGGATGTAACTTGACAGACTAACGATTTTAATTGGTAAAAGGGGGTCAGTGAAACAAAAAATATTAAGAAACCCTGTTCAAACTGACTGATTAAAAAAAAATAGTACTTTCGACTGATTTTAAAATAACATTTTTAAAGGATTTAAGTCACTTTATCATGGATTCACCATTTTGAACTCTACAAAGTATCCAATAAAGGAATATCATTGAAATGAGATGATCAAACAATGTCAAATTCCTGCATTTTTATTCTCTACCTCCAATACCATATATATATTTCAAAATTCCTGTATTTCTAAATAAGCATTCATTGCTTTTCTAAAATAAAATTTTGATATCAAATTCCTTATAATGAAGCAGTAAACTGAATGAATTTTACAAATAGACTTTCAAAAAAAAGAAATATAGCATTTTTACCATCAAATTTTTTATCACAATTAAAACATGAAACTGTCTATTAGTAGTAAAAGTAAAACTCCAAACAAGCAAGTAAAATTTGGATTTAACTTGACAGACTTACTGACAACTTGACTAATGAGTTACTGAATATCACTGAAATGAGATAATCAAACAATTTCGAATTAATGCATTCTTATTCTCTCCCACATAAGTTATATTTATTTAGAAATAAAAGAAACAATTGTTCATTGCCTTTTTTAAATAAAGTTTTTGAAATCAAATTCCTTATAATTAAGCAGTAAGTAAACTGAATGAATTTTACAAATAGACATTTAAAAGAAAGAAATACAGCATTTTTACCGTCAAATTTTTTTTAATAAAATTAAAAAATAAAACTGTCTATTAGTAGTAGAAGTAAAACTCCAAACAAGCAAGTAAAATTTGGAATGTGACTTGACAGACTAACGAGTATAATTGAATACATGGCCAGCATTAAAGTTCTCAGACAGTTAACCGAAAGTAAAACAAATTTGGAGACACAGTAATAGCATAAGTACACGAACCCATCAAAGAGTTGGGAGTCACAAATTCAAGTGGACAGTTTGTGTGGTGGAAAATGAAAAAGGGAGGAAAATTTTTTAATATTTCGCGCGCTTTTCTTTTTCTATCAAGTTCCTTAACGGATCCCCCCCCTTCTGTTCTAAACCCATTTTAGTACGATGCAGAAGAAGAATGATTTTTTTTTCTTTTTTTTATTCAGTTGGATCATCATCTGATGAAGTTGGCGGGACGTCAATTAGAAAGACTTTGATACTGGAAAGCAAAATATGGATTAAAAAGGGACGGTTCACATATTGCTTGATGTAATTTGAAAAATAAATTCCATCTTAAAATTAATACATTGTTGTCGAACCTATGCATTGGGAATTTTCAAAAGGTTTTTTTCACAAGATTCAATTTTTAAAATTTGTTTATAATATTTAATCTGATTTTACTCTTTTATAGATTAAATGATTGAATAAATTCAGACAAAAAAAACCTTAGTGATTTATTTATTATTTATTAAGTTTGGTATGCGATTTATTAATTCATTATATTAAAGAATTTATTTTGTATCTTCAAAATTGTTTTAGTTAAATGTTATTATATATGTAAAAAGTTAATAATAATATTTAACTAGTTAAAATTAAATACATTTTATCTTGTTATACTTCCAGAGGACATATATATTTTAATTAAACAAAATACAAATAATGTATAAGAACTTTTTTCTCTGATTTAAACAAAAATATTTCCATTGTGATTATAAAAAGAGGAAATAGAATTTAAAAAATTGGCAAGCATATTAAATTAAAAACTGTTTATATAGAAGAAATTCATAAATAATAATCAGCACTTCTGAATTACGTAAAAAACATGTTTTCAGACTTCAATAAGGATATAATTAATAAATAATTAATTTAATTTAGTCTGGAAGATTCAGGTTAACTTAAACGAATTTCATTCAAAAAAAATAATAATAATAAACCAAGCGTTAAATAACCATAAAAAAGTGAAGAGATTCATGAATTGGAGATAAGTTACAATTGAAATATGCGTTTTGGTTTGTTTGATTTATATTTTGATAAGGTTAGAAATATTTTCAGCTATTGTTTTTTTAAAAATGTAAATATTTTGAAGAAACAAGAAATAGTTCATCAATTCACAATGTCCAAAAGTAAATGAAAAGGTTTATTACATTAACTTTTTATGAATACTAATTTAAAAAAGTGGGTTCTTGTATAGTTGATAACCAATTTTTAAATACCTTCCAAATGTCTTCATCAGGATATCTGTGCTATGATTTATCTTGTTATGAATCTCTAGGTATTCATTCAGATTTACAAGCTCTAAAAATGAAATTGGAAAATATGCTGAAAAATATATTAAACACATAATTTGTATTGTATTATTGTTTTGAATTCTATATTTCATTTGATTATATAATGTTCTATCAAAAAATGTGAAGATTTTTTTTCAATATTGTTTTTAACATAGTAACATTTGGAGATATCACAAATTAGATAAACAGTTTTAACATTTAGCCTATAATATAAATAACTGAATTAAAATTGAAATGATATGACGTAAATGAATAAAATTACCACAAAAGCTTTGGGAAAACAATGAATACTAAAATGTTTAAATTTTGAAATAAGCAATAAAACTTATCCCAGAACAACAGTTTTTAGAACAAGATAATTTAATTCCAAATAAAATGAAACTTTAAATAATAAATTTTTGATAAAATTTCTACATTGAATCTACTTTATAACTTAAACACTCAATTTAGGGGAAAATATTAAAAAAAAAAAATTATATTACACAGAATAACAATAAAAAGATTATTAACCTGGTTTAAATCAATAAACTTATTAAAATTTATTTAATTAAAAATGAAATGTTTGTAGTAATGAAATTAACAAAAAAAAACTATAATTGATACAATATTTTTAAAAGGAATTATATATACTATTGTGAAAATAACATTTATTGGTATTACTTTTTTTTAATATCAAAGTTACAAATAGGATTTATCTTGTTATGCTTAATCTAATATATAAGTTAAAAATATCAAAGTTATAAAAAATATGAGATTCTTAACTTCTTTTGATTCCAAAAACATGAAAATTTCAACCCCACTTGAAACTTATATACGGCCCCCTACCCTAGCGAATGATTGATAGAAAGAACTCGTCCACTCTGGCAGTTGAGCCAGAATCTTTTGAATGATGAACAGGGTTTTGCCAACCCCGTACCCCTTGTGCACGACGAGGAGGTACTTCGGAAAAGGGTTCTCAAACACAGCAGAAATTTTTGATGCGACTTTAATAGTCAACAACGCTGGCGAGTCGTACATCAAAGTCATGCAAATTTGTCCGGAGCGACCGCAAAGGAGATTTTGATACTTCATAAGATTTTTCGCGAACTACATCTATTTGATTACCGAACAGAAATTTCGAAACGATTGGATTGGGAAAAGAGGCCTTTCCGCCCGAAAATTTAACGAAACTTTTAAATAAATATGAAAGATGTGCTGTGAGTCATTGCAAAAATATAAATAATGGAACCTCGTGATACAGTCAAAGCACTCTTTTAAATTCACGCAAATGAAATAAATATAATACTTCATTGTTAATTTTAAATATTAGAGCGGATAAATTAAATCATGCCCTTTTTTATTTTTAATGCGCATACATTAATTAAATGGGATCTAAAAAATTGTGTTAGTATGTATTTAGCTTCAAAAATATTATAACATTGAAATTAAATGTTGAAACTTTTTTAATTTTCTTAAATGTTTAAAGATAATATTTAATAATTATATTGATTTTTGATATTAGAATAACTATATAAGATTTTAATATAAGAATGATAATAATATAATATTTAATATTTATATTATTTTTTGATATTAGAATTTTTTTGATATTAGATAAAATTAAATTATGTCCTTTCTTTATTTATAACGTCCGTAGCGTAATTAAATGTGATCTGAAAAATTGTATTAGTATATATTTAGTTTGAAACATATAGAACACAGGAACTAATTATCGTGATTTTTAAAAATTTTCTTTGATGTTTAAAGATTATTTTTAATATTTATGTTACTTTTTGATATTTTAATTTAAGTGAAATCTTTTTTTTAGCTTCACAATCTGATCGGCATACACAGTCAATAGACTAATTAAATTTTTCTTTACCTATGTTAATAAGTGAATGAATTTACTGTTATCTTTCTTAACTAAAATAACCGTTAACTATAATGATTTTTTTCCCTTTCTTAAACTATCAACATCAATTACTTAAAACTTTCTGAACTAGGCTTACCAACTCTTGAATAAAACCATGAACCATCGTTATTAGTATGCAAAAATATTAATTTTTAAAAATTAATTTTACTTTTTGGTAAGTTGCAAGATGTATCACATATTAAGTGAAAGTGAATAGTGCAACAGGTTTCTTATTGTCCCTCCTAAGTAATGCTGAATCTGCAAAAAGCAGTTACGAATGAGGAAATTCAAAATGTCTTCTTCGTTATAGGAGTAGCAGCCCCATGGCGGGCCAATGCCATTTATCTCCTGGCAGATTTCGAGACAGGAGTTTTTCCTTTTTATCTGTTAGGTATATATGCTCTCTCTACCATCTTATTAGACCAAGAATTAAGATTTAAAGGGGATTCTTTATCACTACAAGCATCCATGGCATCGTCGGGATTCGAACCCTATGGCACCGAGTGTTAGAGCGGTACTCGCTGGCTCATCAGATCCAAATCAAAATGTCCGTTACAAAAAATAAGTGCTAATATGTAATTATCTATACTAATTGGATAGTGATATATGTTAAAGAAAGCTACAAAACATATTTTGGGAAAATATGGATTCAGTGCAGATATTTTTTACGTATGTATTGTATAATTTTGAAAATAATTGATTAGTATTAAATTAAAATCAGTCGAACTTAAAAAAAAGGTATATCTGATTTCTAAGTAAATGGACCCATTTATATGAATTGAGCGATGGCTAAAAATGATATTGAAACTTTACAAAATTGACTTTTAAAATATAGATCTGGGATCGTTAGAGAATATTCGACAAATATTTCACCCGGAAAATATTTCGTTTTTAAAAATTAGTACTACCGATAATGTACATCCTTTATTAAATTTAAAGGAGGAAAAAAGTCAATGATTTGCAATAATAGATAATTGACGACACAAAATTTTAATTATAACACCTATTCCGAATAATAAAAGCAAAACAAAAAAAAAATAAAACAGAAAAAAAACATTAATCTATATTTCAAGAATAAATTTCATTTGATTGTTTTCATAACATTTATAACATTCTTAAGCGTTATTAAATGTATGCCTATAATTTAAATAAAAATCTTTTTTGAAAGACTTTTTTTCAAAAATATATAGATTTTGTCTGGTTGAATAAATTTATTTACTTTTTAATAAATATGTATAAAATCTTCATTTATATATCTCCTTCATAACAATAATTTAACTTCTTCTATGTAATAAAAATGTATTTATCCTTCATCATAATTTAAATGTATCGCTAGAACAACCACACAAATGATACATCGAATACAAAAAAAAATTGTTTTAAAATTATATAAATAACAAAAAACTTTTCATACAGTTAGAAGATACTACAAGAAAAGGAGATAAAAAAAACTTTCTCCTACAGCAAATGCTCTTAATGAAAGATTCCTCTTTAGATCTATATATAGAAACAGTTTCATAACCAAACATCGGCGTTATTTTTTAAACATTTCATCAAGAACCTTATTTGAAAACCTTTAGTAAAAAGGTGACTGCCTTTTAGGGAGAAGCTTTTAACGTCTAAAATCAACAATCAGCTCATTTAATATCCAGCCCGACTTTCCGACGTCTCTTCGGAGTATTTATTCCATGTTTGCTCAACGAAGAATTTTAAAACCCGAGAAGAAATTAAGTTGAAAGGAACCGCATTCAATTATCCCAATTGCTTTGCCAAATTGACTCACTGGTATTATTTCTTCTCTTTTCGTCCTCATGCCTTGCCTCTATTCCATCCCCCCCCATCCCCATCCCCTCTCTGCCTTCCACTCAAACGATTTCCCAGAATTCCATCATTTTCCCTCTTCTTCTAGATTCTGGAAGTCTGGTTTTATTTTTATTTTTTCTTCTCCTCTCTTCCTTATAGATTTCACCCCCCCCTTGGTTCATAACGTTACGGTTAAGATTTTTATACGGGTCCTTTTATATAAAAATAGAAAACTGTTGCATGTTTAATTTGATATTTTTTTCGTTTTGTGGTAGAGGAAAATACGCTTCTTTATAGAAATTTGCTTTTTGAATAAGAATGTTGGAGCGAGTGCATGTATAACATTATGAGGTTTACTTATGTTGCAAAAGTTCCTTTCCTCTAGTCAATTCCAGTGAATATGCTTCAAAATAAGTGGTTAAATATATTTTAAAAATAAATGTATGTTTATGTTATAAAATATCAGCAGTTCAAAAATTTATACGAGCAGAAACGACATGTTATTATCTGTTGAAAATGCTTTCAATAGCGTACGTAATATTACACTAGATGTAAAAGAGTAGAAATGTCGATTTCTTATTAAAATATAAATTAATTATGTAAAATAACAGTTTCGATTTTTTTTTGTTTTCGATTTTCGTAAAAAAAAAGTATATTATTCTGATATACAGGAGAATAAAATAATTTTTCAGGTTATATATGTTCTTGTTGCTTCTTATCCCACTTGGTAGACAGCAACATCTAACCAACAACAACCAAGTTTAAGAACTACTGTGGTCTCATGGAAGGAGGGAAAGGGTGAGCAGCTTCTGTTGTTATGGAGCGCTAGTAGGTAGAAGTTTGACTTGATTTTGTGACGCTACTTTTTAAGGGGTAGGGTTGTCAGCCCTACTCCCAACGCTCTACAGTCATATTGTGACCGGGATCTGTGGCTTAAAGTGGATTCTGATCTTTACAACATCCGTGGCACCGAGCGCCAAAGCTCTAGTCACTCTGTCATCAGGCCCCAACTTATACATGATTAGTATTATTGTGCAATTATAAAAAAGTGAGATTGTAGAATATATCTTACATATAGTTTTGTCTAAAATATCACCATAATAACTTACAACCATTGCTTTTATATTAAGCAAACCAATTAATAGACAGAGCTGTTTGATAGATAAATAGATTGATTTCCGAATTAAAGGTAGCTTAGATCAAAACATAACAAGTGATGCCAAACAGAAATTTTTTTTTATGAAACAGAAAGCTTAGATAAAACTTCAGGTTGGTAAGTCCATTCATTCGGATGAAGGAAAAGGTGGAAGTGACCACCACAATTGCACCACAATTGCCACCTTTGTGGGAGCAGGGCTGTTCATTCACAAATTATGGTAACAAAATATGGGTACAATATAGCGTTACCCACATTACACAGGATGCTTTATGAGGTGTATTCAGGATAACGATAAATCTGCTATATATTTGCCACTAGCAAAATGCCATCAGGTCAAATAACGGCCATTCTAAAATAACTACATATTTATCAAAAGTGATATTTTCAGACTCACTTCGGAAAATTTTGTTATTTTAAATTGGAATAAAAATTACAAATTAATCCATTTTTTATGTATTATTATACCTCTATTATTACAGTGAAAAAACATAAACTTATTTTTCAAATTTCATTTTGAAATTCAATGTCTGGAGAGTTTTTGTTTCTTTAAAGCACAAAGAATGAATTTCTGTTGAAACACAATACTGTATTTATTTTAAATTGCATCAACTTCACATAATATTGTGTTTTATTATCTTACATTATTATTATCAAATATAATAGCTCAGTAACAGTTTCTTTCAAATGAAAGCTTTAGCTATCAGAATACGCCAAAGAAAAAATTGGTATAGTATAATTATAAATATCTTCAAGGCTGAAACTACGCTTTTTTCAAACTGCTAACTAACCATACTATCATATTTCGTAATCTTATAATACAAAATTCAAGACAGAGGGAAAAATAATTGTTAAGCATTATATAAGCTAACAATTCAGCAATATTGAAAACAAAAGAATTATACTTTAAAAGAATTCTTCTAGCTTAATCATATTTTTCGAATAGAAGTTGAAAATATTTCATTTCTTCAGGAAGATAAATTTTTATACATGTAATCAATCCAATACATCTGCTTATATTAATTTTTTATAATTAAAATCATTCTAACTGAAAAGTAACTATATAATGTATATAATATATAATAAATGCGAAAGTAATTCAGAACATCTTCATTGGCATAACAGCCCCATGGTGGGCCAAGGCCATCTGCCTACTTGCAGATTCCGAGACAGGAGAAGTTTATTTTTCATGGGGTAGGATTCTTAGCCCTACACCCAACTGTCATATTAGACCGGACTTAGTGTTTAAAGTGTATTCCAAGCCACTGCAAACATCCACGATTCCATCGGGATTCGATCACGAAACCTGCGGCACTAAGAGCCAGAGTGCTACTCACTCGGCCATCAGGCCCGGCGTTCAAAACTAAATAACATATCATTATCTATCAAAATGATCAAATCAGTATAGTTTCATATATAAAATTTTGCATAGGCTTGTACAGATAAGGCTCGGTTATCGAGATTTGAACCTATAACCTGTTAGAACCTATAACCCGTTAGAAACCCAAGAGGCTAACCGCCAGGCCACACTGCATAGTTGATCAATATAAACTATCAAATATATATATACATCAATATAAACTATCAAATATATATATACAGCAAAATTATCAGATATATATATATATATATATATACAACAATATAAACTATCAAATGCTAACTTAAAGGCAATTCAGTCCATACCATGAAAAATGATACTTGTGAATAAAATTTATGATCTGACTTATTATTTACATTCATGTAATGCTATTTTTTATGTAAGCAAGTACAAAAGTCATTTCAGACTTAAAAAATAAGCTTCTAACAAAAACTTTTCATTAATTTGATTATCACACTTTTCTAAAGCATATCATAAAATGTTTTAGAAAAGTGTGATAATTTTTCTTATTAAATCTTAACTAACATTTCAATAAAAATAATATTTTAGAGCTTGTATTCACTATACACTGCATTAGAAAATTTAAATCTTGCATTTTTCGGCAGGTTTCATACACACGCGTAACCCTGAAAATGCCGTAAAAGTGGGAATATTAATAATTCATTTGGGGTGAGGAACGTAAACACTCTTTTGATTAACATTCAAGACTCTCACCCCACGCCAAGGAACTTTAAGTTGGCTCCAACAGATGGTGCCTAGGCGATGCGGAAGTTGGAATTTCGAGGTCACCAGGTAAATTAATTCGAAATTACGAAACACTTCATTGATTAAAACGTGCTGCATAGAGTTGCGTTGGAATCACTTCCGCATTGTTTCAAATTAATTCTTCTATCTATTTACTGATTTGTGTCAGGGCCTTGAAACTACAAGGTTTTTGTGGAACTAGTACCTGTTATTTTTGTTTACTTTAAATTTTAAGTAAGCATTGTGCAACGGCGGGATTTCGGAAAGCGAGACAGAACACTGCAATGACGCCAGTATGCATCATAAATCATTGCTTATCGGGAAATGTATGCTTCATAAATAGATAGCTTATGAAGAAAATGAATGGAATATATTATGCCCACGTAAAAGAAAAAGACACCACCCAAAATCGTATAGAGCGTTTTGAAAAGAAAGAAAGATAAGTGAGTGGATAATTTTTCAATTATTTATCTATTAATAAGTAATTTTTTAAAAAATATATGTGAATTTTTTAGTTAAATTGAAATATTTTTAAATGTAACATACATTTTTTGCATTTTACTTTATTAATAAACAATCGGGGGCTTTATGGCTGAGTAACTAGCTCTCGGGCACTCGCTGCCATGGATGTTTGTAGTGGTTCGGAATCCAATTTAAACCGTAGGTCCCAGTCTAATATCATTGTAAGGAGTTAGCCGTAGGGCTAACAACCTTACCCCTTTGAAAGAAAACATCTCCTGTCTCAAAATCTGCCGGCAGACAGACGACCTTGGTCCACCATAGGGTTGTTGCTTCAATGAAAAGAAGAATAAACAATCGAAGAGGTCTGTTAGACCATGTGTTGAGTTTCTGATCTAAGAGTGCTTAGGTTTTTTAACTCCACAAATAATATTGGTCTAGCAAAGCTTCAGTATCTATGGTGTCTACAGTATCATTTAATAACAATTTCATTCAGTAACAATTTACAGGTACCATTTGGAACAATTTACTAATGACAATATGAAAGTTATAGCATTACAGATATCAGTAAGTAACAACATAATTACTTGAAAGTCCAGATGTTATCTATTTTAATGATTTCTGTGATGTTTTATTAATATTATAATACAATACTTCAAGCTTAAATAGACGACACCAATAATGATGTGTCAAAATTAAATAATAAGTCTCTTATTCTGAGATTCAATATTGTTTCTCCATGCACATCAAAATCTTCCACTTGATCAAAATTCCTCTGAACTACATTTTTAAAATTGAAATCAGGTATTATTCTAGATATGGTAATTATGACCTGATGGCTCCGGGTTGAACTTCTTAATTAAAGGAGCTCAAATCGAACAGATGGAAAAGATGAGCCGAATAAATATGCAAAATGAAGAGTTCTGTTGGATTTAAAAAAAAAAAAAAAAAAGGATTGGAAGGAAAATGAGAATTTATATGTGACACTAAAGGGCAACTGTGAATTACTAAAGCGTGGTTGTTTTGTAAAGTAGTAATGAAAATTCACAAATCATGGACCAAAAGATAAAATAAAAAAGATAAAAATAAAAATAATTATTTTATTAAAACAAACTTACAACTATTACATAACTAGCATCAAAAGTTATTTAACCTGTAAAATCTTGTTGAATATTCTACTTCTATTCAATTTAATTATTTCTAAAACATTGTGTAGCATTATAACATAATTTATTTTAAATTAAGTTATAGAGATGTACTGAGAGGTCTCATGGGAGAGTGACTAGCGCTTTGGCTTGTGATGGCATCAGCTTCGGGCTTGAGTCTCGGCGGTACTATGGATGTTTGTCGTGTATTCACTTTAAACAGTCGGTCCTGATCTAGTAGGGTTGTCAGTTCAGTCTTAACCCGAAAAAAATATATCCTGTCTCGAAATCCACCATGGTGCTGTTGCGCCAATGAAGAAGAAAAGATGTGTTAAACATGCATTTATTTTATATTCAACATTACACTGAATGCTCAAATATATTCATGTTCACATTTCTATGGAAAAGTTACAGTTGGTCCTCCCAAATTTTATCACATGATCTTATTTGGGAAATGGACATTTACATTTTAAGCTTTGTTAAAATATGTTAAAGCCTTGAAAAAAATTTTTTTATATATAAAATCAGACTTTGGTACTTTTATCGCAAAAGGGGGAGGGCTTTTATAACTAGAGCATTTTTACAAAACAAACCGTTTTACACAAGAATATTATTTTGATATATTAGGAAATTAATAACTTATGCGCATGAATAAATAATTAAATTAAGTCATTCAACTAATAAAAAATATGTTCAATCAATAAAGATATAAATTAATCTCATTATTATTTATCTCAAAGTAATGTCACCTTGGACTGGACATTAACTTATGCGACAAATTTCTATATAGTTCTCACGATAAATAACAGAATTTTGGTCGCTATCTAAAATGTGAGTATATCTAATACATCTTGCCATTTGGTCTTCATCTTCATTCACAACGAAGTCAAAAATTTCCTTTCATAATTTTTTCATTGAAACTAGAAAAAAACCCTGTAGGAATGCAAAGGGATCAGAAGGGGAGTAAAAAATCGAAATCTGTACAAAGTACAGACCCAAGGGGAAGAGGTATGATAGTGAAAAACCGAATGACCCACTTTTTCCCATGGCCCACTAACCTTGGATTCCTTCAGGAAGCACCTGCAACATCTCGAGACTCTCACGGGTTTTTCCTTCCTCTTTTTGCTCTACCCTTTCATTAGGGCCCTCTTCGAGAGGCCTGCGATCGATTCATATCTGACGGCATCGGAGTGCGATACTGTCTAAGACAAAGTGCCTTTATTGGCAATTAAATTGAGGATATGCAACCTCCATCAAGACATTATTGATCAATATTCTAATGGGAGGGTTTGTTTCGTTTTATATTTTTGTGTATATTTCATTCGATGTCACTTGTGGTGGTGTTAAATGTTTTTAAAAAGTAAAGTAGACAAAAATTAATTTCAAATTAACAAAAAAGCAAATTGTTGTTATTTATTACTAAGTAAATTAATTCTTTGAGGAACGATGACAGAGTAACTAGCACTCTGGTGCTGGGTACCACAAGTTTAGAGTTCAAGTCCCGGAAATGACAGGGATGGTTGTTGCGGTTCGGAATCCACTTTAAACAGTAGGTCCCGATCTAATATGTCTGCAGAGCGTTGGGTGTATTGGTGACAACCCTACCCCGTAAAAAGAAAACATCTTCTCTCTCGAAATCTGCGAGTTGCTATATGTGTAGGAGTTGTTGATATATTTGTTTTGTATTACCTTATGTTAGTGGTGAATGCTAAGTGATTTTTAGTAGACTGCTAATTACTATAAAATGGAATTTGTAATAATTAAAATAGCGTAACATCGTCATTTGTAATAATTTAACACCAATTTTTTCTTCTCAGATTAAAATTGGGATAATGCAAAAAAAAAAAAAAATTTTTTAAAATAGATTTCCAAATAGGCCCTGATGGCAGAATGACTAGCGTACTGACGCCACAGGTTTCAGGTTCAAGTCCCAGAAGTGCCATGTATATTTGAGAGTGGTTCGAAATCCACTTTAAACCATAGGTCCCAGTATAATAGAACTGTACAGCATTGGGTGTTGGGCTGACAACTTGACCCCGTAAAAAGAAAACATCTCCTTTTTCGAAACCTGCCAGTAATCAGACAACCTTGGCTTACCATGGGGTTGTTGCGCGATTGAAGAAGAAATAAATCTTCATGTCTCCTTCATATGGTAAAACCGTATTTTTTAAATAAAGAATTATTAATTCGAAATTAAAATAGATAAGTTATTCTGAGATCACTCTAGAAATTGTTACATTAATTTACTAGTTAGGATGTTTAATTTTTTATGTATATTTTTTGTTTATTCTCTCACAATGCTCGTTAACCAAAATTATACATGAACAAATTATTAATTTTATGATATTTCATGAGCACTGTAAATTAGCTCTTTTTTCTATACGAATATTAATTCTGAACAATTATTTTAAAACAACACTTTAAATTTGAAATGATCCATCTTAATTTTTGTTTAAGTAATACTGTCTTGGCCAAAAAAACTAATATGTAGCCTTTAAGTACACATTTTATTTCAAAATAATCTCTAAGGTTACTATTCTAATGCAACTGGCGATACAGAGACAGTTAATCTTAAGCAAAGACTGCTTCGCTGTTACTCATTTAGCACTACCCATGGGGCACGTTTAGCTTGAAGATATGCTATGAACGCGAGTAACACTACCCCTCCACAACACTCTACGATCAAATTAGACTGGAACCTACGGTTTTAAAGTGGATTCCGAACCATTACAAACATACATGGTAACGCCGGGAAATAAACAGGAAACCTGTAGTAACGATCCTGAGAGCGCTGTCATCAGGCCCCATATATTAATCTCTATGGTAGAATAATCTATTTTAGACTTGCAAAGTTCTCATCTGTAGCATCTTGTATACCATTCCACACTCCCAAGAGACTATTCATAAGAATTTTTTGAAAGTTATCCAATACTGGCTTAATTTCCTCTTTAAAAGGCTTCAGAAATTTTCTACTGAATTATGATCTGGTGGCTATGGTAACTTATCTGAAATGTTAATATAATTATTTTAACTTTATCTCTTTGAAACAGTGATGTGGGGTTTGTTGTTTATTGAACAAATGTTTAAAAACAACTGTAGAGACCGTATTTTTCAATATTTTACAACTTACGATTTCAATGTCTCTATGAATTCATGAACATTTTACACTTTATGTAACATTTAAAAATAAAAGATTTTCCAACATTTTCTGTAACCAATCTACCATAAATTCTTTTTATTACATTTACATGATTTAAGATTGGAAATGTTGAAAAATACATTCTAGGATACACGCTTCTCTTATTCTTTGTAGCATTTAGAATGAAATCGGTCATACTTTTTTTAGGGACTGATTTGCATAGAAATTCAGTTCCACACCTTTGAATTACAATTATTCTGTCATATTGCAATCAATGCGCTCATTCTTGATTATTTCTTTCTCTCTATTACGCTTAATTTTTTTGGAATAAATTTAAATTTAATTAATTATGTAACAGGAGGTACGAGGATCTTATTCCTCAAATATTCCAAAAATAAACTATCTTTGCTTGTCTTATGACAAAAGAGGTAACAACTGAGTAACCCAATCGGTTTTATTCAACTGCCACCTCCTAGTTGAAGATTCAAATGTCGCCAAGTAAATGTCTGATGATGTCATCTACTCTTGGATCAAACTTTTGCAAGACCTAACCTGAAAAACTGTTTCCTCACTGGTTACAACAACTGAACAGGATTTCAAGACGTGAATTCTTAATTCTCAAGTTCAAATCTCTTTATTTTTTTATTTCTTTCTCTTACGAGCTTCACTTCTACTCTGTTAGTTACAATCACCTTCAATTTTTTAACGGTCTGCTGTTCGTATTTCTTCGACTTTATTATTAAATTCTTAAGTTCTATTATTTTCAACCCTTCTTATTTCCCAATTGCTGAGCCAAGTTTTGAAGGTCGCATTCTAGGACATTTTTGAGGAAGACTGCCATTCCTAATTACGCTACTCAAACCAATTTAATGTTTAGATTTCTGCACATAAAACATTACAATGTGAATTATACTTTCAAAATAAATAAAAAAAAGGAAGCGCTCTGACTTGTCCGTCAAACAACTACCAATAGTGATTTCCTTCCTCCTTTAACAATCCTGTTGGGTATTGATCCTTCCGACGATACCAGTGAGGACAATTACAACTACACTAGCCAAAACACTAGCAATGATTTTTTTAAATGAATTATACCATTCTCAAAACAATTTCAAACCATTCTCAAATCTGCTGTATCTGGTACAAGCATGCTATCACTATCACACGGCTCTTCGAATTCTATCCTCAAAATCACAACGCAAACTAAATTTCCTTTAAATTTTTCTCTTCTCTAAACATAAATTGCTATTTGCAAAAGATAATCTGACAGAATCATAATTTCAAACTCATTTCTGCAAGCACCAGAACCGTACACATCCAATTATAAAATAATACAGCATGCGATTATATAATAATTTTTAAATCATTGAGCAGGTAAAGAATTATTAAAATAAGAAAGAAGATGGAAAAGGAAACGCAGTTAGTATTCAAGATGGACCAAACGCTACATTAATTTCATCATTCTTCCTCAATGTTATACATTTCATGATGTTACACTACATTTTTTATAGTCTTGAGTCACATCAGGGCCAGCGAGATTCTTCACTCATCGTGATCTACCGGGCATCAATGCTTTGTGACGTCATCGCCTACAGACAGGCACTTGTCTCTACAGACAGGCACTTGTGTTTTTAGAAGAAGCATTTAACGTTAGATTTAAACCAACATTATGAGACTACCTTAAATTGTTTCGTATACAAATATTTAATATAAATATAATTTTTAAAAATTGAAGATAATAACTCCATTTTAAACATTTTTTTATTTTATTGTGTTCATAAAGAGTTTCTATATTGTCAGAAATTAATTCTTTTAATAAAATAGTTTATTTATAAAAATTTATGAATAAATAATCCTTATTAATTATATATATATATTACAAAATACATTTTTGAAATTTTTATTTATCTCGTCTAATTATATAAAAATTGAAATCAATAAAATTTAGTTTAAAGGAGAAAAAAAATCCGTTTCCATCCAAAAAATTTATTTGTATAGCAGCAAACTATTTAGTATAACAAAGTATTATTATTATGATACATCATTTCAACACAATAAGAAAGTCATTCATAATACAAAAATACTTTTCTATATTTACATTTATAGCATGAAAAGTTAGTATTAGTGAAAACATTTGGGATATCCAAAAAATTACAGCTTAATGAATGCCAGAATATTTCTAGTCAAACACTAAGCTTAATCATCGAGATATTATCCCTTTATATTAATCTTAGATAATATCATATCTAAATGGTAAATAGTTAATATTTTAATTCTTATTCAAAATCTATGTAATTACATATATAATGAATCCTAACATATTAATAAATTTTCTGATTATCAAATATTGTTTTTAAACAAATACACAAAATACATGCAATTATATGAAAAACTGATGCCAAACGTAATCATATTAACACATTTTCAAACTAGACAAAAAGCATTTTTTATTATATTGTTAAAGAGTTAAATTTGACAAATTTCATTTATTTGGGATCTTACTATCATTTCTTTCCTTAACAGTTCTTAATGAAAATATTAGTTGAAGCAGATAAGAGATGTTTAGTTAAAATTTCTGCATTAGTTGTACAGATAAATTGAGTTTCTAGTATAAAATAAATAAAATCCAACTTTTTAAAAAATTAATATATCTAATAAAGATTCTTGATTTAGACACTCTATAAATATACTTTCATATTTATGATTAATAAGTTTTATAAATATTATGCAAGTTTGAACAATGATGTAACAACACATTATGCAGGCCATTTTAAATTACCTCTTTAACAATACTTAAATATTCTTTAATTTCACAATTATCTATTTCATGTTCAAGATTTTTATTTGAAATTAATAACTCGCAAAATAACTTGCAATTAATTTTCTTACAAACTTAACTTCTTACAAATCCTCCTATGTAAATTAAAACACATTTTTATCACTAATATTTTCTATTGGTTTGCAAAAGTCATAATTCAATATCAAACGTTTTTTTAAATATATTTAACATTAACTATTTTCCACCAATTTAATGTAAAACAATAAATTCTGCCGTATTATAAATTTTTTATTTAATTCACTCTTTAAAGCAATTATATTTGTTTTGTGAAACATATACACAGCAAATAAAACATTTTATTTCCCAAATGAAAATGGATAAAGAACATTTTGTGATAATTTAGGTGCAATTTTTACAACTGACACTTTCTTAGACTGACACTATTTTTACAACTCTCACTTTACTCACAATGTATAAATAATTTTTAAAGATTGAATTCTTGCCAAATAAACTGCTGAAAAATTATTTGGATTGGGGAAATGAAGATTTTGGTCTTCTGTTGTTTGTTTCATCCAATTATTTCTAATAGATTTCATTAAGTGACCAGTATCAAACAAAAAGAATATTTTTTTCGGACTGAACTGGATTTTGAATGTAGCACTTTTAGTTACCATTACGCATTTTAATTACCATTACGCATTAAGTTATCATATTTCTATTTATTTTATTGACTGATATTAAACAAAAATACTGCAGTTGAATTCCTTAAAAAGTTTACAGCACCTAGATTATTTGAATACAGTACATCAGTTTACTTTTTCACTGACATTAATGTAATTATATAGTTAAATTTAGAAAACATTGATGTTATCATAAAATCTTGAATAGTGGTAGCATCATAAACAGAATTTTCAGACATATCAGTAATCAGATCAGATTTATATGAGGTTTAAGATTTATGAATATTTCATTAAGTAAATTGAAATATTTTTTTCATTTTCATTAAATAATTGAACCTTTTTTTAATTATGATATACGATGATTAATTTCAAGATTAATTTTATTATTAAAAGGGTTAAATAACTTTTTAATATAAACAGGATGAGGCAAAATTAAAATTTTTGAATCACAGATAAAATAATCTGCTGAAGAATTCGTGAAAAAAATTTAGTAGCAAATTATTAATTTGTTCAATGAAAACATCAATAATAAAATATAACTCACTTTCTTCTTTCTCCTTCAGTTTTCTGAACTCCCCAAGAAGTATTAAGGTACAGCTCAATTTATTTTCAATGCAGACATTCTTTTCATCATAGCTCCCAAGTTTAGTTAATAAACAATCAAATTTGGTCTATATCGCACTTATTTTCTTGAAGAAAAGGTTATGCATTTATTATACAATGCTGATTCACCATGCTCAAGCTGTCATAGTCAAATATTTGATTAGTTTAAATGAAACATAGATACGTGGAACTTGACCATTACAAATATTTAGCTTGTAAAACTAATATTATTCTTGTTGAATAAAGAGCCATTCTATAGTTATCTTTCAAGTAAATTCTTTCAGAAAATCATCGAATGGATGCCTTTTAAACACCAGTCTGTAAACTTTTTTCTTACCTTTTTAACGTTTCCTTTCTACTTTCAGATGAAGTTTTTATTTTCTGTACTGGATTAATAGATAAATATGCAGGATGATTTGGAAATATTAATGAATATACATCAGGAGTTATTTTTGGACTATTTCTTTTCATAGAACGGATTCATCATCTCGAACAGCATGGTCTTCTGTGATAATAAAGTTCTCACTATAGTGCTTAATTCGCACAACAGCAGTTTCCATTGGCGAAAAATCTTTTCGATTCATTTTCTTAACCATAAATTTCTTCTGTCTTCCTTTTTGGGAAACGTAAAATAAGAAATGTAAACTGCTGAATTATAATTAGATTTATAGCTAGAAATATAACATTTTCTACCCATTTTAAAAAGGAAACTATGATTTAGGTTACATTATAAATTTTAATAACATAAATTTAAATATTCAATCATTTTTATGCATAAAACAACAAAAATTAATAAAAAAATTAGAAATACAACATACCTTAATATTCAATATTCCAATACAACTTCGATCACTTTTTAGAGAAAAAAAATATAGAGAAAAATATCTGAATAATTCAAATGTCAATTAGTATACATAAATTTCCAGATAAAAAATAACAGATTATGAATAATAGATGTGATGTGATTATAAAATATTAAAACTTTAGACTAATATACCAGGAAAATAAATTATTTTCAGAATTATATAAAAAATTTTAAATAGCGTTTAAAAAGCCATAAAATAATCAAACGTGAGAAGGTATATTAATTAATTCCATAAATGCAACACGTATATAAACAATACAGGCAAAATACTATAAAGCTTAACCTTTTTATTAATGAATTATTTTATAATCCAATATATTTATAATTTAAAAATTACAAATAATGCTGCTTATTCAATTCCTTCTATTAGCTCACACTCTCCCTATATATATTGTGTTCAAAAAATCCTTTTTATTCATCCACTCAAGTTCAAATACATTTTTTTAACTTGTAGTGGATGACACTGGATGTTAATACAGTTTTTTCAAATATTAATTCAATAACTAAATTTAATTCATTAATTTTTTTTTTTTTTTTTAGTTTTAAGTTGCATGTATGTACCAATAGATGGCGCTAGATAAATTTAAAAAAATGAATGAAAATTATTTATAAAGGATTTTCTGCAATATAGTGTGAAAAAAGTAGGAATTGACTTTAATGGATTGTTAAGCTACACTACGTTACTAACAAGAATCAAGAAAGTTCTGGTCGAATGGATGGGCTGTGCTAGTGAAGTCACGATGCAACTTTTACAACATGCTTCAGGCCTGGTAGAAGACTGATTAATATCACTGGATAGGGTCACATATAGCCTGCAATTTGAGCAACTCTGATCTAAAGTATTATAGAAAAATTGTAAGATATAATTTGTCATTAGTAAGGTAAAGTCCAGTTTTTTTTTTTTTTTATCCATCAGAAGCAATTTTAAATCCATAAATATGATATATAGAAACTTCATTATCTAAAATAATTCAGTTATTTTAATAAATTAAACAGAAAACGAACATTGCACTGAAAGAAGAAAAAAAAACTTGATGTGATTGACAACTTTTTATAATTATTTATAATAAAACACAGAATTTTATCTTACAAAAAAGATACATATCAATTTCTTCTAGAAAGAATATTTCATCAGTAACGAAATCTTGGGACATTAATAATCACAAAATAAAATATCAAATACACACATAAATATCGCTCAATTTATTTGCTACTTCAAAATAAATCAATATTTTCATACAGTAATTATAATTTAAATCATTCTGATGAAAGGATTCATCCTTTATTTAATTTGATGTAAATAGTGTTCGGCAAAAAAAAAAAAAAATAATAATAATGCTTAAGTGTTTTAAGAAATCATTAAAAATTATCATTAATATATTAAATAACTATAAAAATTCACAATTTAGAAATATAACTCTCTCAAAATCAATTTTCCTATTTTGGAAAATAACTATAATAATAGTAAAAATATATATGAAAATCGAAAGTAGCGCTGTTGTTATTTTTTCCAGTGTTAAGTGAATATTGGATTTTTTCACATTTCGAATGTTGTTAAAATTGCATTTTACTGTTAAATATCGATAAATTAAAGGAATTTAATACAATTGCGAATAATTTTGTTAGTACATTTCATGAAATAATAATTTTTTTAAAAATTCAATTGTTAAGTATTAATTTTAATAGCTATTAAACTGTTTTATTGTTATTTCATTAGTGGAAGGAGTGTTTATAGAGTAGTTTGAATGAAATCCGATAGGTACCGCTGTTGGTTTTTACAATATTAATTAAGATTTCAGTCGAAATTGAATTTTGCTATTGAATATCGATAAAATAAAGTGAATTTAATACAAATTCATATAGTTTTATAAGTATATTGCATGAAGTAACACTGTTTTTGGTTATACTATTGTTAAACACTAATTTTGATCATTTATTTTAGGTCGTTTTATTATTGTAATTTCATTGCTGTTACCTAACAATGTCGCCAAAACGTCAAAACATTGTTCGTAACACAAACATAGAATAAAGGAAGAAGAAACAGCACAATGAAATGAACGAAATAGATTACATTATGTCACAGTCACGGGTTACTTAGATATCACAACGATATCACGAAATGAAACAAGTCGAGTAAGAATTAGAAAATTAAAAACAAAAGTTGCCATATGCTGATCGAAATGAACAACGTGAAAATGATTGATTACGCATGCAAATGAACTGATTTGCATCAATTGATAACACTTGAATAGTAATCAGTATCATTTTGAAATTGAACATTTCTTGCAGCCATTTATTGTAATTGAGTATTGTTACGTCGCCACAGGTTCCCCTGCTTAGGGGAGGTCAACGCCCTATGTCCAGAAAAACATCCTGTTTGTGGGGGTGTCTGGCGGTGAGGGCCAGGGAGAGAAAGAAGGAATGTAAGTAAAATGAGTTGAAACTCAGCGACCAAAGAGAATGGTTGTGTTGGCAGTCGATCCTCGAGCGCGATGACTGCATAAACAAAGGAGTTGAGCAACTGCGACCAAAGAGAAAGGTTGCGTGTAGCAGTGCATCTTCGAGTCTGATGGCTGCATAATTAAAAGAGTTGAACTTCTGTAACCAACGAGAAAGGTTGCGTGTGGCAGTCCATCCATGAGTGCGATGGCTGCATAATTAAAGGAGTTCAATCAGTGTAACCCCAGAGAGAGGTTGTGTGGTCAGTTCATCTCCGAGTTTGATGGCTACCAAAATAAAGGAGTTTTATTTACAGTCCACTGTGTCGAGTATTATTTTCATTATCTGTGTATGTGTCATTATTGGAATTTGTTTCTTGTGTGAGCTATCGAACAAGTATGAATAAAGTTTACACATATGGCAAAGCATTGAAATTCAAAAACCAAACAGCTGGATAACGATATTTGAATGATAAAGTTACATTTTTAGTATTGAATACACCGCCTTAGTCACTGTTTTCATTGGTTGCAGGTACTACAGCACAATCGAAGCAGTTTTGAATAACAAATGAAATTACAACACATGCTTTCAAATGACTTCGTTTGGTAATAATTGACAATTATATTTGCCATAATAACACTCAAAATTCAAGGTCAAATCTACCATAAAGAAGGCTCTTTGTTAACATTTCGGGAAGCTGAACACTAATTTTTGCAAAATTATTTATGGAAATTCAAATGATCAAGTAAATCAACACCGTAGAATTCACAAAACCACAAAAAGGAAATTGTCATTGAATATGCAATACAATGAAACATCAATATGCAACGTTTTGAAAACATCATTAGTGGGTAGAGTATTATTTGACTGATTGCACAAATGAAGATTTACGGGGAAAACTTAGATTTCGGTTTAGCGGTAATGTTATTAACAGGTGATTTTCATCAAACAGTATTTGTCAACACCAGATGATGAATTGAATGCGTGTTTAAAAGCATCAGACTTTTAGAAATGTTAATAAATTTAAATTCATGTCAAACATACGTATTTAATTGCAAAACCATATTTTAGCAAAAAGTTTTGCAAAACAATTATTGGATATTAGAAATGACAAACCTACAATTGATGAATCAACATATTGCATTAAATTACAAATCGATTTTTACATTACCACACACTCAATTGATTTAATAAGTATTTCCAAATACCATACAACATTACAAAAAAACCATCAAATGAGTATAAATATTAGAGCAAAAAATTATAAAAATGTTTTCATTTACTGGAACAAATCTAAAAGTTATTTACTGGGTTTTTACATTAATTTTTTTTTGTCATCAAAGTTAAAATAATCCTTAAGAAATAATAACTTGAAATTAAAATTAAATTATATGTAAAAATGCAAACTTAATCAGATTTTGAAGAATATAGTTCATAAATTATGTGTAGCAAATAAAGGTTATCTCAAAGTTCATGCAAGATTTCTTAACCTTGAATACAAATCTCGAAATTAGATATCCTGTGTCTTATAATTAACTCAAGGAATTTTGCGTGAATTTTGAAACAACCTTTAAAATATAACTGAAAGAAGAATTAGTAAAAATTTCAAGGGAATTATTTAATGTATAGTTTCACCGCAATGATAGCGTCTTAACGGCATTAAAGCGTTAATATCCGCAAATATCATTCAATTGAAAATGTAAGCTATAAAGCTAATTTAAAGTTTTTAAAAATTTCTCAATTCCAGAAAATTAATAAAGAAAATGAAATAAATTTAAATAAGAACTTGAACACGAAAGCAGTTACTTCGTTAATTTAGTTTTGTTGTAGATTTGCTATAAAAATTTCTAATCGTTTTTAATTCTATTTATTAATTAAAAGAAAATTCTTTCCATGATTTTGGTTTACACATCAATGATCAAAGAAAATGTCCTAGATAGAACTGTATTTAAGGAGAAAATTATATATTTCAAATTGAAATTTATTATAAATACAAATATACACTGACATGCTTATCTTTTTTTTATATATGTCAAAAAAAAAAAAAATAAAAAGCAATGACGCTGAATTTGGCAATATTGTGTTTATAAAAGTATAATTTTAGTAAACATTAACTATAGTTATTATTTAGCTTTTATACAGTAAAATGTCTTTATACAGTAATGCTTTTTATACAGTATTGAGACTGCTATTGAAAGTATAAGATAATAATTTCTTTCACACATTTTTTTTTTTAAATAAACGATCACAAATAGCTCATCTTAGCAAACTTTTTCTAAATAAGACCTATCAAAACTTTCAACGAAATAAAAAGAGCTTTTAAATACTTTTCGTCTCCTCGAAATATAACGTTAAACTGTAGGTCCCGGTCTAATTATCCCAAAGTGTGCACAAAATGACGTAGAGCGACAAACTAAATCAAACCTTGAAATATAAAAGCATATACAAACGTGTACTTATGATTTTTTTTGAAAACCTGATATTTATTAATCATAAAAAAATTGGGAACATAATTTGTTCTTTGATTAAAGATTCAATTAAAAATTAAAGAAAACCTAATTAAAATAAATGTTTCCTTTATAGTTTTTTTGTTATTTTTATAAGGAGTCCTAAACAAAATATATATATAATTACTTTTGAGCATCTATTTTACATTTTAAACCAATATAGTATAAAAACTAAATGCTTAAGACTTTTAGGACATCAAACATTTTCTTGTCTGCTGTAATCATCAAGATATTACTGGAAGTCTAGCGAAGACATTTTTTCATTGAGAAAAAATATCCTAAAATGCTTATTAGTTTCTGATTTTTACCTAAAAAGTATTATTCAAATGAGATTAGAGCAAAGTATACATTAATGCATAACATATGTAAACGATCTAAAGTCTGTTCCATAGATAAGACAAAATATAAACTTATAGATAGAGTTATGAGGATGTCTGTACAATATAAAAAGATTATTAGATTTTAATGACACACTTGTAAGAAATTTTTCAAGACAATTTACTTGATTCTTTAATGTAATTGTATGTGTCCATTTTTAAGTGGAGTAGCATGCACAAAGTATACATTATAAAGTTAAGGTTTGCTGATTAATCGGTACTAATATTTCTTAGAAGCATAAAGTCTGACAATAAGACAACTGGATTATAAATATATTTCACAAATTTAGACCATGGATCATAGCCTTCTGAAGATGTCGGATTGCTCATACTGACTACTGAAAAAGAAATAATATAATATTATAAAAATAAAAAAAGGTATTTGATGCGCATTATTAGATGAATTTAATAAGTTTTTTTAGTATTCGTTTGATTTTTTACAGTAAGCGAGTATAAAAATGAATAGTAATATGATTATTATATTAATGGATTTTTCATTATTTATGTCTGAAAATATCTGTTTACTTTATTATACGTAGATGCACAATGCATTTTAATGCAACAATCACTCCTACTTATATTACTACTTTTACTACTTTAAAAATGTAACATGTTTTAAGCAATCTCATAAAATGCAAGCACACATTTTTTGATGGTTAATGTTTTGCTAGTTAACAAAATTGATACTCTTCTGCTAGAGTAAGAAATAAAAAATATTATAGTTGGAAATTTTGCATGCAGACGACCATCATCAAAAGAGTTTTGATCTTCTAATTTTAATAAATTAGAAAACAACGAGCAAAATATTTTTTTTTCTAACATTTAAGAGCCTACTTCTTTTATGAATTTAAAGCCAATATCATATTACTTTTCATCAAAACCTTTAATTCTCTATTTTATGTATTTTTTAAGTAAAATCATATATTACACAATAGGCAGCTAGCGGACCGTGCATCCCTAATTCAGATTTATTCCCAGTTCAACGTTGATTACTATCAAGTTGTTAAACACATGATCGAATTCATATTTTTCAAAACACATTGAAATTGCAAATTATTAGATAGATTTCTTCAAAACAAAGAAAGTGATAGAATTTGTATAGCTTTGTTACGCTAATTAATTTCATACGACATCTAATTTCCTCCTTTGCATGTTGTATTAAAAATTTAAATCTTTAATTAGCCAAAACCAAAATGAGAAGTTAACTCTAATTGCAGAGTTATAGTAATTTGGAATTATTTTCAATAATAATAATAATAATAATAAAACGTGCAACAATATGCAAAAAGTCAAAATGAATTTTTTAGGATTTTTAAACAAGCCATAAAATAGACTATAAGAATTTCATTACACTAATTCCCTGAAATCATGAACTTGCTTCCTAATAATACCCTGAAATGATGAACTTCCATCAATACAGCCGATATTGAGTGCTATATTTTTTACTTCGAATCAAATAAATGAGAAGAGGAAAATATTTCAATCTGATTTTGCTTTTTATGGTGTTCCAAATCATAATTGAATATCTACTGGCGATTCCCTGCTTTATGGAAGATGTGAATATTATACATTATTTCTTATTCTTACTAAAATGAATTAAAAAATGTCAACTCAAAACAAATTTTCAATCCATATGCTCATCAAAATAAGGAAAATTAAAAATGGATTACATGAAAATTTCAAACAGTTCTTCCACAAGCTAATGTGTGATGCTTAGATAATGAGCGTTCCCACCAAATGCCCACATTATAACCTATACTATATAGTACAGCATGAATAAGCTCTTTTGAAACCTTAAAGAAGATTGAATCCATCGATCTTCATTTTAAAATTATCAGCTCCGGTATACAAAATCTTTTCTTTTTTATGCCACCAGTGAGACTCCTTTCTCAAGCTTTTTTGGGAACCTTTAACCTCCTTCCTCCCATAAAGATTTTTTTATGCCTACCTTCTACAAGATAAGGGAGTAGTAGAACCAATCCAGAAAGAACCAAACGAGGAAGAGGGTGCTTTTAGGCATCGTGACCTTGAAAGGGTAAAGAAGGCAAATCCCCTACCTTCCCATGTTCTATTGGAACATGCAGCAAAAAAAAAAGTAAGAGTGGCAAGCAGCAAGGTGGGACAAAAGAGTTCGACAATTGCTTCCTGTCTACCTCCTTCAACTGCTTTCACTGCTTGAAGATTTTTTTTTCATAGCAGTTTTAAAGTTAAGAAATTTTTCTCTACTGACCTAGATTTCTTTTCTTTGGGTTAGTGGGACATATTTATGATTTTTCAAGGCTGTGGGAAAGTGCAGTGAAGTTTTCCCTTTCTTTTTTGTATAAGATCTACTGTCCATTCCGCCTTTAGTGGAACGTGTACAACTCAAGGATGTTTTTCCTCCTTTTTTTTTTCTTCACATTATTGATAGAGGGAGGGCTGTATTGATGCAAGTACGGTGCGTTTGGAGTAAGAACCTTGAAGAAATTTCACGGCCGTTAAGACTTGAAGGTGTTTTTCTTGTTAGCTTTTTTTCTTTCGGCCAGTGTCGCAGGCGCTTTCGTAACAGGTTTTTTAACGAACACGTGTTGGGAACATCCCTGTAGCTAGTTGAATCCTCATGGAATTCCAATTCAGGATCGTAAAAAGTTTTTCAACTGCAAATATCAATTTAATTAACTTTAAATGTTCTGGCTTGGCTTGTTTTATTAAAATGGTTATCTTATTTTAAGAAACAGCAAGAGATGAATAGCAAATTTTTTAACAATATTTTTGTTCTTTTAAGTAAAATTACTTTAATGATATGCATGCTGATAAAATAATATGATTGCAAAAATACTTTTCTAACGGTCATAGTTATTTATAACATTTTCTAGTTCAAACGAAAATATTTATCCGTATAACATCTATTGTCTAATTTCGAAAATAAATCATATTTGTTTTGCATGTATAATAAATAAGATCCTAGTCAGAAATATTAACTTATAAAAAGTGTGCTTTTTTAACTAATGATATGCATGCTCATAAAATAATATGATTGCGAAAATACTTTTTTTTAAATTATAATTATTATTCGCAATTAGAGAGGTATGCAAAAATTGCCTTTTTTATTTGCAAGTTTATTTATTAAAAAAAAAAATCAATAGCATTATTGGAATTGAAGTACAATGTTTTTTTAATGATACCAATAATCTCGCAAACTATTGTAAGAAATTATACAGAAATGACCAATTATTTTGATTTAGAAATCTGATTTCAATAGAAAAAATCACTATTTATTGTAATATATTAATATTATTATAAAACATAAAGTCTTAAGTAAAAAAAAAAATGAGAGGTAAATCTAACTTCGAAAAAATTTAATATTTTTTAGGCCTATTTTTCAACATATATGTCAACTAAAATAAAAGCAGAATCTGTCATACGTGTAGTATTATGAAAGGAAAAAAACTATGAGTTTTATAAGTTTAGATTTATTTTTAGGTTTAATTTTCTTATTTATTAATAAATACTATTATTGTAATACATTTTTTAATAAATTATATTATTATTTTAATACATTATATAACTTTCTTTTTTGAAAAACAAAATCATTTTTATGGGTTTAAATCCCCAAACGCCGATTCTCCTAACTATCAGTTTGCAAGAAAGAAGAATTTATTCAATACGTTTTTAATAACATTTAATAATAGCATATAGATAACTTTCACCTGGACTTCTCATTTTAAAAATTATATCATAAATAAACAATGTTGTTAAAAGTAAAGCGTTGTTAAAAGTTAAATTATAAACTTTTAACAACGCATTTTCTATTTCAAAATTGTCAGAATTTTGCTGCTATACTATTTAAATGTTTTTTAACGAAACATAATACACACTAAAAAACTTGTCAGAATGTTATATTCAAATAACAAATAATCTAAATTAAACATACAATTTTATTTTCACATTTTTTTATTTACTAGCAATTTAAATATACTAAACCTTTGTTTCCAATATTTTACATCTAAATTACAAAAAAATTCAGAACATTTGTAATGTATTTGCCTAAATTTCATTTTATATTATATTACATTGTATAAATCAGTTTTTTCATAAAATAACAAGCAATTTCTTGAAATAATTCAATTAAAATGAGTAATACATTTATTAATACACGTAGTTTCTAGCTATTCTACGAAATAACTTGATGTTCTTTAAATTAGCCAATGATAAACTGATTGTAAAATAAAAAAATAATTTAATAAAAAAAATTGTATAAATATACACACAAACACATAAAGAATTCATTTGTTACATTTTGTCATTTTTATAATGAGTTTTAACCTGTTATCAAAGTAATGTTTTAATTTTACGATTTAAAGGGTTTTTGTTTATCCTTATATGAAATAATTAATTAAACTTTGGTAGACAAAAACATTTTACTCTTTCCTCAACCGGTGTTTCATAAAATAGCTAGGCCTTTCATAATAAAATGTATTTTATCAATAAATACAAAAAGCAACAAATGAAAACATATGAATTAAACACACGAAATAAAAATGAGAATTAAATGAAATATTAATCTTCTTGGCTGTGTCTAATTTGAAATCTAAAATTGAATCTTTTAAAAGGGCCGATATTCTTGTTGATTCTAGGTCGCCCATGGAGGCAATAGCTCTCCACCACCTCTTTGAATCTACTCTTGTGACAAAAATAAAATAAAATATCAGGAGCTAAATATGAACAGTAAAACTATAGGATTCCTGTGGATGCCACACCATGTAGATACTGATGGTAAAGAAAAGGTAGACCAATTGGCAAAGAGAAGTACAGAGTTATTTATTGAACGAAGTCCCATTCCCTTAGATTCTCTTAAGAGTAGCACATGAGAAAATTTTATGTTGGCATACAACACAGAACTATCAATTAAATCAAAGGATAAACTCTGGGAGAAAATAATTGGATGATTGTAAAGAGATCAGTCACAGGCCACGTAAAGAGGTAGTGGCTAATTTCAGACGGAGAAGAGGACATGACTGCTTGGCCGAACACCTCAACAAAATTGGCAAACTTACTAATAGTATATGCCCTATCTGTAAAACAGACTTCATGTATAAGCGCACTTACTTGTTTGTCAGGGCCTTACACATTACGTTATAATGTGAAGGAGATATTTGTCTGTTTCATTGGATGGTAAAGAATCTCATGTCCTGAGCACACGTTTACATCTCCTTTTAGACTTTTATGCATCTTTAATTTTTAGAGTTTTACTTGTGTAATTTTTATATGTTTTGATACTGTGAAATTTTTAATTCTAATGATGCTGTTTTTATGTGTGCTAAATATTTTAGTAGTGGGTAATTCTGAATTAATTGTTATATTATTTTTTAGTGAGTTGCCTGATGTAAATGGATTGAGTTCCAATTTTGAAGTATGAAACAACAACAAATGAAAATTGAACTACTTTTAAATCAGAATCTTCTAATTCTATTTTATCATAGTTATCTTAGGAGATTTATTAAATTATCATGGATTAATATTATCAAAATAGGCGCTGTATAGATGATGTTTTTATTTCAAAAGCATTGTCAATTAAAGGGAATTTTGTTCCTTATTTACTCATCGTTTGTACAAAAGTTAAAAGAACACAGACCTGCCCAATCATCTCTTAGAATATTTGAAATTCTGCAAAGCAAGGCCTTATCAAACGCATGTTTTTTATTGTCCTTTAAGGTTGTCAAATACAGTTAGAAAGAATTACAAACAAGCATAGTAGCAAAAACAATGTATAAACAACTACAAAAAAAAAGAAAGAAAAAAAAACACCATCAAACTGTTTGCAACATACTTTCATTACCAATAGTCCACGAACCACATGGGTGTCTTGGTTAAAAGGGACTGTGAGATTGGATAAAAAAAGAACATCATTATTTTAATTTTTAATGTTTTCTAATTACTCATAAGAATTCCATTAATAAATTATATTGCAATTAGTTATATTTATAATTATCAATAGAAATGACAGAATTATTTTTATCACATAATAATATCATTCATGAAAATAACCATTATTTGTATTGGTAAGGGTTTCTTTATTTATACGCAACGGGAGGGTTTGATGTATAGGACTGTAGAGTTGTTATTGAGGTTGATACAACTGTTCCGATGATTATACGGAGTGCCCTACTCTGAGTTCTCTCTAGGACATCCAACTTAGTCTGTGCGGGAGGACTTAGATAAAACCAGTTCTGAAATATAGCAATGAAACTATGATTTCACTGCTATATTTGAGAACTGGTTTTATATAAGTATTGCAAGTGATGTTAAAAGTATTCTGGGCGTAACCCCACTTTGCGCCGGCAAGTCTCTTTAAAATAGGTAGTCGTTTTTCAAATTTAGTCTCAATGCGTCTGAAATGCTTCTAAACATTTATCAGTTACACTGTGATTAGATTTGAAAAAAAAAAAAGACAACCTATTTAAATAGACCTATAACAACCTACACTAGAACTAACAACAACAACTTTGAATTATCCAGAACTTAATTATGTATCTTTTTACTACACATTGTGTCTAGGAAAAGACACATTCATTATTATTGCATCATATTTCATGTTAATTATTTCTTATATAACTGAATTACTTTTATTTTATTTTATGAGCTTAAAAATTGTTATTCTGAATATGGGGTTCGCTGATTCGCAAAATACGACATAGGTTTACGATTCGATTAGCATTTTAGTTTATGTCAAATACAATCAGAAAGAGCAAAAACATAACAGTCCATAAACCATCATAACTCTAACAGCAATATATAAATAAAATAAATAAAAACAGCCTACAACATGGAATTTTGACAACTGGATTATGAAACATTTGAGGGACTGGGGACATAGTTCAAGGAGAACCATTAAGTTAGAAAATTATTATTTTAATTTTCACTCATTAAACCTACCATTTGACATATGGGCGTATGTAATAAATTATAGTAGAGTTATTTAGATTTATGATTAGTAATAGAAATAATAGACTGTTTTCTATCACATAGTAATATGATTTTACGAAAGTATTCAAAACCCCAACCAGTATTCGAAATGCTCTAAACATTTTCAGTTACACTGTGATTAGATTTGAAAAAAAAAAAAAAAAAGTTTTAAAATTTGTAATTTGTAAAATTTGAATTTGTCTTGAATTTGATAATGTATGTTTTTACTACATATTGCTCCTAGGAAAAGTTCATTTATAATTATTGTATCATATTTCCTGTTGGTGTTTTTATATAACTGATTTAATTTGACGTTAGTTTAGGTATTTAAAAGACTTCTGCTCAGTAGAGCAGAAAGTAAGTTATGTTCATCTTACAAGGAAGTGAATCCATAAATATTAAGAATCCTAGTTTACAATTTTTAAACCTGTTTGATTTTTTTTTACATCGACTGACATCAGAATATGGTTAATTGATTAAAAATTTGCAGCATTGAAGTCTCAACCTTTTTAAATTACAAGAAGATATTTAAATTATTTTAATATACATAAATTTTACGATAAGGCTATTAAATGAAACTGAAAGATAATGGAAAAATAAAAGGGTAATCGAAAAAATTTTCAAAAATTAAAGATATATCTGAAATTTTAAAAAAGGAATTAATTTTTTTTAAAGTATTTTGATTTTAAAATAATATAAAGAAACGAAAAACTCAAAGATTCCTGCTAAAATTATTTCATATTTATACTCATACCAGTTACTCAAAAAATATATTTGCCTAAAATTTATAAACAATTTTTTTTTAAATGTTTTACTTTGGTTATAGCATGAAAAGAATCTTAATGCTGAATATACCGGTTCTCGTTAGATCACCGAAGTTAAGCATCATTGGGCGCGGTCAGTACTTGGGTGGGTGACCACCTGGAAACACTGCGTGCCGTTGGCAAATTTGGGACCTGAATGGCCGAGTGTCTGGCGCTCGGTGCCACAGGTTTCGGGTTCGAATCCCGGCGGTGCCATGGATGTTTGTAGTGGTTCGGAATCCACTTTAAGCCGTAGGTCCCGGTCTTCTATGACTGTAAGAGCGTCACGGAGCAAAAGTCAGGCTTCTACCTACGGGTGCTCCATCACAACAGAAGCTGCTTCCTTCCCCTTCAATCATGAGTCCATATGGGCTGGTGGGCTTGGCCAGCCAAGTGGGATAAGAAACAACAACAACAACAACAACAGAATCTTAAAAATAAAGTATTATTATTTTCTCACTTGACTGGCATTTTAAAATAATAAAGCGCGCATTCCAACAGTTATCCAAGTAAATACGGAAAGATTTAGGTAAAACTCATTTCATTATAAAGGTAAAATTTTTATAAATATACAATTATCATTATGATGCAACGTCACAACACGTGATAGCAGTGCTACGATTTGCATTACCAATAAGAAAAACGACATGCATTTCTACATTTGTTTCTGCAGATTTAGTGGATGAAATAAGGAATATTTCCTTGTTGAAATAACAAGAAAATAAGAAAATATGAATAATTTGGCCTGTTATTATCTAAGGAGGTTGTTCTTAAACTATTTGCATTTGCATTTGTTTTCCTTTTAACAATGAAAGCATTGTCACTAGTATCATTTTCCTCATACATTTTTTTCTTTATGAAATTAAATATCTGAGTAACTTCCAAATTTCTAGTTTTGATATTCTAATGCACGAACAAGGCTTTTTTTTCCGGAAAATTTAGGTGTTCAGAATATTAAATCCAAATATATATATAAATTGCTAGAAATTAATTAACATTTGTGCTGAAATATAACATTCACGACTAGCATTGTTTTATACACCAAATTTAACTTTAAGATAAAAAATCATTAAGTTTGATTCAATAAATGTCTTTAGTAATTAAGAAAGATGTTTTTCTAAATATCATATAACACGATAAATTTCATTCATTGTAGATTACTTCATAATAGATTAGCTATAACATTATTTGATAGAATTATAAGAATATTTTGGTGTTATGAGAAACATTTGATGAAATTATTAGAAATTTTCGGTGTTATTAGAAACATTTGTTCAATTTTAACTTAAACTTTATTTTAACTTTTTTTAAAATCACTTTCAAATAAGTGCATTGTTGTAAAAGGATCAGGACTTAAATTATTTAAAATTTGGAGTAGCTGAAACTTTTCCGGAGAATTTTTGGAAATATAATAAAGTTAAAATTTTATTTTTATCATACTCCTTTTACAACAGCCTAGAAAAGAATTATTAAAAATGCTGAATTGATAATAATAAAAATTGTGCTTCGTCTAATTATTTTCATTTTAATTCCTGTAATTGACCTTGGAAACTTTGATTACTATTTTTTTTGTAAATGGTATGTCGCTCATTTTTTTAGGGACCCTGTCTTACAATTCGAAAACTCTTTCTTCATTAAAATTTATGAAATACAAAGAGGAAATGCATGTTAAATTTTTCCTCATACACTTACATTACATTATAAAAAACTTTCAAAAAGTAAAATGATATTAATTGTTTTTATTTATATTATTTAAAAGTTTCTTTCTCATAATCTTCTTAAAAAAGTAATCTAAATGCATAATTTTAGCTTTAACAATCATACAAACACATATACTCACACAAAACACAGACATTTTATGATAGCGATAAGATCAAACAATTTCATCAAAATTTTGTTACCAAGAAAATAATTATCTTACAGCATTTATCTTTCAATAATTTAAATTTATTTTTAATGCTAACAACAAAATAATAATTAACATAACTTTAATTTGTGAATTTCTATTTAAGGATATTTTCCACGAACGTTAAGAATATTTTCGGCTTCAATTTGAAGAGTTTGAGATATTTAATTTACCTTTTCTTTACATTAATCTATACTTCACCCCCTCCCTCCCCCTCCCCCACGGCCATATATAAATGTATGTAGCTAAAAGTGAGAGTGATAAAAATAGCATAAAAATGTAAATGGGAAAAAAACTTCCAGTTATGAAATTGCAGAGTTACATTTAATTTTAAGACACATAAAAAAATTATACAATACTATATAACTAACATAAGTATGAGGAAAATGAAAAGTATACAATACAGAAAGAATAAATTATGGTTATAAACATGATATGGCATATTATACAAATAGTATGGCATTGTTTTTTTTTTATTTCCTATGGCAAGGCAATTCAAAAATAGGGAAAATACAGAATTAAAATGAAATATACACAAAAAAGTTCTACAAAGTGGACCGAAGTCATTGCCTTAAGAGTTCTCTAGCTTGCCAGTATCTCGATGTCTCGGACTCATGATGAAGTGCCAAGCAACGATGAGCTAGGTTCATTACTTCTGCCAAATCATAAAGAGGGCAGTTTGGGTGGTAGAAAATCCCAACACTATGTAGATGTTCATTAGATCAGTTTTTTTTGGGACTATCACAAGCATTCCATTGCAATGCACGCAAGCCAACCGGACGACAATTAGGATTTCAGTTAGAGCTCATGCCGAAAACTCCAGACCAGGGCCAAATCCGGCCCACCAGTGTCATCAATCTGGCCCGCGACAGCGAATAACTTATTTTTTCTGTAATAAGTTGGATAAAAAAGCACAGAATAATAATAACTTGGTTTTATTTACTTGCTAAGTAAAGCTTAATGATAAGCATAATACGCAGAAAATTTAACTTAAGCAACTAGCGAATTTAGCTTATGCTCGCTCAGAGCTCGTACTCGGCGACTAGTCTAGAAATTATGGATAATGGCAGAAAAATTAAAACGGTTTTGGTCCTTGGTACTTACTGGAGTAAACAGTATGGCCCTAAGGCTGGGAAGCTTGGAGACCCCTGCTCTAGACGTATAAAACAATACCCAGGGAGTAGGTCTACATTGCACCCCTTATCATAACGTTTAATCTATGGAGCATAAATAAAATGTTTTTGCTCAAAATGAAGGAATTGGTGCATAAAATTCAGTTAAAATTTCATGAATAAGGGTTTCCCCTGGATTATTTGTTCATTTTCTTCTATAAAATTCTTTATATTGAGGATTTTCTATCTAGTCCAGATATTATAAATGATATTAAATTCTATGTCTAACAGGGATTTTAAGCTTGCCATAACTCTGTTAAAGGACAAATAGTTCGCTAATGGAATGGTTTTCAATTAGAAGAAAACTCTACACAAGGGTTTCATACATTGATCTCTGCTGAAATTCAATTACTGATAGATTTGGAACTTTCTGACTGATACTTTTTGTGCTATAGTAGAAAACGTGGAATTGTTTACCCTGATCACAGCATATTGGCCGTCACACCATATATTTTTAAGACAATTCATTGCAGCATGCATTATAAAATCAGTCATCTTTTTTTCACCCTGGTTATAATTATCTTTATCATTGTAATTTAGTTCATTTCCAAATTTTGTTTTCTTTAGTGCAATGTTTTTCATTTTATAGAGTTTTCAAAACGAAAATTTAATTTTGAACATCCTATGTGCCATATATTTGCTTATTTTTTTATTGGATTAATTACTGCTAGGCTAAAAGGTGATGAAATTAAGAATTGCTGAAGATGAAAAGTTTAGATAATTGGAATTATTGTTGTAAGAAATGTTTACACATTTTACATTTTAATAACTGCTGTAATTAATAAGGTTAATGTTATCGGAAGCATTACAAGTAAATTCTTTAAAGAAATAATAAGTAAAATGATTAATTGTCCTTAAAGAGTTTTATAAGACGACATTTTTTTCTTATTTCTGTCATTTTGGTCGTTAATCATTAATCATTCTGTCATTTGTTTATATTCATTATTAAAAGGAATAAAATTAAATGAACAAGAATTGCATAATATGATGATATTATCACTGATTCTTATTTGAATTTATCAAAGGAAAAATTTATACAAAACCATGTTAATGAACAATATTTTAATGAAATTGAATAAAATTTCATAAAATGTATTATTTAGTATTGTTACAATATGTATTCGGATTTTTTAATTAAAGTTAATACAAATATTGAAATTTGTACTTCGAAACATGCAAGTTAAAAATAATTAAACATTTAAGATGGGGATCTTTTTTTACTAATATTAAAGATACTATTCATTGACAAGTTTATGAATCTTCAAACTTTTCATCTCATATTTTAAGATATTGATTTAATCATTACTTATATAAGAGTAAATTATTAAATGGATATAAACCATTAACTCGATAATAATTGATAATTTCTGTTATCGAAATGGTAATTATTCTAAACTATTATTTAAACAAAATGTGGAATTATTTATTCTGTTGGTAATTTAAATCAAACCAACAAAATTCCATTTATTTATTTTTTAATGGAATTAATTTGCATTTGAAATCATTATTCATTTTCATAAATTTTGTAAGAAAACCTTCATTTTAGTTAATTTTGCACATATCACGGAAACAAGTAATGCAATTTGTGAAATGCTGCTATCCTTGCATATATGTAAATAGTATAGATTTTAAATTTTCTTTGTCCTGTAGGTGGCGCCACTATTCTCATCTTCTATGTCAATAGGTGGCTTGTTAAACAAGAAACAAAAAAAAAAAAAAAAAAATACTACCAGGGCAGGAATGTTTTTTTTTTCTTCCCCCTCTTTCACGATTTGATTTTTTACTTTTTTTTTTTTTTTTAAATATGTGTACATTAAAATACGGTGTAGAAAATGACTAGTATATACAATTGTCTTACAATTTAAACGAACTCTTTAAGAATATTATTTCAAAATATTTAACAGTATTTTTAAAATGTTTCATCACATTCAGAGAATCCAACAAAAAATCCGATCAGAGCTAAATTTTATTAAGAAAAAAAAAATTATGAATAGAAAGTATGAGTATAGTTATTAAGGGTAATTAAACCGTTGCATAGTTGCATTCTCAATAAATACTACTGCTATTAATATTATGTTACACGAATTGATCATTTAAGTTAGTTTTCTTAAACAATAAAGAAAATGTATATAAAACATGCATATATTCTATCATTCATATATCACAAATAAATCGAAAGATTGTTTGATAAAATTTAAATAATAATCTATTAACAGTCATTATTAGAAATGATTTAAAATGGTGCAGTATTACTTACTTAACATATTTTAAATCATCAAACTGTTTTATCGAATAAAAATACAGAATATATGTGTAAGAAATAAAATTCAAACTAGAAATAGTCATTAATATTAATATATATACACTGAAGTGACAAAAGTCATGGGATAGCAATATGCAAATTTTCAGATGGCAGTAGCATCGCGTAGAACAGGTATAAATGCGCAGTGCTTTCGCAGAGTTTTCATTTCTGTTCAAGTTATTCATGTGAAGAGGTTTTGACGTGATGATGACCGCACGACGGGAATTAACAGACTTTGAACGCGGAATGTTAGTTGGAGCTAGACGCATGGGTCATGCCATTTCGGAAATCGTTAGAGAATTCAACATTCCCAGATCCACTGTGTCAAGAGTGTGCCGAGAGTATGAAATTTCAGGCATAACATCCCACCATGGACAGCGCAGTGGTCGACCGCCTGCACTTAACGACCGAGACCGGCGACGTCTGCAAAGAGTCGTAAATTCTAACAGACAAGCAACACTGCGTCAAATAACCGCAGAAATCAATGTGGGACGTACAAGGGACTTGTCTGTTAGAACTGTGCGGAGAAATTTGGCTTTCTTGGGCTATTCCAGCAGAAGACCGACTCGAGTGCCTTTACTGACAGAACGACATCGCTTGCAGCGACTCTCGTGGGCACGTGAGCATATCGGTTGGTCCCTAGATGAATGGAAAACCGTGGCCTGGTCCGATGAGTCACGATTTCAGTTGGTAAGAGCTGATGGTAGGGTTCGAGTGTGGCGCAGACCCCACGAAGCCATGGACCCAAACTGTCAGCAAGGCACTGTTCAAGCTGGTGGTGGCTCCGTAATGGTGTGGGCTGTTTTTTCATGGCATGGACTTGGTCCTCTGGTGCGACTGGACCGAGCATTGACTGGAAATGCTTATGTTCAGCTACTTGGAGATCACTTGCAGCCATTCATGGACTTCATGTACCCAAACAACGATGGGATTTTTATGGATAACAATGCGCCATGTCACCGGGCCACAACTGTTCGCGATTGGTTTGAAGAACATTCTGGACAATTCCAACGAATGATCTGGCCACCTAGATCGCCCGACATGAATCCCATCGAGCATTTATGGGACAACATCGAGAGGTCTGTTCGTGCCCAAAATCCTGCACCATCAACGCTTTCACAATTATGGACGTCTATCGAGACAGCATGGCTCAATATTCCTGCAGAAGACTTCCAACGACTTGTTGAGTCCATGCCACGTCGAGTTACTGCACTTCGCCGGGCGAAAGGAGGGCCGACACGATATTAAGAGGTATCCCATGACTTTTGTCACTTCAGTGTATATATGTGTGTGTGTCATTTCTGAATGCCATGGATAGCCTAACCGAAGTGTGATTAGGGACAGGACATTGTCTTCCGAAATGACTTTTAAGGGAACATAAATAACATGAACAAATAAAAATAAATGACATAATAATATCAATGTAATTTTAAAATTTTTGAAAAAGTTCTTTGCTGTCTCAGTTATAAATTTACCGATTTATATATTTAAATTTATTGATAAATTTCTACTTGCAGATTATTAGAAGAAAAAAAATTAAAGCTAGAAAATTCCAAACATCTGAGTACTCAAAATTCTTGCTGACAGAATTTATAGTTAGATAAATATTAAACAAGTAATATTTAAAAAAAAAATTAAAGTCAATTCCTACTTTTTTCCCACAATATTGCAGAAAGTCCTTTATAAATAATTTTCATTCTTGTTTTTAAGTTTATCTGGCACCATCTATTCGTAGATACATGCAATTTAAATCTAAAAAAAACTAAAATTAATTAATTAAATTTAATTACTGAATTAATATTTGAAAAAACTGTATTAACATCAAGTGTCATCTACTACAAGTTAAAAAAAATGTATTTGGACTTGAGTGGATGAATAAAAAGTATTTTATGAACGATTGAAAATTTGAACAAGATATATATAGGGAGAGTGTGAGCTATTAGAAGGAATTGAAAAACAAATCAATTTTAAATTTAGTTTTGAATTTTCAAAATAATAATAAAGTTTAATCTTTCTGAGGCATTGGTAGGGGTTCCAAAGTTGTAACAAATTTTGGAAATAAATTAAGATATTTTTTTTTCCCATTCATTTTGGGGAATTTTTAAAATTGGTTTTGTTTTATACTGTTAAAGATAATTTTCAAAGGAAATACAGCAAGGAAAACTTTAGTTAAATTTTTCAATAACTTTCTAGCTATGTTAATTTCATTATCATTGCAAAATAATAATTTTATTTTATTTAATTATTACATTCATTTGAATCGAATTAATGTGCAATTTTTTTTTTTAATTTTAGAATAGATTGAAAAGGAAATGAAGCTTTATACGAATTTGTTCCTGAGCTCAGAATTTTAGTTTTAAACCTTATGTATTATATATTTCATTTTGCCAATTTCCATTTTTATGGATGTATTTTTATTTATTTTTGAATAGAGCATTTTTAAAATTTTCTTTTGAGAATCTATTCTACCCTTAATTATTGCACAAAGTTAATTGAAATGAGTTAATTGCACAAAGTTAATTGAAATGAGTTAATCGCACAAAGTTGATTAAAATGATAAGGGTTACGATTTTGAAATCAATATTCGATATCAGTAATCATTTTAAATAAATAAATAAGTTCACTGAAAAAATTCACAAAATTGGCTCTGAGAACCAAAAAGAATTAGTCAAGAAAGTTTTGTAATTAGTAAAACCGTATTATAATTTCATGATTTTCAGATGTTTAGGAAAGTATCTTTTCAAAAGAAAATATAAATAAGAATACGATATCATACTTATTTTCTTTGATTTCAAATATTTTGAAAGAAAAAACTTCGTTTGTAAGAAAAGGAGGTCTTAACTTTAGATTCTCCAAAATTTTGGAAGTTAATTCGCACCATACATAAAACGTACCGTCACTATCTATAATTAATGAGTAAAAAATAGAACATATAGTTAAATAAGTTTTTTTAATTCCTTAAATTTCTAAATTTGTGATTTTTTTATTTATAAATATGAAAGATTTTTTTTATTTCCAATTGCAGGCTACAATCAGTAATAAAATAAAAAAGAAAAAGAACACAAAGAACATGAGACGAGAACGAGAAACAACGAGAATCGAAAGAAATCACATAGTGACATGTTTAGCCCATAAGGGCCCTAGCCTCCCAGTAACGACCCTACACAGTAGAGGAACAAGTGCAGGGCAGACTGGAAGGTGAGATGAATTCATGTCCTCTCCAAGACTACAGAGGGCTTGCAAATATTTTCATGCATGTATTTTGGGCTTGCAAATATTTTCATACGAAAAAGATGGTTGGCCATACAATAAATATGAAAGATAAGAAGTAACATATTAATCAGTAATTTGATATTACTTTTTAAGACATTAATGTTTCAATATTTTATTCGATAGAAGTAGTTGTATTTCTTTAAAAATTTCCAAGATATTTCATCAAATATTTTGACCGTAGTTGTATTTTCCCTATGATTCATGCTGCAAAATAGTTGCTTATAAATGAAAAGGATTCCAAGTAACAATAACTAGAATAGGCATGATTGTGAAACGAGGTATGTTTTTATTCAGGAAGATTTATTTGGAAGAAAAATTTGATTCCGTCTTTACTAAAATTCCAAAATTGAATCCCATATAGTATTTATGAATTTTATTTTAATATTGGCAGGTAATATGATGCCAAAATGGAGTCACAAACATACCAAAAAATTGGTCATATTCTAAAAATCTAGAAAGTTTTTCTCAAATTCCCGTATCTAATTGCAAAACAATGCTAAATATTTCATACGACCATGTATATCTAACGTACGTTCCAAAAAGCATAAAATTGGTTGCCTTAATCTGAGATTGATTCAATTCAGCTTCATTTCAAACGCTTATACAATTTGAAATAACAGGTGGGCTAAAATGTTCGTAGGTTAACACATAGATGGTTCTACTAGTATTAAAACCATATGATTTTTAGTTAGCCCTAGCCTTCAAAAGACACGTGTATAAATTTGACAGCTGTTGCGCTATTAGTATTTGAGTTATTGCATTTTTAGTGAAGCAACTTTTGCTAGTTTGAAAAAAATGGATAAAAAGGAATTTCGTGTGTTAATAAAGCATTGCTTTTTGGCGAAAAAAATACTATTGAAGCCAAGGCTTGGCTTGATAAACATCATTCGGACTTTGCACCAGGAAAATCAACCGTAGAGAAGTGATTTGCTAAATTTAAACGAGACGAAATGAGCACCGAGGACGATGCACGCAGTGGACGCCCCAAAAAGGCTGTTACCGACGAAAACATCAAAAAATCCCACAAAATAATTTCTGATAACCTTAAAGTGAAGTTGATTGAGATAGCTGAAACCCTAAAGATATCAAAGGAACGTGTTGGACATATCGTGAATGAATATTTGGATATGCGAAATCTCTGTTCAAAGTGGGTGCCGCGCGAGCTCACAATCGACCAAAAACAACAACGAATTGATGATTCTAAGCAGTGTTTGGAGCTGTTCAATCGTAATAAACCCGAATTTTTGCGCCAATATGTGACAATGGATGAAACATGGCTCCATCATTTAACACCGGAGTGCAATCGACAGCCAGCCGAATGGACTGCACGTGATGAACACTAAAAATGCTATAACTGACATACTAATAGTGCAACAGCTGTCAAAGTTATACACGTGTCTTTTGAAGGTTAGGGCTAACTAAACATCATATGGATTTAATATTAGTAGCGCCATGTATGCGTAAGCCTACGAACCTTTCAGCCCACCTGTTACAATATTAACCAGATAGTTTTTATCTCGAAGATGCATGTTTAACTCATTTAGTTGAGTGATGATATACAATAAAATCGACAAATTTGATATTCAGTTTTCCTCCCCAATATCTATTACACATTTCGATTAATTTATTTGATTTTATTTCAGAAATCATAAAATAATGTCAACACATTATCTCGAGCAACACATACTTCCGAAAAGTGAACTATCTATAGCGATATGGTATCATATTAAGCATCTATAAACTGAGGGAATTTCTGTAATTGACATATTCAATTCCGTTTCCCTTATAAACTTAACAGCATTGATACTAATCTGCATAATGCTATCTTCTTTAATGTTTTTGTACAAATTTTCTTGGTGCAGTTATATTTCAACATATGTTAATTTTAAGAAGAAATTGTGTACGCTTTTATTAATTTTACAAGACTATCCTTTTTATAAATTATCGTCATGGCACCATCTGTAGCTGTATCAGATACCAGATCTGCAACCATCACTAGCTACGTAAGGTATATCACAGTGGAAAGAGAAATTTGTTTTAAGGTATCTTTTACTTCTGTATACAAATCTCTCGACTGAGTTGTATATTTTTAAAGCACTAAAGTAGTCATTTCTTCAATAACATTGAATAAAAATTTCAAATTGAACTGTATTTTGTCATCAGTAATGTCTACTGCCAAAAATTTAACATTAACAGTTTTATATAAAATTTTAAGAAGCATAATGTGGCCGTGCTCCTTGTGATGGTAACGCTATCTGCTACAGCGATACCTATCTACTTATCTGCTAACTCTGAAATACTACTTTAAGTTTTTTTCATATTCCTAACTGTACACTGTAAATGCATTTATCAGTGCAGCCAATTATTGTATTTTTCATGTTGAGAGAATCAGTAATGAATAATTTATTAGCAAATTTTTGTTCTTTTTATTAATGATAATAATTATAATTATAAAAACTAAACATTCATATATGGGACCAAGAGTTTCAAGAGGTTAAAAAGATTGCCTTAGTATTTGCCTTTATAAAAAAGTAATCATCGATCTAGTAGTTTCTCAATTTTTTTTTTTAATAATTTTTCGAGAGTTTTTTTATAAGCTGTAGAGGGCATGCTTGATTTAGAAATATAAATATTGCCGCTATTTTAAATAACCAAAAAACGCAAAAAAAAAAGATAGTAATATTATCAATAATCAGTGCATTCTAATCACCACATCTCCACAAACACGTAAAATCTGCACTTTTCTACGATATTAACTGTTTACAGTTGCATATTAACCCAATACACAGATACACATCTATTAGGTGGTGAATAAAAGTTTACCAAGTCTTACCAATTATTATGTCTAGAAATAACTGCTCGCATTAGGGATTATTTTAAGTAAATGCAATTATTTGAAAACGATTTTATGAATCTCTCATAGCCGAAAAACTTGTTAAGTTTAATAATTCTATGCTTATAAATTAATAACAAGTAAAAATTGCACTTAAGGTATTTTCAGCTGTAATTTTCTTAAGTTTGTAATTTATGATTTTTTAATGAGCCATATTCATTGGATTCCGTATGCGTGGGCATTATGTCGCCCACGTGTTGGAACAGCCTTATTTAAAGTGATATGTTTAAGAAATAAAACCAAATATTTTATGGTGCAAAATTCGCCATTCTAAATAAATACACTATCTAAAAATATAAAATTTTTATAAATTATTTAGATATGAATAAAAAGTTATATAAAGTGAAAATGAAATTCAAAAATGAGTCGAGAAAACAAAATTGTCATTGATTGAATTTTTATTTATTGCAGGTTTTTGGTACGTCGTTAATTGAATGCAGCTTAAAAAAGTGAATGTCGATTTTTTTTTTATTATTTATTTTATCACTTAAATAATAAATTTTTCTAAAATAAATATGATCTTTAAACTGATTAATATGAATTATTTTATTAAAATTTTTTGCATTATTTATTTTTTACTCACTAAATATTTTTAAATTTTAATCACTGAATTAAAAAATTAACTAAGCAGTACTTTTATATCTAAAGTAATAATTTGAAATTATTTATTCTGTAGTTATCACTTCATGGATTTTAAAAATTAAACGGATCTAATATATTTTTCTATATATTTTTCTATATATTTTCTATATATTTTATTTATATATCTAATAGTTTTTGACTTAATTAAGAACAATGAAAATTTTATCGTAATTCAGTTACATTATTTCATTTTTCAATTTATCGTACATCTTTATATCTGCTAATGATATAAATTATCAATTCACGACAACGTAAAACGTAAAAATTAGTCATCAACGCCAAAATTAATCATCAAATTAGTCATTAATCAGCAATGTAAAAATTAGCAAAACAAAGGAATATAATTTTTATGAAATAAAATAATAAACAAATTAAGAATTTATTAATTAAAAAAAAAACAAGTAACCACGAACTACGAGTAGTAAAAATCAAGAAATGAAATCTTAAATCTTCTATTTTATAAACTTTTAAAAACAACAAAACGACAAGTAAACTTTTAAACAACTAAAACGGACCCATTTTAACACTAACTTGAATGAAAATAAAATAAATCAAAATGAATGCCTGAAAACTTTATTTACAGAAGTATCAATATAATTTTGTATGATCATAAAAAAAAATCGGCACTATTTTTTTTTTCCGGAGTCCACAGAAAACTAGATTTACTTATATATTTGGATTATTATCTTCTAATGGATCTGCTATTTGAATTCAATAAAACTTTCTTTTTACCTCTTTATGTAGAAGGATAAAATTATCTTCTTAAGAGTTGATTCATTACACAAATGTATAATCTTTTAGTGCTGGCTGAAACAGATCTCTTCAGTGTCAAACTTTATCCAAAATCGATATTTCCCTCTTGAAAAGTAGCTTCTTGTGAATTTTGACTTTGACTTTGGTATTGATTCATTCTGTATGAGAAGAGGGCAGTTTTTCTAGCTTCCTCAGTTAGGTTTTCATATTTTATTTACTGCAATCTTATTTTTGCATTTGATGAAATTATGTAAAATCCACATATTTTGTCATACGTGGCGTGCTTTTTTCAGTCATTAGATCAGGGGTGACCAACCCGCGCCCCACCTTGAACATTTTTTCGTAAGATTTATCCCACTTTTATAAAATATATTTATTTTATAACGGCCAAAGTAGTGAAAACCAATGTATTAAAAAAATGCATTAAGTGTGCATTCATATATACAAAAATGAACTATCGAAATTATGAGAAAACATTAATTTTAATTTTAAAATAATATTCTTGCGAATATTTGACAGATATCGCCTGTTTTATTTATGAGTTTACAGTTATGAGTTCTCAGAATAATTAAATTATATTCTGAACTCATAACGCTCGAGTAGAACTTAGTAGAACTGAATAGAACTAACTAGAACTTAGTAGAACATGTAGAACTGAACTCATGATGCTCATCTTAGAACATCTGATATAACAGGTTCTATGTTTCATTTTAAGTGACCTCAGTGACGCAGTGACCATCCCTAGATACGCACAATTGATTGATGAGAGCGGAGCAAATCAGACTGCAAGAAAACGTCTATAGTGGGTCTAAATATAATATAGGGATATATAATTTTATATGCGGCCCGCGGAGTTATGATGCATTTCCAAAGTGACCCGCAAAATCATTTGGGTTGGCTGCATTAGACAACTAATATTATCTGAAAAATATTTCGATTTTTTTCTACTACTAATTGTTCTATTTTTTTACCTCTTATTTTTAACAACGTAAGTGTTTCTTACTACATACGAGAGTGTGAAATTTAGAAGAAAATATAAATATTATATAAATAATTTATTAATATTTTTAAAAATAGAAATAACTGTATTACAATCAGTCAGATAACTTAACATAATCTTTATAA